>JAFEMH010001254.1:0-505927 GCA_022495995.1 Adenophora triphylla var. japonica | reverse complement strand
GGGACACGGATGGCTCTACCTGCTGGAGAGCAGAGTGAGCTGTAGGATTTGGTCACCGGGCAGCCGACCTTGAGGAAGGGCAGAAGCGAGGGCTAACCCCTGGGAATGGTCCTTCGGCGATCCCAGTGATGCCGTCTGCCTGGCAAGTTCCTGGACCGAGAAGCCAGTCGAAGCACTATGATGATGGCTCGAAGCGAGGCGACTCGAGGGCGGGGGGCCAGAGAAGGACTGCACTGACGGCCGCAGGCTTGGCAGAGGCGTCGGGAAGGGTCCACGAGCCAGGTAGAAGGCCTGCGGAATATTTATGCGGAGGTGAAGAACACTCGCCGGGGAAAGGGGAAGGGGAAGAAGGATGAAGGACCTAGTACGGGAAACTAGGTTGACTAGTCTTTAGTCTGCAAGAGTATCCACCCATTGTCATTGGCAGACACATTAATTGATTAATGTTTTATTGTAGTTTTGCTAGCGTGTTAGCGAGTCAAGAGATGACCGTGTTTGAACTAGTCAAAGAATACTTAAGCCCGTATGGATTTATGAGTTGAGATGAAAAGAGTTTTTAGAAGCGCGAGCAATTGATGCTTGTTTTATTTTTTTTTTTGCTTTTTTTAGACCGAACCGAAGATGGCTGCCTACGTTCCCCTTTTACAATTGGACTTAAGGGGCTCAGGTCACCGTAACATCGACACTTTAAGTGAATTCGAGAAAAACAAAGACAAAGGAAGTGCGACCCTATTTATACTGGATCATTAGCGGGAATGTATGCGTTTTAATATTACTCTTTTAGCACTTTAATTTCCTGAGGGGACGGTGTGTGGGGAAGGAGAGTTGACTCATGCTCTTCCTCAAATGACAGTAACTGTTCCGGAGCTTGCTTCCGTTCGCAGATTAACGAAAGGGTTTCCATCCAAGTCTGCTAGCTTCATGGCTCCTACGGAGAAGATTCTTTGTACCACGAACGGTCCTGTGCAGGTAGGCTCCCACTTTCAGGCTGGAAAGGGATTGGCCTTCGTAGGAGGTTTTTCCCTTTAGCACCAAGTCGCCCTCTCTGATGTCTCGGATCTTGACTTTCTTATCGAATGCTGCCGTGCCATTACGCTCTGGTGAGGCTCGGGAGTGTGTTCGTGGCTTTCAGTATCCGCTCGTCGAGTCAGAGCAAGTTCGTCGTGTGACGGCTGCGCGCCGTTACGACTTGATTGATCCCGTTTTCCAAGAGAAGACTCGAAGGGATGGAATTTCCAATTCCCACAGGTAACATGTCAGCTTCCATTCCGTAGGTAAGGTGAATGGGTCTCCCCTGCTGGCGGTTCGGCTGATGTTACGGTATCCCCGAGAGGGCTAGATCAGCAGCTTTTCGAGACGGTCCCAGACCTGCGAGTGGTGCATCTTATCGATTATGATGCCAGCGAGGAGTCTTGTTGGCTGCCTCTCTTGCACCATTGGTTTGTGGTCTGTAAGGAGAAGATCTGTGACGTGTGACTACGAATTCGGTCATAGGTGGTCACAATCTCCTTGAAAGTGAGTCCCATTGTCTCAGATAGTATGATCTCGTTGGGCACTCAGGTATTGGCACATGATGTTCTCTCAGATGAACTCGGTACACTTCTTCAATTCCGGTACCTTGTACGATCTGGCTTCTACCCATTTGGTGAAGTAATTGACTCCGACTAAAATGAACTCGTGACCATTGCTCCCTGGAGGAGTTATCTTGCCGATGACGTCGATTCCCCATGTGGCGGAAAGGCCATAGGCGTAGTCATGTAATAGAGTTCGTGAGGAGGGATGTGAGTTAGAGGTTGGAGAATCGTTGACATTCTGTCGCGGCTTCGGACCAGAACCGGATGCGAAGTAGTCTATTTCCATTTGATATCTCAATAGTATCCCATACGGAGAATGATCTGTGTCAATGCTCGGGCGTTCGTGGCATGCGGACCGCGGGTTCCGTTGTGAACTTCGTTCATTAGCTCATTTAGCTTTTTCTTTGTTTACACACCGAAGGAGTGGCCCTTGCAGTGGCGCTTCTTGTACAGACATGCCCAGAATGGCTGTGGGGGAAATGGGAATGCCGGGCGTTTTAATGCCATCATGTTTTGGCTTTGATCCGCTTCTTTGTATTTTCCATCTTCATTTGTGAAGGAAGCTTCTCCGCTTTGGAGTCCTGGTAAATTTGATTGTACCGGGGTTCGTCGATCGTTTCTTTTTCTTTTCGTCGATCTCACGGCAATGTGTGGCGGGTGTTTCTGATGCTGCCTGTTACGAGGGGTTTCTTGCTGCTTACCCTTCGGGAATTTCTGGACAGAGAGAGCGAGGGGTTGCCGGGCGTCCTGCGAAGCGGTTTCACCTCACGCTCTCTTGGCAAATAGTGAAAAGAGAATGTCCTTGACTGGCTGAGTTGATCTCCTCCCATGTACGCGTGGTACTTGAAGGCCGGAATCTACCGTCTTCCATTTGTTGGATACTTGATTGATGATACAATGCGAGATCTCCGTATTGGCATCGGCTCTAAGATGTTGCCCCAACGCTCGAGGGCGGCTTCAGAGCACACACTTCTTTGCCTGGGCTTCGTACACTGCTGCATACCAGTTGTTGGTTCGCTTCAAAATTCAGCTTGATGGCTATGGGAGTATGCTCGTCCTTGGGATCGACAAGGAGCATTCCAAAATGCCATTCCCCTTTTTGTTCAGGCTGCCCCATCGAAGAAGAGTTGCGGCGGTTTGCGGCTGTTAAGTGAAAAGATTCCGTCATCAGGAAATGGATCGGGACCCTTAGAGTTCATTGCTTGGGAAGTCGGCCGGTTGATGCGCCCATTACTCGTTGCCGCTTTGTTGATTTCGAACCATGTACTTGATGTCGGAACTTCGGCCAGGAAGAATGACCCTTGGCTAGCCGCATTGGCAGGGATGAAGCTTGTCGAAGAGATATCGGACGGGGTCCACTTTGGAGACCGCGGGGGAGCACTGAATGTGTGCTGCATGTAGTGTTTCGGTTTCCCGACTACCCATACCAAGTGCAGTACACAGTTTTCTCGTAATCTTGAGTACTGAGTTCGCTTCACTTGAAGCTTTCGACATACAGAAGTAGATTGCAGTACTCAAGCCTTGGAATCTTTACAGCTCTTGTGCCGACATTGCTCCGATTGACGTGTACATTGCATCGAATACGGGAGTAGTGGCTTGTCTTCATGTGGCGGAGCACGGGGTGGGGGGATTAACTAAGTAGGTCTTGATCTTCTCGAAAAATCGTTTGGCACTCGGAGTCCCATTTGATGTCGGCATTCTTTTTCACCGGTTTGAACATGGGCTCACGAGAGAGATGTCAAGCTGGTTGATGAAACGGCCCGATATGCGAAGTCTTCCCATGAAGCTCTTTACTTTCGGGGTTTGAGGCGGCTTCATGTCGATGATGGGCCTTGATTTTTGTTTTTTTTTCACAGGATCGGCTTCGATACCTCTTTACTGTAACCATGTACCCCGATTACTTCTTGCCGCGCTTGGCCTTGAGAAGGTGCACTTGCCGGGAGTTTTAGCCTCATGGAGTGCTTGTACAGTACGGTTGAAGAACTTCCTCGAGATCTGTAAGCCATGTCTTTGCATGTATTGATCCACCTTGGAGTGGATGATCATGTCGTCGACGTATACTTCGATTTCTTGTGTGTTATCATGTCATGGAAGAGGGCACATTTGCAGCCATTGATAAGTAACTTGACGTTCTTCGGACCCGAACGGCATGGCCAGAGTGTAACGAGGTATGTCTACCTGTGATGATGTGTCGCCATTTCGCGGGAAAAAATTCGATTTTTCGCGTTTCTTTGAAAAAAACCAAATAAAACCCGGGAAAAAGAACGGAGTCGCCACGCCATTTTTTTTTAAGGGCCAAAACTTTGAAAAAAGCCCGAGATCAGAAATTTGGGTTCGGAGGTCATGTTACACGCCGGGAAGGACGTTAGTGTGCACCGGAATGCCTCGTAAAACGAGTCTTCCAAGCTGAAAATCATTTGTGTGTGTGTGTGTGTGTGTTTTGGCCAAAATAATTTGAAACTCAGAAAAGTAAAAATTGGGATATCTTTTTAAGACTTTAAACTGATCCCATGATTTTTTGGAAGATTTTGGATTGAGATTTGGTACTCAAAAGACCTTTTGAAGTTGAGAGCCACTTCTGCCAGAATGAAAAAGGCAGTGGACCTTTGATTTTGAAATGGATTCAAGGGTCTTAAAACTTCATAATCTGGATAAACTCAGAGAATGAAAGTTGTTCCAGACACCTTAAATAAGATTTGTGCGAAGGAATTTTCCATTTTGGAGAAGATTTGAGGGGTCAAAACCTTCTGGAAACCTCAGATATGAGATCTGGATTCCCAGAAGCTGATGAACTAGCCTCTGAAAGAAAATTTGAAAAGAGGAGTTTTACTCACCCAAAAAATAAAGTAAAAATATGTATGGAAAGATCTGGATGTTGGCTACAAAAAGTGTTTTGTAGTCAACACCAAATTCCACATTTATCTGTGTCCAAAAATTAGACCATGGACTGAGGTCTGAGGAAATTGCTACTGGACAGCAACTTCTCAAGAAAGAAAATATGATTTTAAGGGGGGTTTTGCATCCATGCTTGTCCCCATTTCCCTAGGTTTTGGTTAGTGATCACTTGACATTTTAGTGGTGAATCAACTATACCAAACCATCCTTGGAGTACATTAGGACTAAGCACTTCATTTGCTTGGGAAGGGGAATTTTATCCTTTGAAAATGAGATTTGATGCTTGAAAATGGTTTTTAGGGTTTTGAAAATGCATTTGCAAGAAAACAAGAACACATTAAAGAAAATGTTGATCCTTGTAGAAGATCATCCATGGAGATGGACTTCCATGGTGATCTTCTTGGATCTTAAGACAAGAAGAAGAATGAACTACATTTTGTAGTTTGAAGATGCATGCATGGATGAGAGATTTAGGGTAAGAAGAGGGAGGTTATACCTATCTTCCTTGAGTTTGTGTTTGAATGGGTTCAAGGCTTGAATGTGTTTAGGGTTTGAATTTGAGAGTGAGTGTGAGTTGGGAAAGATTCAAGAGAAAATGGTGACAATTCAAGTGAATTCTCCTTTGTTTTCTCTCTATATTTCGCGGAGGTTCGGTGCAAATTGTGTTGTGGCTCCTTATTTTTGTATTTGGAGGGCTCAATTTATAGCCCTCTGAAATGACAAAGGTATCCGCGCGGACAAGGTTGGTAGCGTGCCTTTGTTCATTAAATGCGGCTCCGAGGCTTTGGACGGGAAGAATAATCTTTTGAAAATTCAAATTAAACGGCCGGTTTATGTTCCGGCCACTTCTATTTTGGTTTTCTTCCTTTGTTTTTGCTTTTTAAGATTCTTTTTGAGGTTTAACCTTAAATAACAATGCCCTTTGCCCTTGCTTTGGTTAGAAAAGTTAGGATTGTTAGGAAATGTTAGGAATGTTAAAACTTTCGTTAATTTTCTAACGAAAATACTAACAAGCTCAAATTGGAGCACTTACGGTAGCCCCTCGGCGACGGTGCTTTCGAAGGAAGCGGGGTCGTCGATAAGAGTAGGCTCCATATTTGGCGGGATGATCAGTGATCGGGTGGTGAACCTATTTAATAGGCTACCTACGTATCCCGAATGGGAATCAAGCCGATCGTAGTTCGGGTCTTTGACCACTGGAGATGATGGCGTTTTAGGTGCCTCGAACACGATGAGCGGGATTACGCAATCGGGCTTTGGAGAGAAACTTCTGGGGGTAAGAGATGACCATCTTCGGTCGATGGCTATCCGCTCTGCCGGGGATGGAATGACCATTTTCGGTCTCTGCTTTGGGGATGATTGCGATTTATCGCTTTCTAGTGATAGCGTCTTAGGTGCCTCGAACCTTGATGATGGCGTTTTAGGTGCCTCGAACCTTGGTGATGGCGTTTTAGTTGCCTCGAACCTTGATGATGGCGTTTTAGGTGCCTCGGACCTTGATGATGGCGTTTTAGGTGCCTCGAACCTTGGATGATGATGGCTTTTAGGTGCCTCGGACCTTGATGATGGCGTTTTAGGTGCCTCGGACACGGATGATGATGGCTTTTTAGGTGCCTCGGACCTTGATGATGGCGTTTTAGGTGCCTCGAGCACGGATGATGATGGCTTTTAGGTGCCTTGAACCTTGATGTGAAATGCCCTTTCGGTGGACTTTGTCTGCTGCTGAAGGAGAGGGTGACCGTTTTGGTCGAAATTTGGACCTAATGACGGCTACCTACGTATCCCTAGTGGGAATCGAAGCCCTTTCGTAGTTCGAGTTTTCTCGAAATTTCGTTGGCTTTTGGGATTCGTTAACTTTCTTTGGGGATTTTGTTAGCCTTTCTTTGGGGAAAATCGGACGTATTCGTGCAGGAAATCGGTCTTACGTTTGGCTAGCAGGGAAGATTTTGATGAAAGATACGGGATCTCGTTATCTTTCTCGGGGAAAGTCGGCCTTACGTTTGGCTAGGGGTAATTTTGATGAAAGATACGGGATCTCGTTATCTTTCTCGGGAAATCGGTCTTACGTTTGGCTTTGCCGTTTGATGATTTTGATGAAAGATACGGGATCTCGTTATCTTTCTCGGGAAATCGGTCTTACGTTTGGCTAGGGATGATTTTGATGAAAGATACGGGATCTCGTTATCTTTCTCGGGAAATCGGTCTTACGTTTGGCTAGGGATGATTTTGATGAAAGATACGGGATCTCGTTATCTTTCTCGGGAAATCGGTCTTACGTTTGGCTAGGGGTAATTTTGATGAAAGATACGGGATCTCGTTATCTTTCTCGGGAAATCGGTCTTACGTTTGGCTAGGGGTAATTTTGATGAAAGATACGGGATCTCGTTATCTTTCTCGGGAAATCGGTCTTACGTTTGGCTGCGTTGATGATTTTGATGAAAGATACGGGATCTCGTTATCTTTCTCGGGAAATCGGTCTTACGTTTGGCTTAGGGATGATTTTGATGAAAGATACGGGATCTCGTTATCTTTCTCGGGAAATCGGTCTTACGTTTGGCTATGGGGGTAATTTTGATGAAAGATACGGGATCTCGTTATCTTTCTCGGGAAATCGGTCTTACGTTTGGCTGCTTAGTTTGATGATTTTGATGAAAGATACGGGATCTCGTTATCTTTCTCGGGGAAATCGGTCTTACGTTTGTGCCGTTTGATGAATTTTGATGAAAGATACGGGATCTCGTTATCTTTCTCGGGGAAATCGGTCTTACGTTTGGCTAGTTTGATGATTTTGATGAAAGATACGGGATCTCGTTATCTTTCTCGGGAAATCGGTCTTACGTTTGGCTAGTTTGATGATTTTGATGAAAGATACGGGATCTCGTTATCTTTCTCGGGAAATCGGTCTTACGTTTGGCCGTTGGGAAGATTTTGATGAAAGATACGGGATCTCGTTATCTTTCTCGGGAAATCGGTCTTACGTTTGGCTATGGAATGATTTTCTTGACAAGGGGTGACTTTGGTTAACTTTGGTTAACTCTGTCAAGTTGGGGACTAAGCTGCGAGTTCAGTTTTTAAAGGGCAAAAGGGTCATTTTGACCACGACAATCCTATCCGCGCGGAGAGGACTTGAAAGTCGAGGTATTAATGAGGGCGACGCCCTTCCTCTTCCCATTCAGTTTTGAAATTACGAGAGCGAGAGGGAGAGAAACCGGCAATTCCGCCATTGTTGCTCAAAAAACTTGAAAATTCTTAGTTTTTCTTTGATTTTTAAGCAATGGAACACGGGGAAGGTGCTTTTCAAGGCCAGGGCGTGGCCGGTGGCGGAGAGACGATTGGAGCTCGTCAGAATGAGGAGGCATTATACTCTTTCGCAATCGATTGCGGAGGAGCCCTACCCGATGCTTGGCAACATTGGGCTTGATCAGAGTCTCGAACGGTATACTTGAATCTTTTCATTCCCTTTGTTGATTTTTGCTTGAGATTTGAATTTTGGGTGATTTTTTTTTTTTTTTTTGAAAATTCGAATGATTGATGTTCTTGGCTTTGAATCTTGATTTTGATGCTTTGCATGTTGCAATGAATTTGTTGGTGTTCCAAAATGTGCATTTTGCTTGAGAAAAGAATTGGCATTTTGCCAACATGAGATGAATGTATGATTTTTGATTGATGTTTTTTTTGAAAAGTGGGACGGATTTTTCCTTCTGTTGATTGAATGCATGTTATGTATGCATGTTATTTTATGAAAATGGGACGGAGTTTGTAGGATTTTTTTTTTTTTGAGATGATGAATGATATGCGTGCATGCATAGGAACTTCTTTTTTTTTTTTGAAAATGGGACGGAGTTTTTACTTAGTAGGAATGCATCTTTTTTTTTTGATGAATGCATTGGGATTTCTTTGAAAGCTTGTCTTTTTGTGCGAGAAAAATGGGGCTATGCTCATTGTATCTTTGTCATCTTTGTCGAATTTTCTTTGAAATTTCATGATGCATATGTATGCTTTGTTTTTTTTTGTGCAAATGCAAATGCAAATTTTTTTTGACATTTTCTCTTTTTTTTTTATCGCAGGGTGGAAACAACTACGTTACGGAGCAGGCGAACAAGATGAAGACTCGAGGATCGGTGGAGTACGTGGTTGACTTGTGGGACCGGCTTCCGAATGCGGGCCGAGGAGCTTTCTTAGAGTCAGAGACAGTTGTTGTTGAGACCGGGCTTTGGGAGTTTGTTGAGTGCTTGAGGGGGTGGTCAAGTTCCACTAAGAGCAAGGGCACGATGTTCGCTTTAGCGCGGCCTTGGTGGGATGCGACCCACACGTTTCACTTCTTACGGGGCGAGGCTACGGTTACGCCTTCCGACTATGCTTTGCGATCACGGGTTTGTCCTTCAACGGACGCGGCATTGAGTGGCGGGACGGCTACGGTGATGCGGATCTGCGAGCTCTTACAGGATTTTCCCCTATTCCCAAAAAGGGGATGGGGATGGAGTATGCGGTGGTCTACGGGAAGATTGTGGAGACCATTGTGAGCTATGAGTTTGGGGAGGAGAGGATAGGCGCCGTCAGTTGCCGGGGCCTTCTTGTGGTTTGCTTTTTCGAGCACCCTCTTTGGGCATCTTTGAGGACGGCGAGTCTTTGCCTTCTTGAGGTCCTTGGAGGACATGGAGATGGCGGAGATGTCTCGTGGGGAGAGGCCGAGTGGCGAGCTTTACTTTGCTCTCGATAGGTACGGTAGGAAGAGGCTGTGAGCTCCTTGTCTTGCTTTGAGTTTGCCACTGGAGGTATAAGCTCTCTTTTTGCTTTCCCCCCTTTTTTTTTGAGCACACACTTTTCTTTTGCCTTTGGATTGATTGGATTTTTACCTTTCGCGGTATGGGCGTTGGAGTTTTCCACGTCACGATGTGGCGGCGGCCGGCGGAGTACGTCGGGCGTATCCGGCCATGCATTCTTGGTCCAAGCATGCCGGGAGAAGATAAGCTCCGGGGCGTACGACTCTCGAGTACGCGGATTGCCTTCCTTTGACGGAGGTAGACGGACGAGAGGATGATATTTTATCCTTGGGATCGTTTCGAGGTGGCGCGGTGAAGGGCGCGAGATTTGGGTTTGTGCGGCGGAGGATTACGAGAGGTCGACTGCGATGCCTATTATGCGGGAGAGAGGGTGACGCGCCGGCATAGCGTGAATTCGCCTTTGAGGACACCGGTGGAACCTCCCGCCGATATGATGCACCCGAGTGACGGATACTGTGACTGGGATGATTACGGGGCCGGCCGGCACTTCTCGGCATTTGTGGCGATTGAGCCGTACCCGTATTTGTTTTGAGGAGGCGAGGATGCCCCGGGTTTTGGATAGAGAGGGGCTTGGGATCCGCGGTACCCTCGGACGGATTTTCATATATCCCGGGATGGGGTCCGATTGAGGGTGCGAGATCCCTCGGCTGAGCGGCTTCCACGAGCTTTCGGCCTCGTCAGGGTATGAAGGTATGGCTTCACCTTTTCTTCTTTTTTTTTCTTTTGTCTTTTCTTTTCTTTCTGTCATCATTTCTCGCTTCAGCATTTGATGCTTTTGCTTTTGTGCGGTTTTCGGAGGTGGTCGTCGAGAAGCTAACGAAGCAAGTGATCGGAGCTAAGAGATTCATCGGGAGGATGGTCGCTTGCGGGGCTCCTCGAGCTAGAGCAAGGCGACCACGGCGGCGCACATCGGGCGGGAGGCTTCCCTATTCGTTCGAGACTTCTTGAGAGACTCCTCTGTCTCCTCTCATTGATCCCAGCGGTCTTTGCCTTCGGATCACGTCATTCTCGGGGATCCACACGGGCGGGGACACGTTTGGCGGCATGGTGGAGTCGTCTTCGTACGTCCGGGAGTCAGCGCCTTCACCTTCGGATATGATTTTTCGCGAGATCTCGGCTTGCCCTATCGGAGCGTGCTGGTTGGTCTGATGAGCCTCTTTACGGAGACGAAGACGATTACGAGCCGAGATTTTCGGGGCTCTGAGGAAGCGGGCCCGAGTCGCAAGAGGGGCCAGGGGACGGGCGTCGGGCGCTAGGGATTCGATTGATTACCCCACGAAAATTTTTTTTTAGGCGATTTTACGAGATTTTGAGATTTATGACTGGGATTGAGATTTGTACAGCTTATGCACACATTTTTTTTTGGATGTAATAATTTAGGATTTTATTGATGTTTGTTTGTTTTTTTTTTATGCACACTCTTTTTTTTCTTTTCTCTTTTTTTTGGGATGTAATAATTTAGGATTTTATTTTATGAATGCAATGCGGTATGAATGCAGTGTTGCATGAGCCTTGGTTTTTTTTGGCAAGGGTGTTTGGCATATGGACTGGTTTGGGGAGGTTTTTGCACGGGTTTCGAGCAACGGGACGGAATATTCCTCTTTTGGTGTAGCGGCTTGGTGTTGCGAGATTTTACGATAAATGACAATCATGTCCGCGCGGAGGAGTCTGCATCGACATTGTCCTTTAATTTTGCTTCGATCTGGTCTCACTTTATTTCAAATTCAAATATCCTCTTCAACCTCAGTCAAACGGCCATTTTCGGGAGAAAGAGAGAAAAACCATGGAAAACCTTAGAAAAGCCCCATCAAAATTGCCCCAAGAATCCCAAATGTCATTCTTCAACAAGTTCAAGGATTGGTCCAGGGAGATCATGCATGAGAGGAGGTCCTTCTTTGAAGAAAGGTACAAGGTGAAGTGCTTATGGTCTCTCGAGGAATTGATTCGGATTATGAGCTTTTGAGGGCTTCTTCCTCATTTTGGGACACTAGAAGGCATGTCTTTTGCCTTTCCTTCAACGAGATTGTTCCATTGTGGAAGAATTTCGGGCCTTGCTTGGAGGTCGGAGGTGGAAGAGATAGCGGTTCCTTTGCCGGAGGAGCTTCTTTTGTTGACGGATTGTGCGTCCTCCTTCATCTTTCCGGAGGAAGCGCAAGGTATGATCCGTGGTCCGATCATTTTGATATTTCCGGCCTTCTGATAGGTTTAGGGGCCTAGGCTTGGTGGATGATGCCTATTGGGATGCCTTTGCACTTTGTATGTTTGGCACCTGTTCATGGTCTATTCCTTTGGGATTTGCCATCGGTCTTTCTTGGATGTTGTCGTTCGGCTGTCGCACAGGCGAGAGATGTCGTTCCTTTGATTACGGGGAGACTTTTCATGCTCTTGATAGGCGCTACGGAAGACGGTATATGCGCGGGCGGCCCGTTCCTCTTGACCTGTGGGCGATGGAGCGTTTGGGGGTTCTTCGGGAATCTCCCGACATGATCAAGCCTTGGACATTTGCCGGGAGGGGGTTCTTTGTGGATTTCGATGATCGGGGCTCATGGGAGCGTTGGATGGCTGGTCGCCGGACGAGAGGATATCGAGATGGTCGAGTGCCTTGTTGGCGGGTGGAGGCTCGCGAGTGCTTCGGGACGGGTCTCATGTGGTCATGCTTAGGGGCTTTCTCGGTCCGGCTTCTATATTCCGTCTTTGGTTACGAGGCAGTTTGGCTTGGAGCGAGGTTCCTTTGGAGAACTTTGATGATATAGCCACCGGGGTGGTGGCTCTGTTTCTATGGATGATCCCTCGGTGTTTCCATTTCTTTCCCGAGCATGGAGGTATGACGTCTTTCCTCCTCGGGTTATCCTCGAGCGTCCAAGACCGGTGTTCACGACCACTTGGTACCTGGATTGGTATGAGAGGCATGCAGGAGAGACTCGAGGTGGCTATTTTGAGACGGCGTGAGGCCATTGTGGGTGCGGAGGACTGGCTTGTTTCGGAGAGGAGGAGGGCGAGGCGAGGCCAACCCTCATGACGGGAGCGGAGACGGCGCGGCCGACTATGAGGCTTACGTCGAGACGGGAGAGGAGGGCTCCTATGCTACCGGCTAGGCTACGGGGAGATGAGAGATGACGCTAGGGCTACTAAGGCCACGAGAGAGGTTGGTTTGATAGATCTGTTCCTATACCGAGCTTGGTAGGAGGAATGCCGACATTTTCTGTTCGAGAAAAGAAAACTCGAAGGGGAAGAAGAGGGGAGAGGCCGATGCGAGTGGCTTGGAGTGACTACGAGGTTTCAGTATCCCTTTCTTGTCATGGCGAGACATATTAGTTTGATTATGTATCTTAATTTCTTTTAGCGAGGTTGCCGGTTGTAGGAATGAATCGGGCTTAGACTCATCAAAAAGTTTTTAACTTGCAATGAATATTTGAATTGCTTGAGTTTTCGAGACAGCTTTCATGGTCCGATCGGTTGTATTGATGTCAAAGTATGACTTTTATTTGTGTTTTAGACCGAACCGTTTCCATTTGCCTACGTTCCCCTCATTTTGAGGAGCTCAGGTCTTCGTAGTTCAACCCGATTTTTTTGTTGTTTTTTTTTTTTTTTGTTTTTTTGTTTTTTTGGTGCAACCTGTTTTTACCTAGGCCGCCCTTTTCGGGTTTTCAACCTAGTTGGGTATTACTCTTTTAGCACTCTTTTTTTTTTTTTTTCTTTTTTTACGCGTAGTATCTGCGCGGCTTGTCACCATTCTTGGGTGTACAAAGGGATTCCGTCGAGGTGCGCAAGTTGCATGGCTCCTCAGGAGAAGATCTTACGGACGACATATGGCCCGACCCATACGGGCTCCCATTTGCGAGGGGTTGATACGGGTGGGGGCTTTTCTTTCAAAACAAGATCACCTTCTTGGATCTCCCGATGCTTTACTTTCTTGTCGAAGGCTCTGGCCATTCTTCCTTGGTAGGCTCGGATGTGTTCCATTGCTTTCAATCGGCGTTCATCTAGCCGGGCCAATTCATCATGGCGACTCTGGAGCCATTCGACCTCGTTGATCTGGCTTTCCAGCAGTATACGGAGCGAGGGTATTTCCGGCTCGATTGGGAGTACGGCTTCCATTCCGTATGTGAGGGCAAACGGTGTTTCCCCGATTGCCGTTCGGCCCGTGTTACGTAGCCCCGAGTGCAGTGTAACTTCTCGGGCCAATCTACGCCTTGGACGGCCATTTTCCGGATGATATTTTCGAGTCTTGTTTCTTTGCTTCGACGGCTCCGTTGGTTTGGGGCTGTAAGGAGATGACTTGTGACGGGTTATTCGGAATTACGCGGCGGCTGTCGCATTCCCCTTGAAGTGGGATCCATTATACGAAATGATTTGGTGGCAACCGTATGCGCATATGATGTTCTCTTTGATGAAGAGGGCTACTTTCCTTGAGTTGAGGATTTTGTAGGACTTGGCTTGACCCAGCTTGGTGAAATAATCCCACGGCTACCGGGGACGAATTCGTGGCCGTTCTTTGCTGATGGTGTGATTTTGCCTATGACATCGATTCCCAAGTGACGAAAGGCCACGAGGGTTGTCATGCGGTATAACTCGTGAGGAGGCAAGTGATTAAGGTTGGAGTATCGGCGGCATTTGTCGCGGCTTTTGACGAGCTGGATGCGGTCGGTTTCCATGGAGATCCAAAAGTACCCCATTCTCGGTATGATTTGCATCGAGCTCGAGCATTCTTGTGAGGGCCGCGGGTACCACCGTATATTTCTTTCATGAGTTCGGTAGCCTCTTGTTTGCCGATACATCGCGGGAGGGGCCTTGATAACGCTTCTTGTATAGCATATTTCCCGAAAAAGAACATAATGGGAGGCAAGCCGCTTGGGTGAGAGACTTTTCGCTTTGATTCCTTCTTTATATTCCCCATCTTCATTTTTGAAAGGGGCCTCGCCATCCTTAGTCTTGGTAGATGCGAGTGTACCGGGGATCATTGGTGGTTCGGCACGCCGATTTCAAAGCAATAAGCGGGATTTTCTCTTCTACAGGCTACGAATGGTTTGACGGACTTCCCTTCGGGTATTTCAACGAGGAGGCTAGCGTTGCCGAGCATCTGCAAATGCATTGCGATCCACTGGGCAAGTAATGAAAGTGATCTCTTTGAATTGAGTTGCTAGCTCTTCCATGTAAGTGTGATATTTACGCGGACCGGGTCCACGGTCTTCCATTTGTTAGAGACACGATTGATGATGAGGGCGAGTCACCATACACCTCCAATTCCTTGATATTTCTTTCAAGGCGGCTTCCAACCCGGCTATGCAAGCTTCATATTCGGCGGCGTTGTTGGTGACTTGAAGTTCAACCTTGCTGCTATGGGGGTGTGTTCGTCGGTAGGATCGACCGAAGCATTCCTATTCCGTTCCCCCTTTTGTTTGACGCCCGTCGAAGAAGAGTTGCAGCGATTTTCTCCTTCTAGAGCGAAGATTCCATCATCGGGAAATTGAGGTTCGGGTCCTCGGGACTCATCACTTGGGAAATCGGCCAAATGTTACGCCATTATGCGTCCTTTTACGAGATTTCCTTGAAACATAAGTGATGTCATATTCGGCCAAAAGAACGACCATTTTGCCAACCTCATGGAGATGGAAGGCTTGTCGAACAGGAGATATTTGATGGGGTCTATCCTTGAGACAAGATGTATTGGGTGAGGCTGCATGTAGTGTTTCAACTTTCCCAGCTACCCGGACCAAACTGCGCAAGTCTTCCATGACGAGTAATTGAGTTCGCTTCCTTGGAGCTTTACGCTACGAAATAGATGGCGTTTTCGATCTTAGAATCTTTCTTCTCTTGAGCTAGCATAGCCCCAATTCTTTGTATCCGTGACAGTTAGATATAGCAAGAGTGGCTTTTGCCGATGTGGTGGGCGAGAGAATCGGGGATTCACAAGGTATGCCTTGATACGTTCAAAGGCGGCGACATGCAGGGTCCATTACGTGTAGGCATTTTTCTTCATCAACTTGAAGATCGGCTCGCGAGATCGAGGTCGGGTGATTCTGAAAGCGGCTTATGTATTGCGGTCTTCCCATGAAGGATTTTACTTACGTCGGTGTCGGGGTGGCTTCATTTCAACTATCGCCTTGATTTTACGGGGATCTACTTCGATTCCCCTTTCTGTCACCATATATCCTAGCACCTTACCTCGTCTTACAGAAGGTGCACTTGGCTGGATTCGGTCTCATCTTGTGGTCTCGGAGGCGGCCGAAGAATTTTCTCGAGATCAACAAAGTGCGGCCATCGATCCTCTGGAGTGTATTATCATGTCGTCCACATAGACCTCAATTTCTTTGTGGATCATGTCATGGAAACAGCAGTGCATGGCGCCCTGCAGTACGTAGCCCCGGCATTCTTTAGTCGAACGGCATGGCCAGGTGTAGCGGTAGGTGCCCCGAGGGGTTGTGAAGGCCGTTTTGGCTTGATCCTCTTACGCCATTTTGATTTGGTTGTAGGCAAAACCGTCGACGAAGGATTTAACTTCATGGTTGGCCGTGGAATCTACCAAAATGTCGATGTTTGGCGGGGAAGTCGTCTTTTGGGTGGCTTTGTTCAAGTCTCACGAAGTCTACGCGACACCGGATCTTTCCGTTGGCCTTGGTCACCGTTACTATGTTGGAAAGCCATGTAGGGTATTGAATGACCACGATGAACCACCTTACTGAGCATCTTTTCTATCTCTTCTTTCACTTGTAGGGACCATTCGGGCTTAATTCTTCTTAGCTTACGCTGCGGCTTGACTTGGGTCGAGCGGTATTCGGTGTTCAACTATGGAAGGATCGAGGCTGGCATATCTTTATAGGACCATGCGAACACATCCACGAATTCTTTTAGCGGCTCAATTAGGGCGTCCCTTTCGGTCCCTTCGAAGAAACTACCAATCTGCGTCTCTTTAGGCTCTTCGCGGTTCCCAAATTCACACTCGTCAAAATCTCTTCGGCGGCTTGGGCTCGATTTTCCTCTTTAGGACAACTTTGCTTAAAGATTTCTTTGATATATTGTTCATTTAATGTGTACGCTTCTTCATCTAGTGAATCGTTATTAAGCTTGTTTTTAGATTATTAGTTAATTCATCATTAGTTAAAGTGGCAATTAAGGGATACTCGAAAGGTTCGTCATTTCATTGAGAATAAGAGGGAATACGGCATTGGCTACAATTTCGTGGTCTTCGGGCGTGAGGCCATCGGACGGTCGGAAGACTCAAACTCAACAATGAGAGACTCGAGAGGACTTCTGAGGTTGACCTGAAAGGGACGGGGAACCAATCCAAGTTTGGTGATCATTTCTTCTTTGGTTGCGGACGGAGCTGAGAGAGTTTCCCAATTCTTTAGCGGCATTCTTTGTCGGAGGCCTCATGACTCGGGGGCATTTGTCTCGTTTCTGTCCTCCTTCCTCGGTCGTTCTTTGTCATCTCTTTGTACGAACCGAGAATCAATTGTGTTTGGCGTCGAAAGCGAGCATGTGGATGTAGGGATCTTCCTTAGTGCAGGGATTTCTATCTCGTCACAATCGACCGCTCAATCCGGATGTAAGGGCGTATTGCGCCTCGGTGTCTTTGCTAGAAAAATCTCATGTCCCATACTCGAGCGGAAAGGCTTGGCGGGTAGTTCGGCAAGGAGGACGTCCCACACGACGTTCATAGATTCGAGTTGAGTATGACGATGCTTGTCGATCTTTATCATGAAAATTTCTGGCTTGGCGGGGGTCGGAGAGTGGGTTTGAAGAATGGTGACGAAGGCTGTGATTAGGAGCAGGGGTTTGTGTGCTGTATCATGGCGGCGTTCAATGTTTCCTTCCGGTATGCCTCCAAATGTTGGAAATGACAATTGGATTTGATGAATCGACTTCTTCGGAGTACGCTCGCTTGAGTGTGTTGACATAGTTGGCATCGCCGGATTCCAAGGATCTTTGGCGAGACTTGCCTCTTGAAGGATGTAGCCCGGTGTTTGGGCGTGGGCATTCTTGGCTATTGTTTCGGCTTCGTTCCCTATGAGGAAATTGTCACCCCTTATGACTTCAAGGTCTCCTGCCGGTTGATGAATTTGACGCATTGGTGGAGGGTGGAAGCTATGGCTTTCATGTGATGTAACGAGGCGTCCCAATAGAAGTGTGAATTCGGATGGGACGTCCATTACATGGAATTTCGTTGGCACCATTTGGGTTTCAAACCGAGTTCGAGTTCTTGTCCCCGAATGGGGCGAGACGAACCGTCGTAGGCCTTGACGGTCCGGGTAGATGGGATCATACGCCTTTCATTTATGCGGAGGGCCCTCGTCATGCTTTGAGGAAGGACGTTTACCGATGATCCATTGTCCACTAATACCCCGAGGAGTGATATGGTGTTGAGCCGAATAGTGATGTACAAAGCTTCATTGTGTTGGGAGACATCTCTTGGCAAATCTTCGTCGCGAAGGTGATCATGCTACCATATAGGCGGGGATCATAGATTTGGTCCTTGTCTCGGGATAGAGAGTCATCAAGCCGGTCACTTCGTGCTTTTTCTTGCGAGGTAGAGCCTTTGCCGAAGCCCACAGGTTATGCTTGATGCCTTTTGTGGCGGTTGCCATCTCCGGTCAACATGTTGATTGAGTGGGAGCGCCCAGGCCCAGCGTCGGTTTTCTTCGTCGGTGTATACTCGGGAGGCTGGACAAGGCGAACCTTGGGCGACCCAGGGGTTGGACTTACGTTACACGGTACTACGGTATCCGAAGGTCTCAATTCCGTCGTTGGCAAGGCTTTTACGCTCTTTTACCCTGTTTGCTTTGGGGAAAGGCGGGCGGAGTAGAGTACATAATAATCAAATCCCAGATGGCTCCCAGCGTTCCCTGCTTGTTATCACCGGCCTCGAATCTCTCCTTCAATTTTTCTTTGGGAGGAAATTTTCTTTTTCTTAGGAGGACGGTCCTCGTGTATCCGATCTGATAATCCCTTTCAAGGCAATCGGGACGATCACAAATATCCCACCAAATGTGTTCTACGGTGGTGGCGGATTTGGGACCTCGGGTTGGCGGTCTTTGGAATGACTTTGGGTGGGCTGGTCAGGGGATCTGCTGGCTGCTTTGGGCTCATGCGGTAGCGAGTGATTGGACTCCGCCGGATAATGAGAGATATTGAGGTCCGGGGAACGGGCATATGTTTGTCCTTCGGGGTAGCCCCGATCGGTTGGGATATTGTTAAGGTCCCGAAGTGGCGTGTGGCCTCTTGAATCCGGGCTGTATGCATTGCAGCGTTCTTCCGGGGCTTTGATGGCTGACCATATTTCTTCAAGCTTGTTCCACGATTTTCATCACTCGGGTGATACTTGCGGGATCATCACTTAGAGAGGGGACAGCGACGGTATACCGAACTCTTTCGTCCACGGCTAGCTGTTTGGGGGCCGGTTGCCTGTAAGTCGACGGGCGAGGGTCCGGCGGTGGAAACATAGGAATCTTGGGGTAGCATCTCGATGTATCGGGACGATTAAGAAGAGGAGGAGAACCCTCTTCCTTCTTTGCGGTAAAAGTGCCATCGGAATTGAGGCGATAGTCAAACCATGACTTGCGACAACCCCCGGAAGGTCGCTAATTTGAGCCTCATGTCGAAGTCTCATCTGTTCTACCAAGCTGGATCCAATGCGAGTGCATGCGAGGGATTTTGGAGGACGGAGTGACGTTATCCCCATCATTACCGGGTGATGCGAGACATTACGAAACCCGGAGTCGGAATAAATGGCGGCGAAGGCGATGACGCGCTTGACTCTTCCCAACTAATCAAACGATGACCCGGTGCAGAAACCAAGCTTTGTGCGGAGGCTGCGGGGAAAGGACACGAAGGTTCGGATGTGCAGGAATGGAAGGAGGGTAGGTGTTTGGGCTTTAGGCTCATGCAACATGCGATTATTTGTTCACGTTTACTTAAAACATGCTTTATTAACCTAATCGGTTGGAAAAGATTGCTCTTCTTTTCGCAAACTACTACGGATCTGGATCGGTGGGCCGTCACTACGTCTATAAGCCCCTCGTATTCCACGTATTTCGACCTCCCGGGGTGGACGGCCCGGGCGAGGGTCCTATAGGGCAAGCGGGTCCCACCGGCCAGAAAGAAAAACGATCCTAAAAGTCGGCGGGTAATCGAGTCTTAACGAGCATTCGATGTAAATTACGGACAAGGCGACGTCAAAAGTCAAGATCGTGTCAGGGGCTCGACGAAAAGTCGGCATGATTTGGGTGATAAGCGTCCACAATTGATCTTGACTTGTCGTCGGTTAAGCCGTAATTAGGCATGGAATAATCATTAATCCTTGATGACTCGGTGTCAATCTTTGGGAGTCGAGTGTATAATTTGTGCCGGTCGAGCCGAAGTCAAGGCGCCGGTCAATATCTTGGTCAAAGTCTGCGGCGGAAAACCGGCGAGAACTTCGGCGATTAGGGTCCCGAAAGATATTGAGTCGGTATGCCGACAAAGGCTTGAAAGGAAAGGTCTATACACGAGACGGGGCATGACACGAGACCGGACTAAAAACCAACGGGTCTCGGACAAAGTGTGTCACGGACAAGTGCATGGTCGACACGAGGCTCCATGGGATGTTTGGGTAGTCTGTGCTCATCAGAGGCGTAATAAGACCAAACGGACCGCGACAAGGATTTCCCGGGTTAGGGACGTAGTGTGCGGTGTACGGTCACGTGCGCGTAGTGTGCAAGCGATCTATATTCTTTTACGAGTAAAATAGGAAATTTTTTATGTGTCTTAAAAATATGATGCATGATTTTTTTTGAAAATTTTCTTTTTTTGAAAACCCCTTTTTTTTTGAATTTTTTTGAAATTTAATGAACACATAAGCACGTAAGCACGAAAATTCCGACAGTTAGGGACATTATTCCGACAGTCAAAATTTTGACTTTCTCCGAGGCGGCCAAAACAACACGAAAACTGTGCAAAAATCAACACACACACAAAAATGATTTTCAAAGCGGGACGGAAGCTTGACCCTCAAAAGCTTTTTTTTTTTTTGAAAACGGTGATACCGGTACGTGGGATTGTTAGACCACAATTTATCCCCGACTCGTGTTAGGAGGCGGTAACGGGAAGTTTAATGGTTTTCACCAATATACCAAATACCATTTTTTTTAAAAAAAAAAAAGCTCATTCCCCAGCGGAGTCGCCACTGTGATGATGTGTCGCCATTTCGCGGGAAAAAAATTCGATTTTTCGCGTTTCTTTGAAAAAAACCAAATAAAACCCGGGAAAAAGAACGGAGTCGCCACGCCATTTTGTTTTAAGGGCCAAAACTTTGAAAAAGCCCGAGATCAGAAATTTGGGTTCGGAGGTCATGTTACACGCCGGGAAAGACGTTAGTGTGCACCCGGAATGCCTCGTAAAACGAGTCTTCCAAGCTGAAAATCATTTGTGTGTGTGTGTGTGTGTGTATTTTGGCCAAAATAATTTGAAACTCAGAAAAGTAAAAATTGGGATATCTCTTTAAGACTTTAAATTGATCCCATGATTTTTGGAAGATTTTGGATTGAGATTTGGTACTCAAAAGACCTTTTGAAGTTGAGAGCCACTTCTGCCAGAATGAAAAAGGCAGTGGACCTTTGATTTTGAAATGGATTCAAGGGTCTTAAAACTTCATAATCTGGATAAACTCAGAGAATGAAAGTTGTTCCAGACACCTTAAATAAGATTTGTGCGAAGGAATTTTCCATTTTGGAGAAGATTTGAGGGGTCAAAACCTTCTGGAAACCTCAGATATGAGATCTGGATTCCCAGAAGCTGATGAACTAGCCTCTGAAAGAAAATTTGAAAAGAGGAGTTTTACTCACCCAAAAAATAAAGTAAAAATATGTATGGAAATATCTGGATGTTGGCTACAAAAAGTGTTTTGTAGTCAACACCAAATTCCACATTTATCTGTGTCCAAAAATTAGACCATGGACTGAGGTCTGAGGAAATTGCTACTGGACAGCAACTTCTCAAGAAAGAAAATATGATTTTAAGGGGGTTTTGCATCCATGCTTGTCCCCATTTCCCTAGGTTTTGGTTAGTGATCACTTGACATTTTAGTGGTGAATCAACTATACCAAACCATCCTTGGGGTACATTAGGACTAAGCACTTCATTTGCTTGGGAAGGGGAATTTTATCCTTTGAAAATGAGATTTGATGCTTGAAAATGGTTTTTAGGGTTTTGAAAATGCATTTGCAAGAAAACAAGAACACATTAAAGAAAATGTTGATCCTTGTAGAAGATCATCCATGGAGATGGACTTCCATGGTGATCTTCTTGGATCTTAAGACAAGAAGAAGAATGAACTACATTTTGTAGTTTGAAGATGCATGCATGGATGAGAGATTTAGGGTAAGAAGAGGGAGGTTATACCTATCTTCCTTGAGTTTGTGTTTGAATGGGTTCAAGGCTTGAATGTGTTTAGGGTTTGAATTTGAGAGTGAGTGTGAGTTGGGAAAGATTCAAGAGAAAATGGTGACAATTCAAGTGAATTCTCACTTTGTTTTCTCTCTATATTTCGCCGAGAGGTTCGGTGCAAATTGTGTTGTGGCTCCTTATTTTTGTATTTGGAGGGCTCAATTTATAGCCCTCTGAAATGACAAAGGTATCCGCGCGGACAAGGTTGGTAGCGTGCCTTTGTTCATTAAATGCAGCTCCAGGCTTTGGACAGGAAGAATAATCTTTTGAAAATTCAAATTAAACAGCCAGTTTATGTTCCAGCCACTTCTATTTTTGGTTTTCTTCCTTTGTTTTTGCTTTTTAAGATTCTTTTTGAGGTTTAACCTTAAATAACAATGCCCACTTTGCCCTTGCTTTGTTAGAAAAGTTAGGATTGTTAGGAAATGTTAGGAATGTTAAAACTTTCGTTAATTTTCTAACGAAAATACTAACAAGCTCAAATTGGAGCACTTACAGTCCCCCACGGAGTGGTGAAGGCAGTCTTGGCCTGATCCTCCTCGGACATCTTGATCTGGTTGTATCCAGCGAACCCGTCCACGAAGGACTTTACTTCGAAATTTGCCGTGGTGTCGACCAGCATGTCGATGTTAGGCAGTGGGAAATCATCTTTAGGGCTGGCCTTGTTGAGATCCCTGAAATCCACGCAGCATCTGACCTTTCCGTTGGCCTTGGTGACCGTCACGATGTTGGAGAGCCAAGTCGGGTACTCAGTCACTCTGATGAAACCAACTCGGAGCATTTTCTCAATTTCTTCTTTTACTTGCCAGGACCACTCTGGCTTGATCTTGCGCGGCTTACATTTGACGAGGCTTGGATTTGGGATCCGGGGGAATTCTGTGCTCCACGATTGAGGGATCGAGTCTTGGCATGTCTGGTATGACCGGGCGAACACGTCAACATACTCCCGGAGGAGGCTTATCGGGGGCTTCTTTTACGCATCGGCGAAGAACTGCCCACTTGTGTCTCTTTAGGCTCTTGCACGACCCCAGGTTCACTTTGGTCATAACCTCTTCGGCGGCTTGGGCCGGTTGTCCTCTTGGTCAACTACACGCTCGAGAACTTCTTTAATGTATTGTTCGTTTAATGTGTACGCTTCTTTATCAATTGAATTATTAACGTCTTTTAAGTTGTTTGTTAACTTATCGGTTGTTAAAGTGGCAATGAGAGGATACTCAGAAAGGTCGGACTTTTCATTAAACAAGAACGGGAATACATGATTGGCTACAACATTATAGTCCTCCGGCGTAAGGCCGTTGGATGACTCGGAAGGGCCCGGACTCGACAGGAGGCCGGCTCGAGAGGGTTTGAGGCCGGGTTTAGGGAGATGTGGGTGCGGGCCCGGCTTGTCTTCCAATTCTGCTGGCTTGCCTTTGGTCGGTGAAAGTTACCCAATTCTTCGGTGGCATTGCTGGATGCTTGATGAGGGTGCGGGGATCGAGAGGCTTGGCCTGCTTTGTCCCTATCATGGCGATCATCTTTGTTGTCGGAGCCCCGGTCGATCAAGTTGGGCAACTCCATGACTTCTTCAAAGCAGACTCTGTAGAGTTGGTCACCGAGAGCGTCTTCTATGAATTCTGGTTCCTTGCTTTGGACTTCTTGTCTCGAATGTGGCCTCGGCGGCTGATCCGAACAACTTGTTTCCCATGGAGAGTACCTTGAGTTGCTCCTCCAAGTGCAGGATTCCCTTGAATGTGTACTCATCTTTGGGCTGTGGTGGCGGTTGGTCCCGAGGTAGAGCTGTGATGTCGAACGCTCCCTTATCGGATTAGCTTTGAGTCATGCTGAAACGCTTGAGGTCCCATGCTATTTGTTCCATTCTTCTGTAGTCTTGGTGTTGACTATCCTGCTTCTTTCTCATCTTCATCGGTTCAGCTTTGTCGGTCCCCTCGGTTCTGCTCTCGGTTCCGCCTTTGTCGGTCCCCTCGATTAACTGCCGGTTCCCTTGTTGGTCCCCTCGGTTCTGCTGTCGGTTCCCTTGGTGAAGTAATGAGCGAGGTGAAGCTGTAAGGCCGGAGGTTGGGTGTGCCGTCGGAGGTTCCCCTTTTGCGAGGCTGCTTTGCCTTGGTGCGGGCGGGCCTTTTGTCTTCCTTGATGTCGGCCGGTGTTGGCACGTAGCCAAGCCCCTGGACCGTGGTGTGGTCCTTGACTTCAATAACTTGGTGTTGGCCTTGTAGCCTTTTGCGAGCCCTGGTCTGGGATGAAGTTCATGAGTTTCATCATCTTCATGGCGGGAGGAATCGATCGTGAGACAGTGGAAGGTCCACGTTGCATATTTGGATCTTGGAGGTCTCGAGTGAATCCGATTAATGGCATGTCATCATTATGCTTGATTTCCAACACTGGAATGTCGTTGGTCTTTGGTCCCCTCGGTGGTGACGCTGTCGCCGTAGTAGGCGTGGTTAGCTCGTTGCCTTGCATGAACTTAAGGCACCGATGAAGGGTGGATGCCACGCCATTGATTTGATGCAGCCGGGGACGCCCAGGGATGGCTGTGAAAGTGATTGGAATGTCCAACACTTGGAATTCGGTGGGGATCACCCGCTTGCCGAACCAGATGTTGAGAGTAACGACCCCAGGAAGCTGTACGGGAAGTAGAGTCATAGGCCTTGACAGTGTGGGTGAAGGCTTAAGATCTGTGGGCTTGATGTCAAGCGGGTCCATCATCTTGGCGGGCAAGACATTCATTCGGAACCTCCGTCTACCAACACGCGGGGAAGGCGACGCTCGTCCAGTGGTTTGTGATGTAGAGCGGCTCATTGTGATCGGCCCCAAATTTTGGAAGGTCCAAATACGTGAAGGTGATAATGTTGCCATAGTGGATGTTGCCGATCATCTGAATGACTTCATGCAGGGGTTGCGTCCACGGGGACCATGGTACGGGCCGGGCTTTCCTCTAGCTTGAGCTTGTGAGGATAAGAGGAGGTGAGCGAGAGACCAAAGGGAAATGTTCGCTGAGTCGCTTGAGTGAGTGAGGATCGGGTCCTCTTTCACGGGATTTGCGTCTTCGGGTGGCCGGATTGCAATTACGGCTCCGTCGGCTTTTTGGCGGCCTTAGGTGGTAATGCATGGATTTGACCCGATCGGGTTAGAACGGCGACATCAGGTTTGGTCCCTTACGAGCAGTGCTACGAGTTGAGCCATAGTTAGAGGAGGATTCCTCGTAGCATAGGGCCATACGTCTTCCCTCAACTCATTGATCGTGGATGAATTCCAGGGAGCTTCGGCGGCTTGACGGATTTTGTCCCGGGATGCTTGGCTTAGGTGCCTCTGCAGGGAGGTAACCTACGGTTTGACGCGATTGTTCGAATGTCGGTGCACAACAGTGGTTGCACAGGCTGAGCGTGCGTTGTTAACCCTCAGGGGAGGTTGGAGAGTTCTCGGCTTAAGCGAACGGTCTCCTTGATCTCTTCACGGTATATCGCGTTCCTTTCCTTCTTGCTTGAGCATACTCAGGGCATGCAGGTTGGGTGCAGCGATACTCGTGGTTTGCTAGTTTTCCTCCGCTGCGGGCCCAGATCAACCTTCTTGCGGCGGAGCTGCGTCGAAGTTAGCGCTGCGTTTCTTCCCATGTGAGAATAGCCGGTGCTTCTTTGAGCTGCGTGCGGCGATCTAGGTAAACCTCCATCGGGGAGAGTTTTCTCCTCTTCTTTATACGAGTGGCGGGTATGTCGGAAGGTGAGTACACGGCTTCCCGAACATCGGCCCATGTGGCCAGTTGCTTTGTCCCGGTTGATCGTTTCGTAAACGAAGGCTGTGGAATTTCCTGAGTAGTTGCTCGAGGCAATTTCCATCCTCCTCCTGTTTTTAAATAGACCTTCCTCCCTGAGTTGGCCTTTCAATTTGAGTGCGGCAATGATCCGTTCCCATCCTCCCAGGACCCTTGGGAGTCTGGTTTTGTTGACTTCATGCCCGGCTTGGAAGAGAATGGTTTCATCGTCTTCATCGTCGCTTTCACAGAGAACTTGCTTTCCTCGGGAAGGTACGCGCTGGGATTCGTTCTGCTGTGTCGTTCCATCTCCTAGGTCATTGGGACCGTTGACCACCCTTGCACGGCGAGAGGGGTTGGATGAGAACAGACGGTAGTCGGGGAAGTTGCCATGAGCAAAACTACTTGAGGTCGAGCGGGTCTAGAGTGGCCTCTAGCTTTACATGCTGAAGGCTGTGACACTTTAAGGGCTTGGTCCCTGTAGGTCTTTCGAGCTTGGTCTTCGTCCCAAAGACGACTTTCTTGAGCGGCTAGCTCCATGAGAGCTTTCCTTGCGAGACCTAGGCAGTCTCCGTAGGTGCGCATCGTCTGGCTAGTGTCCAGAACCGTGATTACATTCAAATTGCCGAATGGCGGGAACACTTGGATTACATTGACGAAGGAAGTCGGACTGGGACATTCCATGCGGCCTTCCTTGATCTCGATCACCAAGAAGTTTCCCCATATCTGCTTGATTGACCCCACGGGGGTATTGAATTCTGCAATGTTGACGGTCTCGTGATCTCGCTCGATCGCCAAGTCTATCAAAGCTAGCAGTCGGCGCGGGATGTGCGAATCCGGGGCCGTGACGGTGGGAGTAGAATCGGCTGAAGCATGTTGATGCGAGGTGGTCATTTCTGTGTCGGAAGGCGGCTACGCCTTGCGGGGAAGACTTTCGCGAGATATTTTCGGGGTGGGCTGCCGGAAGCGTTCCCGAGTTGATCGACTTGTAGCGGGGTGAGGAGCTTGGTCTCCTTATTTGTTGCCCTTGGCATTAGCGGCGTTTGAGGGTATAAGCTTGGCCCGATGGCACGGGCCGGTTGCCACCGGGCTGGTACTTGGAAGTAGGGATGAGCTCACGAGCTCGCTTGGCCAAAGCCTCATTTACCATGAGCGAGCGGTCATCAAGGGTGACCTTGGTGTTACGAGAATACTGATGACAAGGACCGGATCCTTGGCTTCATCGGGATATCTGGAATAGATGATATTGACGAAGTCGTCGTCCTTTACTTGATCAGAGGGATTCCCCGTTGCGTGAATCACGTGCTTCCAATTATCAGATAGTTTGCACATCTGAACATTGAGCTTGACAATTTCCATGGTATTGGAACCTTGGTCGTAGGTGACCTGATCGGAAGGAGTTTCGTCCTAAAAGCTGAGCATGTGAATGCAGAGTGCGCTTGCGGGTGCCGCGCGTCCTCGACTCCGGAGAGTCAGATTCATCGTCATCGATCGCTCAATCCAGGTGTAGGGACGTATTGCGTCGGTTGCGTTGTTGGAGCGGCTAGGAAAACATCATGCTCTTCGTTGGAGAAAAGGGGTGCGGCGGGTAGTTCCTCGTGGAGGACATCCCATACGACTTCCATGCATTCATCACGAGAATGACGGTGCTTGTTGACCTTTATCACAAAGATCTCTTCGCCTGGCGGGGCCAGAGAGTTGTTTTGGAGAATGCTGACAAATCTCCGAACGGAGATAGGGGGTTTATGTGCCCGCATCATGGCGATGTTTAGCGTTTCCTTCCAATCTGCCTCCAAATGTTGGAAACGACAGTTGAACTTGATGTATCGGACTGCTTCAGGGTCTGCCTGCTCGAGTACGTTTACATAGTTAGCATCTCCGGACTTTGAGGGATTCTGATGAGATTTGCCCGGTAGTCCCTTGGTTGACTCGAAGGAGGTACCCCGGTGCACGAGTGCGGACACGCTTGGCTCTTGTTTCGGCTTCGTTTCCTATGAGGAAACTATCCTCGGATGACTTCGAGATCTCCTGCCGGTTAATGAACTTGACGTGATGGAGAGTGGAAGCTATGGCTTTCATGTGGTGTAGCCAAGGGCGTCCCAAAAGAGCTGTGAATTCGGATGGAATGTCCATCACGTGGAATTTTGCTGGCACCATTTGGGTTTCGAACCAGAGTTCGAGTCGCTTGTCCCCGGGATGGGACGAGACGAGTTTTCGTAGGCCTTGATAGTCCGAGTAGACGGTATCGAGATGGCTTTCATGGATGCGGAGAGCTCGCATCATGCGAGAGGGAGGACATTAACGGCTGACCCGTTATCTACCAATACTCCGGGGAGTGATATGGTGTTGAGTTTGAGAGTGATGTCTGAGCTTCGTTGTGCCCCGAGGCGTCTCTCGGTAAGTCTTCGTCACGAACGTGATCATCTTTGCCATACGGGCGGGAGTCGTAGATCTCGTCTCTATCCGTAGAAGGAGAGTCATCCGGCCATCCGTTTCCTGTCTTCCTCTTGCGAGGTAAAGCCTTTGGTGGAACCTCGGGAGTGTGTTGAGGCTGCTGTGGCGGTTGCCGCCTTTGGTTAGCACATTGATCGAGTGCGATTGCCAAGCCGACCTTGATCTTCCTTTACCGGTCCGAGCTCGGAAGGCTGGACAAATTGAATCTTGGGCGATCCCGCGGAGGGTTAGGCTTCGGCGCGATAAGATTACCAAGATCCGAGGTATTAGGTGTCCCAGGGGCCTGAATTCTGGTTTGAGCGGGACTTTTCACTGTCCCATCCTGTTTGCTCTAAAGTGCATGGCACGGAGGCAAAGAGGGTAGGTGGAGTACAATACGTAGTAGTCGAACCTCCCGGAGGGTTCTCCAAGTGTACCTACACCGGTATCTCAGCTTCGTATCTTTCTCTCGATTCTTTGTTGAGAGGATTTATTCTTCTGTTTTGTCGGAGGATTGCTCGGACGGTTTCTCGAGACTCGTACTCCGGGCGGGCGGAGCGATTGCAAACATCGTAGTGATGTGGACATTAGAGGAGGATCAGTGAAAGAGGCGGAGAAACCGGTTCGTGGCACTCTTCTTGGGCACCCACTCAATGGAATTCACGCTGTTATTATTCGGAAAGGGATTCCCGGCTGTATTGGGCCCACGGGGCGCTCTAACTTGCCTTCTTTTATCAAGTTACGGATTTCGTATCGTAACCCCAAACAATTGTCAGTGGTATGGCCATGATACTGATGGAAGGCGCAGTAATTGCTCTTGTCCGCATTGGCTACGGGAACTTTGGGTTTGTAATTGGCAACGGGCTTAAGGAGACCCTCCTTGATTAACCCTTCCAGCATCTTGCTCCGTGGCATGTCCAACTTGTCGAAGTGTACGGCGGGTGCTTCAGTAGAAGCTGTTGCTTTGCGGGGCCGGGTTTTACATTTACCCTGTTGTCCACGATGGACGTAGTTGACGGACGTATCTTTCCCTTTGCCGGGGCCGGTGCGGGATTGAATGCAGCTGTTGAGCGGTATCTGTATGGGTTGTGCGGTAGCCAAATTTTCCTTGAGATCCTTCTCGAGCTGTGAGCCGGCATTGACCATGGCCGGAGATGCAGGAAGAAATTGTGGCTGATGAGAGTTCGATGGACGGTCTTAAGCGGGACTTGAAGATCCGCATCTGTTCGTCTTTGGAGAGTGGCTCCATGATCTCGGAGAGTTTCCGGCTCCATCTCTTGTAGAATTCCCCAACACTTTCATCCGCTTTACGCTCGGTGGTGATTAAGTCCTCGCGACTTGTTTCCCACTCTAAGTTGGATCTGTGCCGTTCCGGGAAGATGTTCTTGATCTGTTCCCAGGTGTGTGGCGATCCGCGAGCTTGACCCTCGAAACCATCGTAACGCTGAACTTTTGAGCGTATCTTTGGAAGTGGTCGGCCATTTGCTTTGGAGGGTTGCTCCTTTTGCTCTCATGCCGAGAATGTAGGTGTCGACGTGCATTTGAGGACATTCGGTTCCATCGAATCGGTCCATCTCAGGCATTACGAACTTGGCGGGGAGAGGCGTGACCATTCCGGATACGTGGATTTGAGCATTTCTGCTTTGAGGCTGCTCATGGTGGCTTTCGGGTCTTTCATACTGCTCGACCATCCAGGCTAAGGTTGGGTCCGGTGGTGGGCTTGTGAGGCTCGGCGCCGGGTGCTACCACGTGAGCGGTAGTGATTGGAGGTGGAAGGCTTGGTATATGAGAATATACGGGAGCCTTTTACGAGCTGTATCGGGGTTTGTCCCCGGTGTTTAGGGATTCGTGTATAGGCAACGGATGAACAGGGAGGGTATTGAGGGATATTGGCATCTGAGATGGTCGGCGGTGCGGCGTGATATTGAGCGATAGGTGTAGCACTTTGGGGCGACCAAAATTGACGGGGTTGCCACGAGAGGTGGCAACATGGAGCCTAGGTCATTTGTTTCCTTGGTTGGAAGGCAACCCGTAAGTTGGCGGGAGGAACACGATTGAAGGTTTGGTGAGCTGGTTTTGGGGAATCGTCATCCTCGACCGGGACAAAAGTACCGTCGGCGGGGATATTTGCTATACCTCGCTCATTCGGGAAAGGCTGTACCACGAAATTTTGCGATCTTCTTTACGCCTCTTGTGAACCTCACAAGCCCGGATGGCTTCTTCCAATGTCATATACATTACCGGTGGCGGGGTCCTTCCCCGTCACGATTTCTCGGTGAGCTAGACATGTCGGAAATTCGCCGAGTGGAACCGAGGGAACCGAAGAACCGTCTCGACGCCGCCGTTACGTGATCTGGCAAGGCGGCGGCCGGAAATCTGAACCACTTTCTGCTCGCTGCAGGGAACGAAAGGAAGGGTTTAGGCTTCGGAAAAGAGTATTTGGCTCAAGGTTTTCGGGTTTGTGCAATGTGCAGTTACCGATTAAAGTTTACTTAAAGCGCATTTTCTCAGAGTCCTAATTGGTTGGAAAAGAGCGTGTCTTCTTTTTCGCAACTAATCCTAGAGCTCTAATCAGTGGATCTCGTCACTACGCTTATAAGCCCCTCGTTTCCATTGTAGATCATCTTTCTCAGGACGGACTATCCCGAGCGAGGTCTGATAAGGCAAGCGAGTTCCACCGACAAAGGAAAAAGTGAACTTAAGGATAGCTGATCACGCAAACTTCCAACGTATGTGACGCACGGGCCACGGTCAAAGTCAACGTCCTTAAGTTAAGGCGGGGATCGTGCCAAAATTTGGGCATGACCTCTCCTTACTCGCTTGTGTGAGAGACCTTAGCTTTTTAGCGTTGGCCAAGTTGTGGCTGGCACGGTACATACGGCGAGGTTTGGTGACACGGTGTCACATTGAACCTTCGGGTATATTTTTCGGCAGAGCTCCGCGTCAAAGTCAAGGCTGAAAAGCTCAAGACTTCGGGTCGGGAACGACCTTTGGTCTCAAACTCTTGAGCTTGACTCGGAGCGGGGCCCGGCTTGAAAAACATACACTTAGGCTTTATGACACGAGCTAAGCCAAAAACCAACCGGGGTCTTGGACAAAGTGTGACACAAAGAGTGCATGGCTTACACGGTCTAGGATGGGATGTTTGGGACGACCCCGTGCGCCCCCGAAAGGCATACGCGAGCCAATCGGAGTGCAGCGATAAGGCCATCCCGGGTTAGGGGTTGTAGTGTGCGGTGTACCAGCGGCAAGTGCACGTGAAGTGCGGTGTTCCGAGGCAGCAAGTGCGCGTAGTGTGCGGTCACTAAAATTCTTTTTCTGAGTAAAAACAGAGATTTTTCAGAATGTGTCTTAAAGAATTTATGATGCACAGTTCAAAAGACAGCATGAAAATCAAACATGAATGGCGATGCACAAACATGGTAAGATTTTGAAAAGTTGACAATGTAATGCCTTTGAAACAAAAACCGTTCGAGGTTTAAAGGAACACACACACGAAAACGAGGAAGGGTAAACGAAAGTTTGACCCACGGAAGGCTTTTTAGAAAACAACGGTAGTTTTGAAAAAAGTATCTTTTCCCCGGCGGAGTCGCCAACTGAAATTACCCGATCTTTTTCGCGCGCGCGCGGGGGGCGCGGAAAAGGCGGTTGTCTTTCGCGGAGGGGTTGGTGTCTGAGACCTCGCTTCATGGGAAGGAACAAAATGAGGAGTCGCCACGCGGTTTTTGTATTTTGAGCCCAAACGTTGAGAAACGGCTATTGAAAATGGTGTCGTTTTTATTGGTAGCAAAAACTTAGGAAAAGGCTTTTGAAAATAGGGATCATTTTTATTGGCAGCAAAAAACGAGTAAAAAGCTTTTTTAGTACCAGAGATTGTTAGTTTCGGAGGTCAAGTTACGTTTCGGGTAGAGTATTACGAGATCGCCCGAAACGCCTCGCATGACGAGTCTTTCTACCTTTCTCGAAATCGTGTGTGTGTGTGTGTGTCTTTTGAAATGGGGGGCTTGGATGACAAGCTTAATCTTGGTTTGAATGACAAACGTTGATTATGTGACTTTTGAAAAGACGAGCGTTTGAATGACAAACGTCGGTTTGAGTTTGAAATGAGCGTTTGCGTGGCAAACGTCGATTTTGAGTTTGAAAGGAGCGTTTGCGTGGCAAACGTCGATTTTGAACCGTGCGAGTCATTGTTAACGATTTTTACGGGAAAAATGCGTATTAAATGATTTTAAGTGTCAAATGGCGGCTTTGAGTTTGAAGATGAGCGTTCGGAGACCGAACATCATTTCACGCGTTTTGAAAGAGAGTTCGACGGACGAACTCCGGTTTTGAACCGGGCATTACATTGTTAACGATTTTTACGGGAAAAATGCGTATTAAATGACATGCGATCAACGAATCGGGTTGCGACTCGGACTTTGAAAAGTAAATACTATCACAATCCAAACGGATCGGACTTGTAAATGACAGTATTTAAAGCGGTGTCAACGGAATCAAACGATCCGGATTCGTAAATGACGATCGACGAGGCCAAACGGCTCGGAATTGTAAATGACGATCAACGAGGCCAAACGGCTCGGAATTGTAAATGACGATCAACGGATCGATCGATCCGGAATGGTAAATGACATAAAAGTAAACGGAACGGGGTCGGAACGCCGTTTTAACCCGTGATTACTTCTCTTACGGAAAGAGAAGAGGATCGAGGGGCTAAAACGTATCGGACCCCGTTAGACGGAGGCGTCTACATTTTGATAACGACGTTCGAAACGGTTATAGCGACTGGCGCGTAAACCGAGACGGAACGGGAGATTTAGAGAGAGGGAGTTATACCTATGGCTAGGGTTGACTCCTTTGACTCGGGAGGTGTGTACGGGACACGGAAAGTGATTCGAAAGGTTGTTTCGAAGTTGAAGGGTGCGTATTTGATCGAAATACGAAGGTTTCACGCGAATCGAGATAGAATGGGAGCTCGGGAGGGGTGAAAACCAGTTTGGACCGTGGGGGTGGTGAAGTTTTGGTGTAAAATTCCTCTTCTTTTGGCTTTGACAGCCATTTCTATTTATAGGTGAAATTTGCAGTAGGAGTCCGGACGGACTTGGCCTGAATCCAGGGGGTTTTGTGGTATTTTGGGAATTTGAAGGACTTGCTGGCAATTTCAGAAAATGTGCACAGTGAGTCCGGCCGGACTTGGCTTGCAAACCAGGGGCATTTTGGTCTTTTCCCTTTGAAATTGATTGAAGGTTGACTAGAGGGAGGTGGCATGGCTGCCACGTGCCCTCTAAGTCACCAGCTGAGGTGGAAGATTGTTCCCCGGTCCCAGATTTGTCCGTTTTTTTAAAATAACAGTCCGGGAAATGTCCGAAACGCCCCCGGAAAGTGCCGGAAAATGCGTTTTTCAGGGAAAGCCATACTTTTACGTGAGATGTCACGTGCTAAGTACGGTTCGACGTCGGGATGCAGGCGATCCGGGACGTCTCGTTGGCACGGCAACGGGGAGTTTAACGAGTTCCGGTTAACCTGGAGCGGGCCAGTTAACGGATTTCGGTTAACTTTCTGACGGATTTGGACGATCCGGATTTGGGTACTTACAGAATGGTACATGAAGGGATGGGTATGCCGGATAGTAACCAGCCAGGAATTGAAGAAATCGTACAATCAGATGCAGCCACCACAAAGTTTCTTAGACTTTTGAGAGATGCTGATCAAGCCTTGTGGGAAGGGTGTGATAAGTTTACAGTACTCTCATTTATTGTAGAACTTATGCACTGGAAGACTAATTATCAAGTGACCGATAAGGGATTTACTTCTTTATTAAAAATTTTCACTAGGGCATTACCTCAGTCAGCGATAGTGCCAAGTTCCTATCGTGAGGCGTACAAGATATCTGCAGATTTGGGTTTCAATTATAAAACGTGGGACACGTGCATTAATAATTGTATGTTGTTTTGAAATGAAACTGAAAAACTTACTAAATGTGAAATTTGTGGAGCCTCTAGATAGAGATGCCCAAACGGTTCCGAACCGGCGGGCCGAACCGGAACCGGACCGGATAAAAACCGAAGGGAAACCAGACCGGACGAACCATGAACCGGCTGAACCGGCAAACCGGCGGTTTGCCGGTCCGGTTAAGGTTCAAGATTTCAAAAACCGGTGAACCGCCGGTTCAGGAACCGGAACCGGAACCGGAACCGCCGGTTCACGAACCGGAACTGGAACCACCAACGGCTAGATGATCTGGTGCGTCCATTTCTTGATCCGACGGTCCTTGTTTAATGACCGTTAAATAACGGTCAGTGACCAAAATGTAAAAAAAAAATATTTTTTTAATCGTTTTGGTCCCTAAAACGGTTTTTTTTTTATTTTGGTCCCTAAAACGTTTTTTTTTCTTTTTCTCTCAAACCTATAAATACCCTCCCCTCCCTTTATTTTTTTCACTACTCTCTCTCAACTCTCAAGTCTCAAACTCTCAATTACTTACTCTCTTTCTCTCTATCTCTCAAAGACTCAAATCTCTCTCTCATCTCAATCTCTCAAGTCTCAAACTCTCAATTACTTACTCTCTTTTTCACATAAATTCATCTTTTCACCAAAAAAATGTCTTCATCTCGTGGCGGCCGTGGCGATAAGGGAAAGAATGTATCAAGTTCGCATCCATTTTTCCCCCCCGCCGATGATTCCATTTGGGGCAATCTTAATGTTCAACCTCTACCACAAGAAACGTTTAATTTGAGCGATGATGAAGTTGATACAACATTTCCAATGGGTGATCATGGTCATACCGAAGGGAGTAACACTCAAACTCAAACCACTCAAACCCAAAGTGAAGCGCGAGGGGGTGGTCAAACTCAAATCCGAGGTCGAGGTCGAGGACGAGGAGGTCGAACCACGGGAAGGTCGGACATCATGACCGTGCACTTTTCAAAAGTGCCAATTGAAGGTACCAACCAATACACCGTTTCTTGCAACCATTGCCCTCAAAAATTTGCCTTTACCCATGGAGGTGGTTATGGGACATTTAAAAGACACTTGACGACAAGGCACCCCGATCAAGTTGGAGATGCCCAAGATCAAACACAACTACAAGGATTTACGGGATCATCACAAGGTACGTCTTCGCAATTATTTAAATTTGATAATTCAACGTATAGAAGAGAAATGGCAAAATATACTGCTGCTAAAGGATTACCCTTTAATTTTACTAATGATAGATTATGGTCTCATATGGTACAACTTTGTTTAAATCCCGCGGCTAAAGAAATTATTAAAAATACAAGTACTCGTGATACTAAAGCTCAATATCTACAAGGAAAATTAACTTTAATTAATACGTTTAAAGATTTACCCCAAAAATTGTCAATATGTGCCGATATATGGAGTGACCATTGGCAAACTCATAGCTATATAGGAATTACATGTCATTGGGTTGATATTAGTTGGAAATTACAAAAACGATTAATTGCATATAAATCTTTTGATACTGTTCATAACGCTCAAAATATTTGTAGTAAAATTGCTAATGTTTTACAAGAATATGGATTAGTTCACAAATTTTTTTCAATTGGATTTGATAATGCCGCAAATAATACTGCTAGTCTATCATCACTCATTGATATTTGTCAACCATCTATTGGTGGTAAATTTTTTCATGTAAGGTGCATATGTCATATTTTAAATTTGTGTGTGCAAGATGGTTTAACAACTTTAAAGGAACATGTAGCCCCAATTAAGGAAGTTCTTGCTTATATAATGAGAAATCATAGTGTAACAAAATTGTGGATTAGATTTTGTAAAATAAATAATATCCCACCTAAAAGATTTTCCCTAGATGTTCCAAACCGATGGAATTCCACATAAAATGTTATCCGAATCTTATGATTTTCGTGAACTATTGTGTCAGTTTATTCAACAAATAGAGTATTCAACTATAATATTGCCTCATCAATGGGATATTTGTAATAATTTAAAGAAAATTTTGAAAGTTTTTAAAGATGCTACCGTACAATTATCCGGTTCTTACTATCCCACTTCACCGTTAGTTATAGAACACGCCGCTAAAATTAGTTACATATTTATGCATTTTAAAGATGATCAAATTTTAGGTGAATGTATTAACAAGATGAGAACAAAATGGCTTAAATATTTTTTGATCATTCCCCCATTGTTTTTAGTAGCTAAACTATTAGATCCTAGGATAAGAGAAGATGGTTTAGAACAAATACTAGATTATTATTATAAGAATCTATTTCCCACCGGCTTTGATTTGTTTTTAGATAGACCTATCCCAAAGGCAAAAGACGTTATAATTGAGACTAAAAAAATTGTATATGAACTTTATAGAGAATATTATGATCTTTTTGGTAATATTGTTTATCCTCCTAGTAGTGAAAATGCAGGTGGTAGTTCTCACGAAGATAGCGATCCCTTTAACTTTATAGATAATTTAATTAGTTCTAGAACTCAAAAACGTCAACGAGGTGGCTCCACTTATATTGAACTTGAAAATTATTTAACCACTTCTTTTGAGCCTATAGACGATTTTGATATTGCAAAGTGGTGGGCACGAAGGGCAAACAACTATCCTATTCTATCATTGATAGCAAAGGAGATCCTAGCCGCTCCCGCCTCAACCGTTGCCGTAGAAGAAGTATTTAGTGTAGGAGGAAATGTTTTATCCGATCGAAGGTCAAGGTTGTCTCCATATAATTTAGAATATCAAATGTTGCTCGGCGATTGGCATAGAGCCGAACTACGACTTCAAGATAAAAGAAGTAGTTCCGAGGAGGAGGAGGCCTTTGATGAAGATACATCGGGGAGCGAAGCCGAATGAACTACGCCGCTCTTTAGACTTTAGATTAGGTTAATTGTAATTTTATAGATTAGATTATAGATTAGGTTTATTTTTATTTAATTGTAATAGTTAGGTTGAGGTAAAGGCTCCTAAATGTCCCCCCTTATTTATAAAAGGGTAAGATTGGTTGTCCCCCTCATTTGTAATTTTATTTTAATTAATAAAATTTAAGGGTACCGTCCCTTTTTCTTTTATATACTTTCGTTTATTTTAAAAAAAGTTAAGTTTTTATATGACTTTTTTGCAAAAAATTAACTTTTTTGTAAAACTTAACAGAAATTGTTAAGAATTTAACTTGTAATTTTTATTTTGAAGGACTGGACACTTGGGCGACCGCCCAAGCCTTTCATTTGTTTTTTTTTAAACTGGACACATGGGCGACCGCCCAAGTCATTCGGCCCTTCTTGGGCGACTGCCCAAGTCTTTTTTTTTTTTTTTGAAATTAACCGGTTTAGAATCGGAACCGAAACCGTACGGACCGAAACCGTGACAAACCGGGCCGGTTTCGATTCAATACTTGGTGGAACCGTGAACCGCCGGTTCGGAACCGGAACCGGCGGTTTGAACCGGATGGGCACCTCTACCTCTAGATATAAGCAACAAGAAGAAGGGGGTAACAGTGAAGGTGCGGAAACAAGTGGCAAGAATAAACTTCCCAAGCAGGTAGCGATGAAGAAAGTATGGTATTTTCCCTTAAAACCAAGGTTGCAAAGGTTGTATTGGTCATCTAAGACCGCGACACTCATGAGATGGCATGCCGAGAAAAGAATAGACGATGGTGTGCTGAGGCATCCTGCAGACTCTCGTGCGTGGAAGGGATTCGATGAACGTTATCCATTATTTTCAAGTGAATTTCGGAATGTTAGATTGAGATTAGCATCTGACGGATTTAATCCTTTCAGAACAACGACTATATCTCATAGTACTTGACCGGTTGTGCTTATGCCATACAATCTTCCACCTTGGTTATGCATGAAACAACCATATTTCTTCTTGTCGGTGCTTACTCAAGGCCCAAAAGGGTCGGACAACAAGATAGATGTGTATCTCCAACCGTTAATTGATGAGTTGAAGGAATTGTGGGAAGATGGTATATCAACTTATGATGCATCAAGGAACGAGTTGTTTACTTTACGAGCATCACTATTATGGACAATAAATGACTTTCCTGCATATGCAATGTTGTCTGGATGGAGCACTAAAGGTGAATATGCTTGCCCTTGTTGCAATGTGAGACCTCAAGCACGATGGTTGGATCATGGTGGCAAGTATTGTTATATTGGTCATCGACGCTTCTTGCCTAGGAGTCATGCTTTTCGTAAGGATAAAAGCTCTTTTGATGGTACTCATGAAGTGAGAGATAAGCCCAAGTTATTGTTTGGAACAAAATTGCTTAAACAAGTTGAAAATATGGAAACAGAGTATAAAATAGAAGATGTTATTAAAAAGAGGAAAAGAGAAGAGGGTGAGAAGCAACAAGCCAAGTTGAAGAAGAGAAAGGTTCCTAAGTTGTGTCACAATTGGAAAAAGAGGAGTATCTTCTTTGAGTTGCCATATTGGGCAAATAATCATGTTCGTCATAATCTTGATGTTATTCACATTGAAAAAAATGTGTGTGATAATGTGCTATATACTCTGTTAGGTACTGCGGGGAAATCAAAAGATAATGATAAAACAAGAAGAGACCTAAAAGAGATGAACAATCGAAAACCATTGCATCTACAAACGCTTCCATCTGGCAAAGAAATTATGCCTCCGGCTCAGTTCACAATGAGTAAGAAGCATAAAGACACATTCTTGAAAGTTTTAAAGGGAGTCAAAGTCCCTGATGGCTACTCGTCAAACATATCTCGTTGTGTACATCTAGAGGAAGGAGCTATTTGGGGTCTTAAGATCCTTAATAGTCGTATTTTGCTCCAACAACTACTCCCTTTAGCTGTTCAAAAAGCGTTGCCTACTTCTGTTGTAAAAGGCATCACTGAGTTGGCAAATTTCTTTAGGCAATTATCCTCAAAGGTGAATACACTTGCTGATCTCGAAAAGATACAAGATCGGATGGCTGTCACACTATGCGCTCTTGAGAAAATATTCCCACCAGCTTTCTTTGATGTTATGGAGCACTTGCCGGTGCATTTAGCCGAGGAGGCCTTACTAGCAGGCCCAATACAATTTTGTTGGATGTATCCGGTAGAGAGGTACATCCATATTAAATTTACTTTGAAAAAAGTTAAATTCCTTTTTACATCTGGTTTAGCATAAGTAAATATTTTTGTTGGTTTCTACTTACATTAAAATTATATATTCGAAATTGAGCCCACCCCGAGGCCTCCAAAGCTAAGGCAATTGTTGCTGAAGAATGCATGACTTTTTGTACGCAATATTTGGATGACATTGAGACAAAGTCCAATCGTCCTAGAAGAAATGATGATGAAGGTGATGAGTTAGGCCGCTTTGTAGGAAAAGAAGAGGTAATTACCCTTGATTACATCACACGAGTACAAGCGCATAGATATGTGCTTTTCAATACGGAAGATGTTGAACAATACCTAGAGTAAGTGATTCCTTACATGAGGCTTACATTCCTTATATCTTTTATATTTTAAATTAATACTTAATTCATATTTCCAATCTGCTTAGAATGCATTGTGCACATTTGAGGGAGACACTACCTCGTAATCAACGACATCTTATAGAGAAAGAACATAATGATAAGTTTGTTAGCTGGTTTAAGGATTATGTAAGTATGAAACCACTTTCATATGATACTTTTAATTTATCGTTTTAAATATTTTCTTATTAAATTTTGTTTTTTATAAAAGGTATGCACGACGAAAGATGTAGTGCCCGAAAGAATTATAAGTCTTGCATTGGGTCCTCATATGGATGCGATGCGGTATAAGTCTTACATAATAAATGGTTTTCGATTTCGAGTGAAGGATGTCGATAGACGGAGGAAAACTCAAAATAGTGGAGTCATGCTAAATGCAAGTGTGACAAGTTTTGCAAGCCGAAAGGATAATAATCCCATTATAGGGGATGTTAACTTCTATGGGGAGTTGATTGAGATCCTTGAAATTCGTTATAGCAACTCAATAAGATTTGTATTGTTTAAATGTGATTGGGTTAATAACCGGACAGGCAAGATGGAAGATGAGCAAAAATTTACTCTTGTAAACTTCAATCACAAGTTGTATAAGGATAATCGAGTTGGTGATGAACCATTCATATTAGCATCTCAAGCTGAGCAAGTTTGGTATGTTAAAGATCCTATAGAAAGTGATTGGAAAGTTGTGATGAGGATTACACCAAGAGATAGTTTTGACATATATTCAAATGATGATAAACAAGTTTCAGATTTGATTCCACAATTGGTACCATTTTGCTCACAAAATCTGGATGAAAATGTTGCTAACGAAGAAGCATCGTGGGTGCGAGAGGGAGTTGATGGGGTCGAGATTGAAACTACTAATATCAATGATGTTGATGTTGAAATGACCGATAATGATGATGTTGATATGGCCGATAATGATGATGATTAGTTTGAGTAGTATTTGTTTAGATCTTATTTGCCTACTATTTACTAAGACAATGTTATTACTTATGTTTCATGTTTCAATCAAACTTTTTATTTTTGTATGGTTGAATATTAATATTGTTACTTCTATATAATATGTATTTGTTTAGATCTTATTTGCTTACTATTTACTAAGACAATATTATTACTAAAATTTGTGTCTCTCCGTCTTATATATAGGCGGGTTGTTCTGAAACTGTAGTGTGGTGATTCCGTTGGGAATTGGAAAGAGAATTTGATTGTGGGGGTGTGTTTATTGTTGCACTTTCTTTGTGATTTGTGTGGAGGTTTTGTAGTTGATTTTTGTGTTGAAAATATGCCTCCTAAGGAGAGAGACATTAGAGGGGGTAGCAACAAGAGGGGTAGATAAAACTCGCCGCCCGTAGTCCCAAATGATCCCACTTCCCCTAATGCATCATTGCTGCCGTATATGGGATTGATCCAATTAACCTCTGCTTAAAAGAAAAAATTGCGGAATTTGGAGGGTAGGAAATTCCAAGTCACCACTTTCCTTCATTTGCCGGTGTTGAGGGATTTGGGTTTAGAGACATTAGTAACAGAATTGATGACGCAAGCCGGGTTAGGTAATTTCATGGGGAAGACTCCATCTACGTATTTGAGATATTCACTTGAGTTCCTTTCAACTTTGGAGGTAGGTAAGGGGTCACAAGAAAATTCTATTCGGTTTCATCTGGATGATAAATCCTATCGAGTGACTTATGATGAGTTGAGGGGAATCTTTGGGGTTGATCAGCTGAGAGAAAACTGGGTGGAGGCTGATGGGGCGACTTGTTTTTTCTTTTCGGAGCTCACAGGATTACCCTGCAAAAAGAAATACCTTAGGGCTTCCTCTCTTTCTCACCCGGCTTGGAAATTATTTTACAGAGGGCTATCTATGTCTTGGTTGGAAAACGGAGAGCCCGCTCAATTGAATGTGGCTATGGTAAACCTTTTGCGAATGGGGTTGAGGAGTTTTCAGGTAATTCCTGATTGGGTTGATATTTTTGTTCGGAGATGTGAGGCATTTGCCCTTACCAAAAAGGGAAACATATCAATAGGGGGGATGATCACATTGATTGGTCAAGCTTGTATGGGGGAACCAAAACCCGAGGCGATGAGATTGATGGGGGCACGAGTTTTTATTCTGGAGACTGGCTAGTGCAGTATGACAAGTTTGTGAGGGACCCGAGGGTGACATACAACAGGTCTTTATTATTTGAATATGGTACTCCCAGGAGGATGGTCCGTTGCAGGGTAGGGGCCACATTTCCGAGTGGTGCACAGGCTAGGCATTGGCGTATGCCCGGTGTTGATGATCAAATGGATCCAGTTGATGAGGAGGATGATGAGGAGCAGGAAGAGGAGGATCAGGAGAGACAGGGTGGTCAGGGAGGAGAGAAGAACCAGAGCCAGCAGGGTTCTTTTGATCAATGGGATATGAAGAGGGCATATCTGGAGGAGCAGAAGCGATCAAGGATCGCTCGGGAGCAGAGCCGACATGCTTTGGAGGATGTCAGATGGGAGGAGGTTATCGCTCGGGAACAGAGTCGACAGGATTTAGAGGATGCTAGATAGGAGGAGGTGCTTGATTGTTTTGAGGGGTTGGAGGATGAAATTGCCATTTTGGGAGCTTGGTCTAGGCAGCTGGAGGCTTGGGCGATGCAGACAGAGCCCCGAAGTTACGAGCCAGTTTCAGAGGATTATTTGACTATGATGCATTCGAGAGCCACTTGAAATTACCCGGATCCGGCTCGCGCGCGGGCCCTGACATCTTGCATTCGCTTTTGGAAATTGCCCGGATCCGAGAGGCAGCGCAATCGCGTCTCGGCATCTGGCTATTCCGTTTGCGTTTTGCGTTGTGTTGGTGGAGGTGTCTCGCTGTGTTTTTGCTTGTAGAGTCGCCATGCCGTTTTGATTAAGCCCAAAACATTGAAAAAAGGCATCATTTTAAAAATAAACTGGTTTTGTGTGATGAGATTTTGAGTTCGGAGGTCAGGTTACTCCTCGGGAAGAGAATATTAGAATCTTAGAGCTCACCCGAGTAGCCTCGTAAAAACGAGTCTTTCGACACCCCTTTTTTCTTTAAATGTTGTGTGTGTGTGTGTATGCTTTTAAAAATGCATGCGATATCGGATGTCTACATTGTACACTACGTATTGAAATGTATTGAAATAGTAATGGAAGGAAGCCTTACCAATGTTGGTTCGTGTCTGTCTTTCGCTGGGGAATAGTGTTTGAGGATGGAATAGTGTTTCGGGACGGACCGGGATTGCTTCGGGATGTGCCGGTTGTCTGCGGACAGAGCTTCGGCGTGCCTCGGGATTTTCAAGTGTGCACTCGGGCAGAGTTTCGGCGTGCGTTGGGATCGCAGGGATCGTTCGGGCAGAGGTTCGACGTGCGTTGGGATCGTCGGTTGCGTTCGGGCAGAGCTTCGGCGTGTGTCGGGATCGTCGGTTGGATTCGGGCAGAGGTTCGGCGTGCGTTGGAATCGTTGGTTGGATTCGGGCAGAGGTTCGGCATGCCTCGGAATCGTCGGTTGGATTCGGGCAGAGGTTCGGTGTGCCTCGGAATCGTCGGTTTGGCTCGAAAAGGGTCGGAACGCCTCGGGAAAGACCAGGCAAGACCTCGGAGTACCACGAGGGGCCTCAGAGTCCCTCGAGAGTGCCTCGGGGCAGCGCGGGAGCATCTTGAGAGCGCTTGGTAGGGCTTCAAAGTACCGCGAGGGATCTCGGAAGGCCCCAGAGGGAACCGAAAGGGACCGGGAGTGCCCCGAGGGGTCTTAGAGAGGGAGCCTGAAGACTTAGGGAGAAAAGAGAAGAGGGAGGTGTGAAAATTTTGAGAGGGGGAGCCCTCTATTTATAGTGTGGGAAAAGTTGCAAAGAGGTCCGTACGGACCTCTTAGGTAATCCAAAATTTTAGATTTCCGGGATTTGAGTGAATCTCGTGGACTTTAAGCGGATTTTGCAATTATGATGTCTAGGAGCAAAGAGGTCCGTACGGACTTCCATGCTTTTCCACATTTTGTAATTGTGATGGCAAGCTAGTTCTCGTCGAGAGCTTTCCAACCATATATGGCACGTCTCAATCGGAGTTCGTATGAAGGAGTTATGACCTCCGGAAGTTTGCCCCTGGTTTTGTCGTATGCTGGGATGGAAAGCGATCCAGATTGGGGTACTTACAGAAGCCCCTCGGCGACGTCACTTATGGAGGAAGTGGGGTCGTCGATAAGATAAGGGTCCTGATCTGGATCGCGTGCTGAGAGAGGATGTGACCGTGTAGGCCAGTTTGTGAGGACGTGGCAGTGTCCTTTTGTGTGACCGTTTAGGTCAGTTGGCTGGACCCTGTGATAGGATTCCTACGTATCCCTAAGCGGGAATCAAGCCTGATCGTAGTTCGGGTGTGGGGTGAGTGTTTTAGTGCACGAGGACGTGTGATATCCTCTGATTGAGACTCTGTGCATGGACGTGGTGGTATCCTGTGGGTGACCGTTTAGGTCAGTTAGCTAAACCCTGTGATATGATTCCTACGTATCCCTAATGAGAATCAAGCCTGATCGTAGTTCAGAGGTCGTGTAATCGTGAGTGTATGCGGACGTGGTGGTGCCCTGAGGTGATGTGACCGCTAAGGTCGACTATGAGGACGTTGTGGTATCCTAAGGTGATCGTTTAGGTCAGTTGGCTGGACCCTGTGATAGGATTCCTACGTATCCCGAGTGGGAATCAAGCCTGATCGTAGTTCGCGTGAGTGGTGATCTTACGAGAAGGTGGGTAATTTCCCGAAAAGGTGGGTAATCTCACGAAAGATGGGAATCTCACTAGAAGATGTGTAATCTCACAAAAAGATGGGTTAATCTTACGAGAAGATGGGTAATCTCGCTAAAAGATGGGTAATCTCACTAAAAGATGGGTTAATCTTACCAGAAGATGGGTAATCTCACTAAAAGATAGGCAATCTCACCAAAAGATGGGTAATCTCACTAGAAGATGGGTTAATCTTACGAGAAGATGGGTAATCTCACGAAAAGATGGGTATTTTGGACCGGGTAATTTAAAGCCTTCCGGGCTACGGATAACGATTTGGGAGATTTATACGGTCTTCCGGACCGAGTGGTTTAAAGCCTTCCGGCCTACGAATAGTAATTTGGGAGGTTTATACGGTCTTCCGGACCGAGTGGTTTAAAACCTTCTGGACTACGGATAGTGATTTGGGAGGTTTATACGGTCTTTCGGACCGAGTGGTTTAAAGCCTTCCGGGCTACGGATAGTGATTTGAGAGGTTTATACGGTCTTCCGGACCGAGTGATTTAAAGCCTTCCGGGCTGCGGATAGTGATTTGGGAGGTTTATACGGTCTTTCGGACTGAGTGGTTTAAAGACTTCCGGGCTACGGATAGTGATTTGGGAGGTTTATACGGTCTTCCGGACCGAGTGATTTAAAGCCTTCCGGGCTGCGAATAATGTTGGGGGAGGTTTATATGGTCTTTCGAACTGAGTGGTTTAAAGCCTTCCGAGCTGGAAATAGTGATGGGGGAGGTTTATACGGTCTTCCGGACCGAGTGGTTTAAAGCCTTATGGGCTGAAAATAGTGATGGGGGAGGTTTATACGGTCTTCCGGACCGAGTGGTTTAAAGCCTTTCGGGCTGCCTGTGGTGAAGTAGTGAGGTTTGTGGTGAGTGGACGTGGTGATGTCCTGAGTTGAAGTTTGTGTGAAGGCGTCTATACCTAAGTGAGACTGTTTGGGGGGTGTCTACCCTAAGTTGAGAGATGGCTAATCTTACGAAAAGATTGGTAATCTTACTAAAAGATATCTAATCTTACTACAAGATGGGCAATCTTACTAAAAGATAAGCTAATCTTACGAAAAGGTGGGTAATCTTTCTAAAAGATATCTACCCTATGTGAGGGATGGCCAATCTTACGAAAAGATTGATAATCTTACTAAAAGATAGCTAATCTTACTAAAAGATGGGCAATCTTACTAAAAGATATGTTAATCTTACGAAAAGGTGGGTAATCTTTCTAAAAGATATCTACCCTATGTGAGGGATGGCCAATCTTACGAAAAGATTGATAATCTTACTAAAAGATAGCTAATCTTACTAAAAGATGGGCAATCTTACTAAAAGATATGTTAATCTTACGAAAAGGTGGGTAATCTTTCTAAAAGGTATCTACCCTAGGTGAAGGATGACCAATCTTACCAAAAGTTCGGTAATCTTACTAAAAGATATGAGATATCTATCAGGGAGACAGGGGGTGTATCTCACTACGAGGTAACAGAGGAAATGTTTAAAGACATAAGTATGATTTTTTTTTCATACCTTTGTTGTGTTTACCTGCAGGAGGAAGGGCCTTTGTGAGGAGGAAGTTGAGGACGTGGTATGCCTCTGACGGAGATGAAGAGGACGTGGTGGCGTCTCTGGCTGAATTGCTGAAGTGTTTGAGGGCATGGGGCGCCTCTAATTGAGTTGTTGAAATGTTGAGGACGTATGGCGCCTCTGACCGAGATGAAGAGGACGTGGTGGCGTCTCTGGCTGAATTGCTGAAGTGTTTGAGGGCATGGGGCGCCTCTGATCGAGTTGTTGAAATGTTGAGGACGTGTGGCGCCTATGACCGAGATGAAGAGGACGTGGTGGCGTCTTTGGCTGAATTGCGGTGAGGGCGAGGTGGCACCTCTGTCTGGACTTGTGGTGAGGGCGAGGTTATGCCTCTGTCTGAGATGATGAGGACATGGGATGCCTCAGGTGCTGGACAAGGAGAGGAGGGATGGCTCATCTTTTTTTTTTTCGTTCTGACTTCTGCGGACGTCTTGGAGTATCCAGTCAAGGAAGGTGCTGAGTTCACTGAGGGTGATGAGGTGGCTGGCGGAGGCGCCAAGATGTCGGATTTCTCGCTTGTGGAGGATGATGATGATGAGTCGGATTAGGGATCTTTTGCTTTCCCTCTTTCCGTTGTTTTTTTTTATTTTGTAAAGCAACAGACATTTTGTACCTGTAATAAAACACTTGTATTTGCACAGCAAAGTATTTTATTTTAAGATGTAATGACGTATTTGTGATTCTCGGATTGACCTAGGAATTGTTGCTAGCTTATTATTATTTTTGTGCATGTCGCATGAGCTGCGAATGCATTTGTGGTTAGTGGAGGCTGAGGCAGCTTTGGCAGGTTTTCTGAACAGTTGGGGGCTGAAGCAGCTTTGACAGTTTCATGAGCGGTGGCGGGAGTGATGTCTCCTAGGACGCGTTCGCTTTGTGCTTGATAGCCACTCTTTTCGGGGTTAGCTACCTCAGGATATTTGACGGTGCTCTGTTGGATTTGGCAGGCCATTATCGGGCGGGCGAGGATATCGTCCCTTTGGTTCCGGGGAAAACCTTCCACGGTGTGGATCATCTGGTGATGAGGGACCGATTCATGCAGGGGAAGCCCCTGCTTTGCTTGCATTATGGTTGCGAGAGGGGCTTCAAGCCATGCCTGAGTCTCCGGCATCTCTTAGTCCATGGACGTTTGCTCGGCGACCTCTTGTCTTGGAGACGGATCAGTCTACTTGGGAAAGGTGGATGGTTTGACTTGGCACACATCACCTACGTTGATGGGTTCCTCATTGGGGAATTGAGACTAGGAGGGCCTGTCAGGAAGGTTCCTATGTTTTCAGAATTCCGGGTTTGTCATGGTCCTCTTTCCTCGCTTGTTTCCAGGCAGTTCGGGATGAGGCAGGAGCCTTTCTTTGTTTGCAGGAAGGCATTGCCACTATGAAGGTAGCCTCCTTCTGCATGACAGATCCAGATGCCTTTCTGTATTTTTTGAGGGTATGGAAGTATTCCGCTTTCCCTCCTGTGGTGCTCCTTCGACGTCGGGAGAGTTTTGTGTTGACCACCGAGTACCTGGATGAGCAGCATGTCGGGCAGACCCAATTGGTTTTGGGGAGCAGGCGTGAAGAAATTCCGGGGCAAGATTGCCATTCCAGCTGCGACTTTAGGAGTGCAGAAGCCTGGTCTAACCCTCAGGATGTCATGGTAGACGCTTTGTTTGACTACGGGACTCGAGTTGACAGATTGGCGGGGAGAGGTCCCCTTTTTGCAGACTCGCAGGGCGGAGATCCGAGCCGAGGCACGGGTGAACGATGCTCTGAGAGCGACTGGATCATTTGACACGACGAGGAGGACTCCTGATCTCGAAATGAGGGAGACAGAACTCGCTCATGTGGAATGAAAGAAGACTCATTGGGGACGAGGGAAGAAAGGAAAGAGTGATGAAGGGCCAAACGCGAGTAGCATGGAATGACCTTCTGAAACACTGAGTATCCATTCATTGCCATTGCAGACACATTGATTGTTAAATGCTTTAAGTTGTCTTTCAGCATGTTGTGAATCGAGAGTAGACCGTGCTTGAACTCATCAAGAAATGTTTTAACTGTGATGATTTGTGATTTACTTTTAAAGCTTTGTCGAGACGCAAAATCTCTTGCTTGCTTCTTTCCTGAGCCTTGATGGCGTCAATTTTTGGAATTTTGTGTATTCCTTAGACCGAACCAATGAAGGCTGCCTACGTTCCCCTTCAGGGGCTCAGGTCTACGTAGTTTGACTCTCTCTTGTGGGACAAATGACTCGTAATGTACAATCGCAAGGGCGTATTTATTTTTGAAAATGTGGGGACGGGTCCCCTTTTGTGTGAATGCCTTATTTGACGTGGGCACAAAAAAATGCTTTTGGGTTTGACTCTTTTGAGAGAGTATGAGCACTGAAAAGCTTGTAAAAGTGTATGGAAGCCCTTGCTGACAGAAAATCAGTGTTTAGCTCTATTGTCATATTTTGTAGAAAAAGAAGACTTGTCGAGACATTTGAAAACTTGATTTGTTCACAATGATCACTTGTTTGCTTAAAACCCTTTGTTGATGTTCGGGTTATTCAACAATTAAACCTGATATGCTTTGATTAATCACGAGGAGAAAGTCAACCGGTATCAAGGATCGAGTTGGTCTGGTGTGAAAGAAGGTTTGTGTATAGGAGAGGTCATTGATGAGATCGGGTTTGTGGATTTATATGTGTTTATGACCGGACCATTTCTGGTTGCCTACGTTCCCCTTGAGACAAGGAGCTCAGGTCGACGTAGTTCAGGGTCAAACCGTGTTTGGCTTTGGGGCCAGGGCATGAATATTAGTGCGGCCTTTGACGAAAAGGCTCGGAAAGCTGAATGATGAGGCACGGGCCTTGAGGTGATTCCTTGACAAGTCGCATTTGACGGCAGTTTCAGTGACTCCCTTGCTTCTTGTTTGTTGGCGCTGGGTCCTTGACCTTATTTATTTTTGTGAAGCTTCTGCTTGAGCTCTTTTTTTTGTAGCTTCTGCCTGAGCTTTTTTTTTTTGTAGCTTCTGCTTGAGCTTTTTTTTTTTTTTGTATATGAGGGCGAAGGCAAGCCCCTGCTTGAACTTTCTTGATGCGCAGGAGGGCGAAGGCAAGCCCCTAGGTTGTTGTCGACATGGGGTCAATTTTTTGATGCTGAGTGACCTGTTGTTGTCCTTTGATGTTGCCGCCGTCGTTTGACTTGGTCAAGGTGATGGTGGGGACATGTTTTGGAAAGTGTATGGCTTGATGGAGGCCTTTGTGTGGGGTATGGTAAGGTGGATGAGGAGTTATCGATTGACTTTCTCACACCAATTAATCAAAGCATTAATTATTTGTGGAATTACTTGTTGAGCAATGCAAGTGATCACATAGAATAAAACCATTTCATTAAATGTAATATGGGGTGCAAAATAATGTCCCAAGTCTAGCATGAAAAGAAAGAAGACTTATGTATGGAAAATTGAAGACTTAATTACAATGTCCGAGGAGGACTTGATTGAATGAGAACAGTACTAGAACCTACGAGGTTTGACTATATGATTCTTTTTTTTTTTTTAGTGTAGAAGGGGGAGAAGAAGACTCGATATTCTTTGGGCGAAGTATCGACGGAGAATTTTCTGATTTGCGTCTCTGTGGGCTCTTCAGCAGTTCCCCAAATTCATTTTGGTTAGAACATTCTCGGCAGCTTGGGCCCGATTTTCCTCTCGTTTGACAACATGCTTAAAGATTTGTTTAATGCATTGTTCATTAATGCGTCTGCGTCTTTATCAAGTGAATCATTATTAACTGTTTTGATTAGTTAATTTATCATTTGTTAAAGTGGCAATGAGGGGATACTCAGAAAGGTCGAACTTTTATTCAAAGCATAAGGAAGCGCGATTTTTGTTACAAACGCATAATCTTCAGACGTAAAGCCGTCAGACGACTCGAGAGACTTAAACTTTAAACATGACAGACTCGGGGTCTTTTATTTTAGAAGCTAGACTCTAGGAGACTGGGGTTAGACCAAGCTTCTGGACCATTATTTTTGGGGAACGGATTTCAGAGTGTATTGGGGCCGCGGGGGCGCTCTAACTTTCCTTCTTCAATCAATCCTTGAATTGCTTTCCTCAAAACTGTGCAGTTGTCGGTTGTATGACCGTGGTATTTGTGAAAAGCACACCGCTTGGTTACATCCCAGTTGGCATTGGGGAATTTGGGCTGGTAATTTTCCATAGGTTCAAGGAGACCTTGCTTCACTACACGATCGAATACCTTGCTCAAGGGCATCCCAAAATCATCATAGTGTTGTCGTTGTCTCGGGGGACCACCGTTTCTTTGTAGTGCTCCATTCTGAATATAATGGACTGCTCCGACAACCTCCCTCCCTCTGCTTGGGGTAGATATTGGATTGGGCGGGGCTGGACTGACTACCATTTTTTGCATGCTCAGTGTTTTCTCAAACTTGGTCCCAGCGTTGACTATGGCGCGAAGATCGGGATAGAAGTGGTGACTGATCAGGGCCCTCAGGGATGGTTTGAGGCAGGAATGGAAGATGTCCATCTGCTCTTCTTTGGAAAGCGGATCCATTATCTCTCTTAGTTTCTAGTTCCATCTCTTGTAGAATTCACCTACAGGCTCATCATCCTTTTGTTCGGTGGCTTGCAGGTCATGGCGATTGGTTTCCCATTCAAGGTTGGCGCGGTACTTCTCCAAGAAGATTTCGCTGATTTGATCCCAGGTGGAGCGATTTTCCGCCTTCACGTTGAGGAACCACCTTAATGCCGTGGATTTGAGGGAATGCTGGAAGTGATCCGCCATTTGCTGTGGGGTTGCCCCTTAAGCTCTCATACCCAAGACGTAGGTGTCGATGTGGGTTTTTGGGCATTCGGTCCCATCGAAATTTTCCATCTCTGGCATTCTGAATTTTGGAGGGAGTGGGACCACCTTGCTCGGATCCGTGGGCATAAGGGAGTCCTTCCGAGAGCTAGCCAGTTTGGCTTGCATGTCCTTCATTTGTTCGACCAACCAAGCTATGTGAGGGTCAGCGGGCAGAGGCAGGCTGCCGTTTTTGGGGATGGAAACCGAAGATGGAGGTGGATTGGCAGATGGGATCGCCATTCGGGAGTCTTGGAGAGGTAGTTGAGTGTATACCATCCCGTACCCTGGGATGTTGAAATTGAGGGCGTGACTGCCCGGGCCGCTAAGGGTTGTGTTTGGGAATTGGGGAAATGATTCATTAGCCCCAAGTGGCAGACCAGCGGGTGGCAAGTTTGAGATGTCGGGATATTCGCTTGGGATGCCTGTCCCGGGTAAACCTTGGGATTTTTGGTTATGGCTACGAGGCTCGTATAGAGGCAGAGGATTGAATCCTGGGGGGTACTGAGATGCATTGGGATCTGGCGGAGCAGGCACGTATGTGTGTTATTGATACTGAGCTTGGGGCGCAGGGCCGGGAAATTGGCTTGTCTTTGAGGCGGGCATATCGGGCTGCTTGGCCCGATGCCTGAGTGGAGCTTTGAGCGAGAGCTGCTTTGTGTTGCTGGGTTCTCGTAGCTTGGCGGTGGCAGGACCTGCTGATAGCTCTGAGGACCCAGGGGAACATGCATTTCTTCGTCTTTTATGAGAACAAAGGTCCCATCAGTTTGGGGAACAGTGACGGTTCCGCGACGGCGCATGGTATCTACGATCCAGGCTTGCTGTTCTTCTAGGGGCTTCTTGAGAGTTTCGAAGGCTTGCAGCACCTCCTCCATTGTCTGGAGGTTTCTCAGTGGTGGGGTTCTGTTTTCCTTACTGTTTTCTGTTGATTCCGCCATGGGGGAGTAGCGGACTGTTCGGACCGCTGAACCGGAAGGGCTGTCGGACCTTGCGACCTCGACACTAAAAAGGCGGCTCCCGGGTACTCTCAACCACTCTCAGTTCGCTGGAGGGGGTGACGGGTAAGGTTTAGACATGGGAAGGCCTTTTGGGATAAAAGGAGGGGAAAGCTCACGTGACATGCAGTTTTTGCTTTTATTTTTTTATATAATTTTTTAATTTACTTAAAACAGTGTTTTCTCAGAATCCTAGGTAGGTTGGAAAAGATTGCTCTTCATTTTTGCAACTATGCTAGATCCTGGGTCAGTGGAGACCATCTGTGCGGCTATAAGCCCCTCGTTTTGCACCTGTATTTCGACATCACAGGGTGGACAGCCCAGTGCGAGGGTCCTATAGGGCAAGCGGTTTCCACCGGCCTAAAAGAAAAATTGAACCTAAGGACCGAGCCTGTCATGTTCGTTTTAATGCGTTAGCCATGTGAATAGTGAGCCGAGCCGGCACCTAAGTCAAGATCAGGTCAAGAGTTCGGCATGACCTCTCTTTAGCTCGCTTGCGCAAGGGATCTGTGACGTTAGGCGTTGGCTGGGTCATATCGTCACGGCTGACGTATTAAAGGCTTGATGACATGGTGTCATGTGAGCATGGATGTATATCCGGGACGGAACATCGTCTGGGTGTAGCTTCGGAAATCAAGATCAGATCAAGATTTTAGCATGACCTTTCATCGCTTTGCTTGCGCAAGGGATCTTGAGTTCCGAGCCTCGACTCAGAAAATGGCCGGCATGGGATATGTATCCAGGCTGTATGACACGGACTGGGTAAAAACCAACCGAGTCTGGACAGAGTGTGACTCAAGACTCAAACGTGCAGGGTTGATGCTTGGCTAGGATGGGATGTTTGGAATGATCCCGTGCGCGTCCGAGAGGCGTAGGAAGGCCAAACGAACTGCAACTGAGTCTGGACAGTGTGCGATGTAACCGAGGCAGCAGTGCGCGTAGTGTGCGGTCTCTAAAATTCTTTTTCTGAGTAAAACAAAAGTTTTTCGAAGAATTTTAAATGTATGCACAGATGTATATTGATGCATTTTTTTGTATTTTTAATTTTTTTGTAAATAAAAAGTAAAGCACATGCACACACACACAACAGTCAAAGAAAGGGGTAAAATGAAAGTTTGACCCTCATCATCGTTTTAAAAATCTTTTATTTTTTTAAAAAAGTTTTTAAAACAAAATGTCCCCAGCGGAGTCGCCAACTGAAATTACCCGGATCCGGCTCGCGCGCGGGCCCCGACATCTCGCATTTGTCGCTTTTGGAAATTGCCCGGATCCGAGAGGCAGCGCAATCACGCCCCGGCATCTGGCTATTCCGTTTGCGTTTTGCGTTGTGTTAGTGGAGGTGTCTCGCTGTGTTTTTGCTTGTAGAGTCGCCGCGCCGTTTTGATTAAGCCCAAAACATTGAAAAAAGGCATCAGTTTAAAAATAATCTGGTTTTGTGTGATGAGATTTTGAGTTCGGAGGTCAGGTTACTCCTCGGGAAGAGAATATTAGAATCTTAGAGCTCACCCGAGTAGCCTCGTAAAAACGAGTCTTTCGACACCCCTTCTTTCTTTAAATGTTGTGTGTGTGTGTGCTTTTAAAAATGCATGCGATATTGGATGTCTACATTGTACACTACGTATTGAAATGTATTGAAATAGTAATTGAAGGAAGCCTTACCAATGTTGGTTCGTGTCTGTCTTCCGCTGGGGAATACTGTTTGAGGATGGAATAGTGTTTCGGGACGGACCGAGATTGCTTCGGGATGTGCCGGTTGTCTGCGGACAGAGCTTCAGCGTGCCTCGGGATTGTCAAGTGTGCACTCGGGCAGAGTTTCGGCGTGCGTTGGGATCACAGGGATCGTTCGGGCAGAGGTTCGACGTGCGTTGGGATCGTCGGTTGCGTTCGGGCAGAGCTCCGGCGTGCGTCGGGATCGTCGGTTGGATTCGGGCAGAGGTTCGGCATGCGTTGGAATCGTTGGTTGGATTCGGGCAGAGGTTCGGCGTGCCTCGGAATCGTCGGTTGGATTCAGGCAGAGGTTCGGCGTGCCTCGGAATCGTCGGTTTGGCTCGAAAAGGGTCGGGACGCCTTGGGAAAGACCAGGCAAGGCCTCGGAGTACCACGAGGGGCCTCAGAGTACCTCGAGAGTGCCTCGGGGCAGCGCGGGAGCGTCTCGAGAGCGCTCGGTAGGGCTTCGGAGCACCGCGAGGGAGCTCGGAAGGCCCCGAAGGGACCGGGAGTGCCCCGAGGGGTCTTAGAGAGGGAGCCTGAAGGCTTAGGGAGAAAAGAGAAGAGGGACGTGTGAAAATTTCGAGAGGGGGAGCCCTCTATTTATAGTGTGGGAAAAGTTTCAAAGAGGTCCGTACGGACCTCTTAGGTAATCCAAAATTTTAGATTTCCGGGATATGAGGGAATCTCGTGGACTTTAAGCGGATTTTGCAATTATGATGTCTAGGAGCAAAGAGGTCTGTACGGACTTCCATGCTTTTCCACATTTTGTAATTGTGATGGCAAGCTAGTTCTCGTCGAGAGCTTTCCAACCATATATGGCACGTCTCAATCGGAGTTCGTATGAAGGAGTTATGACCTCCAGAAGTTTGCCCTGGTTTTGTCGTATGCTGGGATGGAAAGCGATCCAGATTGGGGTACTTACACCACTGTTCGTGCACAGAGGCGTTCTTCCCGTCAGATCTACTATCAGGGACAAGCCTTCGGCTCTCATCAATGATGTTATTATTTATGTTTCATGTTTCAATCAAACTTGTTATTTTGTATGGTTGAATATTAATATTGTTAATTGTAATATGTATTTGTTTAGATCTTATTTTCTTACTATTACTAAGACAATGTTATTACTTATGTTTCATGTTTCAATCAAACTTGTTAATTTGTATGGTTGAATATTAATATTGTTAATTGTAATATGTATTTGTTCTGCTTCTTTTGATTAAACTCTTATTTCCTACAGGATCTTGTTGCAGCAGCTCTCTCAAGTTACTTTCCACCTCTGTCATCTGCTTCTCTAGGTACTCCTTTGATGTCTGTACAAATTTGAATATTTTAAATGAATATCCAATTTTTACTTTGGGATGTCCCTGCCTCGCTTCTCCACCGATTTGGTACCCGCGGGAGCCCCAGCCCCCTCTCCCCCGTACTATTTTATACTTTTTCTGTATCAAGCAAGGCTTGCCCTATAGTGTTGTTGATCTGTTGTTGTTCCCCCAGCCCCGCTTCCCCACTGATTTGGTACCCACATATATATTTCTGTATCAAGCAAGGCTTGCCCTATATATATTTCTTCTTTTCCTTTTCATTAAGAAAATAACTTTATCGGAGATGAAAAAAATCACATTTTTTCTTACTCTTTCAATCTTTGCAATGCCAAACGCCATGCTCTTCAGTGTTCCTATTTGGTTAGTCTGTGACAATATGTAAACCACGACGTTTCACTCAAGAATACTCCATGATTCGCAGTTCATGAAATCATTGATGAACCATGGTCGTTATTAAGTTTGAATTTGTGGTACAAGTAATTAACAAATAAGTAACAATTTTCTTTTAAAAAAGTTTGACAAATGAATAAGAAATGGTACATCTATAGAAGATCCATCTAATTACTGTTGTTGCTATTGCTGTTGTTCTTTGTTGTTCTATTCTATTATTTCTGTTGTTGTTATTGTTGTTGTTGTTGTTCTGTTTACATTCTTTGTTGTTATTGTTGTTGTTCTTTATTCTTATTGTTGTTCTTTGTTATTTGTTGCTATTTATGTTGCTGTTGTTGTTGTTCCTGTTGCTGTTGTTGTTGCTTTTATTGCTGTTATTGCTGTTGTTGTTGTTGCAAAATGAAGTTTGTGAGAAAACAACAAAACAAGGTGAAGAAAAAGACAAGGAAAATGAACTTTGAGTTCAATGCATTACGTTTCACCATATCTAAAAAATTATTAAAAAGCTTAAGCTTATGTATGCATAACAACAATACCCAGCTAGCTCAAGGTTTTCTTTGTTTCAGTTTCATTTTTCTGACTCCATATAAATGGAGACAGACCCACAAGGAAATCATCTGGGTGAATTTTATTTTGAATTTTATCAGCAACTAAACAGTCTTCAAGACTCCATTACTGATATCTTCAGCTGGGTTACTCGTCTCATAACCAGTTAATCAATGAGATGCTCAGTCCATGTTGTTTCCTAGTTGTTTTTAAGTTCATTTAGCTCTTATAGCTATTATTGAGTTTGAACTTGTCATGATTATTAAATTATCTTGCTCATTATTGTTGTCTTTCTAATATTTGCTTGAAAAGTTTCATAGTTTTCCATAAGGGTAACTGTTTGGGGTAGTTCTTACGAAGTACAGTATATAGTTAAGATAAGCTGAGTATCTAAGACCTAGTGTGGGGTCCAAGTTGCAGCCTTGTAACTCTGTTGTTTGATTGTCCAAGAGAGCAAGTGAATGTAATCCAATGCTGATAACTACTTGGGATTTTGAAGATTTGTAAAATTGTCAACCCCTCTCTGTATGAAGTTAATCCCACCAACTCCCTAGCAGATATTGTTTACATACTGAATGGTAACTCTGTTGTTGTTGTTCCTGTTGCTGTTGCTGTTGTTGTTTCTGTTGTTGCTGTTGTTGTTGTTGCTGCTGTTGTTATATGTTGCTGTTGTTGTTGTTGCTGCTGTTGTTATATGTTGCTGTTGTTGTTGTTGGTGCTGTTGTTATAGGTATAACAGGCATAATTTGAAAAAAATAAGGCCATTTATAAGACCAATATATGGTCTTATATAAGATACATAAGACCTATAATAAATTTATAGGTCTTATACCTATATTATAAGACAATTTTTTCTAAGTAAAGATGAACTTATATTACTAAATTTATAGGTCTTATACCTATATTATAAGACAATTTATGGGCCCTTTACTTGGTTTATCCAATTTTTGTGCTAGAATTGAATTGTCATATGACACATTTGGTTGGTATAATTTAGAATAAATGCTAAGGTTGCATCCAATTTTCTTTTGTTGTTGTGATATATATTTTTTTTTGCCAGATATGCCGCCAAGGAAGGAATTAATAACAGGTGAGGCCTCAAAAAATAAAGGAAGAGGGCTGGCAAAACCAACCAAAAAATGGGGTAAAGAAAAATTAAATATAATATGGAATGAATATGGACAACCCGTTGGTGGGGAACAGGCAAAACTAGCCACTCAGCTAGGACATTTTGTTAGAAATGGGGAACATTTCCCATTAACTAAAGAGTGGCCTCAGATGGACCGTGCAGTTATAGATGCCGTATGGAGAGACGTTCTAGTAAGTTGTAATCCATATTCCTTACATAAATCTCTAGTAAGTAGTCAAAAGTCTTATGATTCTCTAACAATTGTTCTTTTTCTTTGTTGAATTGTAGATATAGGATAATACAAATGCGCCTCCGGAGTTATTACTCAGTTATGAATCTTGCTCTCAATAAACAATGGCGTGACTGGAAATATCAGGTGATACAAGCATATAATAAGTATGCAACAGACGACTTTATTTACTTGTAATATGTATTTGTTTAGATCTCATTTGCTTACTATGCAATTTTACTCACATTTATGATTATGACTTTGTAATATGGAAATGTCAGGTGAAATGCATGTATTTGAGGTATGAATCCGACCGGGACACATTGGCTCACCCACCCCATGCGTGCGTTGCGGATCAACGGGCTGAACTTGTTGCAATGTGGGGTACAGATAAGGCTTGGGTATATTTCAAATTAATCTCAATCTATTATCGTGAATGTCTTATATAAGTAGTCAAATTAATACTAATATTATCTTTTTTTTTCCAGGAATTATCACAAATAAATCAAGCGAATCGAGAAAAGCAAGAGTGCCTGAACAGAACTGGAAAAAAGTCCCATCCCACTGTCATAAAAGAGGTTTGTCATCGTTCAATTTAGTTCTCAGTTGTCAATTAATGTTTCTTTTTGAATCGTATATAAATATATTTTTTTTGGTCAGATGATTCTATTAAAAATGGTAGAGAGGAGATGAGGGATTACCAACTGATCGCGTAAGCTTGTTCATAGCTATGCGCACGGGCAAAACGGCTGCAGATGACACCACCTCTCGTATGATCGTAAGTTAAAGTTTCAACCTTTTCTATTTCAGTTTTGTTCTTGTATAGAATACTTTTTTCATTTCTAACTTCATTTTCATAATATTAATTAAAGTTAAAACATTTATATTGAACACGTTGTTTTTGTTACAGTTAACGTTAAATGATGCAATTGAAGAGCTACCAGAGGAGGAATAAAACTCTCCCAGCAAGCGAGAAAAGATATTTACAAATTTGATGGGAAATGATGATCATGGGAGAGTGTGATTATGGGAGGCGGTGTTACCAAAACTAGGGTGTTTGGTAAAGCCTCAACTTCTCAAAGCGCTTCTGCAGCCCGTATTGCTAAACTTGAGGAGACGGTGTTATCCATCAGAACAGATCTTGAAAGGCAACTTGAGGAGCAACGCCAACATTTTCAACAACAAATAGAAGATTTGAAATGTTGTTTTATGGAACAACGTGGAAAAGGTAGTAATGAATAGGTGGTGGTATGTTTCTCAAAGTTGTTTGTAAACATTGATTGAGTTTTGTATACATTCAACTATCTTTTTTGTGTTAATGGTTATTATGTTGATTTTGTGTTGTATATACATTCAACATTGATTTTGTGTTAATGGTTATTATGTGGATTGTAAACATTGATTGCGGGTGTATTTTTGGTTATATACAGGTTGCATTTGTGTCTGTACAGGTTGAATTTGGTTTTTGCGGGTGTATTTTTGGGGAAAGTGAATTATATAGAGCTGGATGGAAAAAAAATATACTTATTTACGGCGGTTTCAAAAATCCGCCGTAAATAGTGAATTAGACGACTCGTACCCAAAGGGGGGACGAGGGAACCTGGGTGTGGTGCAAATGGGACGACTCGTCTCATAACAAGTCATTTACGGCGGAACCCTACATCCGCCGTATAAAAGCATCATGGACGACTCGTCCCCAAAGGGGGACGAGGGAATCTGGGTGGGGTGCAAATGGGACGACTCGTCTGCTATATACGGCGGATATACACCGTCGTATATAATTTTCATCATATACGACAGTTATATACCACCGTAAAAAACTTCCTCAAATATGCCTGTTATACATACGGTGTATTTGTATTTACTTATATACGGCGGCCCATAAGCCGCCGTATTTATTCTCAACCATATACGGCGGTTGTATATCCGCCATATATAGTATTTACGGCGGATATACCGCCGTAAGTACTATATACGGCGATGTTTTATATGGTGCCATTTATACGGCGGATTGTCCGCCGTAAACAACATATACGGCGGAGCGCGTTCTATATACGGCGGTTAAAATCCGCCGTAAATAAGCCTATTTCTTGTAGTGCCTGGTTCCGTGAGCAAAAGAAGGAAAGCATAGATAGCTAGAAAATTATGAGGAGGAGGTTTCTGGATCACTTTGCAACAGCTGGGAAGAGAAAGAAGAGATTGACATATCTTACCAACATTGAGCAAGGCAAAAACGAAACCACTCTGAGTTATTACAACCAGTTCAGGACTATGGCTGACCAGGTACATGAAAGCCTAACCAAATGGGAAGTGATTGTTTGCTTCAACTCCAGAATGAGATCTGGACAATTGATCTATGAGCTCTCTGTCAGGGAGCCTAAAACAAAATCTGATCTATACAATGTGGCCTATGCCATAGCCATGGCGAAATAGAAGAGCAAGAAGAGATCTGAAAAAATAGAAACGGATGCGACTGACACCAACCAGGCTTCCAATGGAAGTAATTAAAAGGGAAAGAATAGGACTCGGGCTACAAAAAAAGCCTAGGTCTTCACCCTACTTACTAAACCTATCACGGAGATCATGTATTTGGTGAACCTGCTAGATCCCCGACCACTAAGTGATAGGACAAAACACGTCCGGGACAACTCTAAATATTGTACCTTCAAGAAGGAACACAGACATGGTACAGAGAATTGCATCTTCCTTAAAAGAATGATCCAGAGATGGGTTGATGAAGGGAAAACTTGACCGCTATGTTATGCGAAAAGACAACAAGCATGGAAGAGATGACAATGATAGAGAGGAAAGGGAGGCTAGATCTCCTAGAGAAAAAATCCATGTTATAAGGGATAAAAATTGAAGGATCAGATACATGAATTAAGTAAAGTATTCCATATCCCTGCCTCGGTACATAAAGAAGAGGAAGTCATCAGCTTCTCCCTAAATGAGCTTGAAGGGAGTCGAGCAGCCCACGAACAACCCTTGGTAATTAAGGGGAGAATTGATAATTGTGAATCAAAGAGACTCCTAATAGATTCGGCGGGCTCCCGGGACATTCTATGCTACTCTACCTTTCAAAAGATGAATATGAATGATAGCATGCTTGAGCCATACGCTGGTAGATTGGAAGGCTTCACCAATCACTAGGTTAATGCCATGGGAACAGTTGATTTATTACTTGAGAGGAATACCCCTTCCAAGCTGAGGCCACAGTAACATTCATGGTCATAGAGTTAGCAATTTACTAACATGCCATCCTAGGCATTCCAAGTCAGGGCAAACATGGAATGGTTGCCTCCCTCCCCCACCAGCGGGCTAAGTTCCCAACTTCGGCATGAATTGGATATGTGAGGGAGACCCCCAAGGACTTCTTGGAACATGTGATGAAGACAAGAAAAACAGCTAGAAAATGGAGGTTGACACACCAGAAGGAAACCTGAAAATTTTTAAGTCTGTAAAGACTACCAGCACCAGTTCCAGACATCATTTGATTTTTGAAGCCGAGGACGAGGAGCACATGATGATGGACATTCACGAAGCAGACAATGATGATACATTTTTGTCGATTCCAGACATAGACCCTCAGCTCGTCGTCGGTCAGAAATCAGGGGCCGACCAGGACTTGAGACGAGGAGAGCAGGACATTGACAAACTGGTTGAAATTGAGGAACCAGATATAAATGGTGAAGATGGAATAAGACTTATATAAATAATAATCGAAACTTTATAATTTTAGGACAGAACAGAAATAGAGCCTGTGAATCAAATGGAGGAAATAATACTCAACCCCGACTACCCGGAGCAAAGAATAAATATTGGGGGGGGGGGGAACTCTCCCCAAAAGAAAGGGAGGAGATCACTGCCCTACTTAAAATTAACCTAAATATCTTTTCCTGGAAGGTCGAGGATATGAGAGGAATAATTGAAGAGGTGGCCGTCCACAGGTTGAAGGTCGACTCGTCTGCTAAGCATATCAAGCAGACAAGAAGAATATTTGCTAATGACAAGGAAGATGAAATCAAGGAGGAGGTACAAGAATTGCTAAGTGCGGGTATTATCAGAGAGGAAACCTATCCTGTTTGGTTGGCCAATGTTGTGATGGTCAAAAAACAAAATGTGAAGTGGAGTATGTACGCATATTTCACAGATCTTAACAAAGCCTTCCCGAAAGACAACTATCCCCTCCCCAGAATCGACAAGCTGGTAGACTCCATTGCCGGATATAGAACTCTCATCTTCCTGGACGCCTACTCTGGTTACCACCAGATAAAAATGGCCGAGTTAGACATTGAGAAGACAGCATTCCAGGCAGTCGGAGGAATCTATTGCTATACCATGATGCCCTTCGGGCTTAAAAACACTAGTGCAACCTACCAACGCATGGCCAACAAAGTATTTGGGGGGGGGGGTGAATGTACGCTCGTCGAAATATTTAGGAAAATTGGGAGTCGCCACGCCGTTTTAAAGGAAACATTGAAAACCTTTTAAAAAGTAATAGCAAATAGGGGCGGATTTAATGTAAGACATATGGTGTCTCCAACCGAAGTGATAATGAGGTGAGACATACGGTGTCTCGGACCGAAGTGAAAATGATGTGAGACATACGGTGTCTCCAACCGAAGTGATAATGAGGTGAGACATACGGTGTCTCAGACCGAAGTGAAAATGACGTGAGACATACGGCGTCTCCAACCGAAGTGAAAATGAAGTGAGACATACGGTGTCTCGGACCGAAGTGAGATATGCAATGAAAACATGATGATTTGTAGCTTGAAAGAGATACGCGTTCATACCTGTGTTGTGCGTACCTGTAGCTGCCGGAAGGATTGAGGCTACGGCTGATGATGATGAAGAGTTGTTGGTTTGTCATGCAAGGGACGGTCTTTGTTGATGATTTTCTGTCCACTCATGGGGACTTTGATGAAGACGTGCCAGTGCATACATGCTTTTATGAAGGTGCACCCATGAGAACGGGCTTTTAATGATGATTTGCCCATGAGAATGGGCTTTGATGTCGCTGAGACTGATGAAGATGATTGCTTGGAGATTGGGGCAGTTGAAGCTCTTTCAAACAATGCTGATGAATCCGAAGATGATGAGACTGACGAAGATGATAAGGGTAGAACATGCCACCTGCAGGATTTGAAATCCTTGTCTAGATTGTGATTTGAGGAGCAATCCCCATGATTTGATTATGATCACTTGACTATTGTACCCTGTGGGGGGGGAACACAAAACTCTAGGCAATTTGCATTAATTCACCTAATTTGAAATTTTGCTTATGCATTAATATTTTTTCTTGCACGAGTCTATCTCGGATGGGGATGAAAATGGAATGAGGATTTTGTATGGCTTGACAAGCTGATATGTATATGTAGCAAATTCTGGATTGTGTATGGGATGAATGTGTTTATGTATGATGTATGGGTTGAACCCTCTCCCATGAATTTGAGGAGTATATGAATGATGGATGATATGATGCAGCCTGGGCAAGTCGGGGATGCAGCCTAGGCAAGTCGGGGATGCAGCCTAGGCAAGTCGGGGACGCTCCCGGGAGTACAGATTGCAGCAGGTTGATTGTTGCTGATAAGAACAAAGTGCATCGCACACCCGAGACGGCAAGCAGCAGAGAACGTGCAGAGAATGCCCTGGTTTTGAAGAGATGACTAGGCGAAGCCCCAGTTGATAATGTAAAGCAAACCCGGAGGGAATCTGGTAAAGAGATCCTGAGAGAACAGCTTAATAAAGCCCCAGCTTGGAGAGATTCAAAGCAGCCTTATTGCAGAAAGAGTCATCACGTAGCCAAGGAGGCAACCCATCATTTCAGACCCTAGTCAATCAGTCATTAGACAAGACTCGGAAATATATACGCGCAGGGATACATCTTTCGAAAAGTGGGAATGAATCCCGATTTCATGTATAAAACTCGTTTTAGGTTTGACTCTTTTGAGAGAGTATAAGCGTCACAAGGTGTGGAAAAGTGTATGGAACCCCTGCTGACAGAAAGACAGTGTTTGACTCTATTTTCCTAGAATGGAGAGAGAGAAGACTTATCGAGACATTTGAAAACTTGTCTTATTTATGATGATCACAAGGCTGCTTAAAACCCTTTATTGAAGTTCGGGTTATTCATCCACTAATCCAGATATGAACAAATATTTTGATTAATCGTGAGGAGAGAACCATCTGGTATCGAGAATCAAACTCGAAAAGATGGAAAGAGGATCTGTGTATAGGGACGGCCCTTGCTGAGACCGGATTTTCTGAGATTTGAATGTGTTTGTGACCGAACCATTTTTGGTTGCCTACGTTCCCCTCTTTGGGAGGAGCTCAGGTCGCTGTAGTTCGGGCAAGTCCCGATTGAAAAAAGACGGAATGCGGAGATTCGAGGATCTTCTAAGAACTGGAGAGTTGACGCACATGTCTCCTTGGAGTGTCAATGAACGACACGAATGCGAAGCCCCTGTGGGACATTCGCGGGAAGTGTTTGTGGAGGAGAAATAAAATATGCTCACATGAAATGTCAAAGGGAAGGATTGAATTTGCACAGTCTTTGATTGAAGATCTTTTGAGCCGAGATGGATTTGGCTCCGATTTAAGCAAGCAATGAAGCATTAATCTAATTTAGATCTCGAAGATATTAGAATGAAACTACTACCCGGTAGGAACTGTAGCTGGGTTTCAGGGTTTCGACCGGCCATCGGGTGATTGGGAATATCATGACCTCTTAAGATGAGAGGTCGGCTGGGCTTTTTGCTGACTGAACCTCCAAAGATGAGAGGTTGGCTTTTGGGGATATGTTTGGGATTTTTATGGCGAGGAGATTGATTGCCTCTAAGAAAGAGAGGTCAAATTTTAACTTTGGCCAAAGGCAAGGGTAATGGGAATATCCTCTAAAAATGAGAGAATGGCTTGGGATTGGTTTGAAGGTAATGGTCCGGGGACATCCATGCTGTCGAGAACTTTTGTGAACTTGCGAGAATTCGAGCTCCTTTTTGAACATTGGAAAGCTTCTTGAGAAGTCGGGGACTTTTGCTGAATTGTGAGGATCTAAAGTCCTTCTTTTGAAAAGCCTCTTGAGAAGTTGAGGATTCTTGCTGAATTGTGAGGATTTAAAAAAAATCTTTCTTTTGATAACTTGGAAGGACTCTTGAAGAGTTGAGGATTATCTTTGTCCTTCCTTCATGGCTTGATTATTTTATGCATCGACGACTCTCGAAGCTAGCTTCTTGGCCTCGCTCGGACTTCTCTTAGCATGGAGCAAAGATGACGGCTAAACAGGGTTTCAAAACATGACGATCTTGAAATGAAAGGGTATTGTTTAGTGAGGGTGAGGTAATGGCTTCCCTAGGGTGAAAGGCTTCAACCGCAATCCTTACCGGATGATCTAAACGAGATTAAGTCTTCATTGCTTGCTTAAGCTTACTTGAGAAAGATTAATGCAAATTCATTGAGCGACGAACTGATGAGCATGATGAAAGAGATGTGAGCATATGAGATGCGAGATGGGGAGTTGATGAGCCCCAATTTTGAGAAAGATATCAGTTGATTTTCTCACTCCGATTAATTTAAATATTAGTCATTTCAATGCATTAGTGATTGAGCAGCACAAGTGATCATGCAGAATAAGACTATTTCAATTAAGTGTGACGTGGGTGTGCAAGTGATGTCTCGAGTCTAGAAAGAAAAGAAATAAATACTTTTATTACTGAAAGACTCATAACATGGACTTAATAGACTTGTAACATAAAGGACACTCTAGAACCTATAGCACTGACTGACTGACTTCTTCGGCTTCGAATGGGAGAGCCCCTTTGAATCATGGTAGAAGATTGGTGACAACATTAGGGTGAGAGACCTTCACAATCTTACCCTCGTCAACAAGCTTTTGGATGAGAATCTTCAGGGGGATGCAATCATTGGTGACATGGAAAGGAAACTGATGGTAGCAGCAGTACTTGCTTGCGTCTAACTTTGGGTTGTGATGAACAAGACTGTAATTATCAAGGGGCTTGACCATTCACTCCTTAACCAAGCCATTAAATGCCTCCTCAGCAGTCATGCCAAGATCGTCAAACTTCAGTGGCTGGCGAGGTTGAAATTTTCCACTGCTTGGACCAGTGCTTCCTTTCTGATGGTTGTTGATACTATTGTCTTTTGGGACCATGGAAACTGGATTAACCATCTTGTAATTATAACCCCTGACATTTCCGACCTTGACATATGAGGTAAGATTGAAGAGTCGATTCTCGCTGCGAGCTCCCATGCCTACCATCTCCCTTAAAACGGGATACCGTCTAGTACCTATGGCTTCACGAAGAGTTGGTTTCACACATGACAGAAAGATGTCCTTTTGGTCCTGCAAAGGGATTGGCTCGGAGAGCTCATTTAATTTGGCATTCCACCTCTTGAAGAAATCAATGATTGACTCATCACTTTTCTGGATTGTGCCAACCAGATCATCCCGGGTTGTGCGCCACTCGAAGTTTCCACGATACTTTTCAAGAAAGGCCTCAGTGATCTGGTTCCAGGTAGAATGAGCTTCTGACTTAAGAGTTAAAAACCATGTCAAAGCAGGACCCTTGAGCGTTAGATGAAAGTGCTGAGCCATAAATTCAGGAGTACAACCCATCGCCCCCATAGTCATCACATATGTGTCAACATGAGTTTTCGGACGTGCCGTCCCGTCAAACTCCATCTTAGGCTTTTTGAACTTGTGAGGGAGGGGTTTTACTTGTCCTGGATCAACCACTTTAAGCCCACTTGATCCTACAGTCAGCTTGTCAATTTTCTGCTGCATTTGTTTCAACAACATGGTAACTTTTGGGGTCATCCCGGGAAGCTGAGGAATAGTAGACGACATAGTCGAAGAAGGCACAGAGCTGGCCAACTGGAAGAGAGGATTCTCGAAAGCATGTGTTGTTGGTAAAGCAGTTGATGACAAACCAAAAGTACTTGGTACCTTCAAACCATGATCAAACAAGCCGACTGAACTTGGAAACTGAGCATTCTGGACCAAAGGACCTTGAGATGGAGCACTAGCAGCCACATATGTAACCAACCCTGGATACTGAACTGATCCAAAACCAAGAGATGCACCTATCATAGGTTGAGAAAAACTGCCCTGAAACTGGGGTTGATCAAAAGGAGCTTTGAGAAATCCTTCCCGATTAAACTGACTTCCAGAGAAAGGATACTGAGGACCTTGAGGACCTTGGAATTGACCATACTGAAAGCTTCCTTGCTGCTGAGAGCTTGGGATCCAAAAACCCTGAGAGTTTGGCTGAAACTGAGGCTGAAAAACACCTGAAAACTTCAATCCATACTAATTTGGAGGCATAAAGGCATTAGGCAGAGGGGAAGATGTCAAATCGTAGAAGCTCGGCTGTGGTCCACCAAAACCGACTTGAGAGTTCACCGCCAGCCCCTGATTCTGAGCATAATTGAACCGTGCACCCTGAGCCTGAGGTTGAGACATTGGGGAAGGAGTATTGCCTTGTGCATTCACATTCATCCCATACATTTGAGAAACGGGAAGAGATGTAGCACCATAAGTAGGATGAAAAGGGAGAGAAACATTCCCGGCTCCTAGATCAGTGTCATTAGCCTCGGTAATCTCTTCATAAGACCCATCTGCACGACGAATCACAGCAATACCCCTGACACGCATTGCTTCGACAAACCTAGCATGCGCTTCATCCTCTCTAGCCTTAGCGGCTTGAGAGAGTAACTGAGCCTCATGCTCTCTAGCTAGGGCAGCTTCCATAGTAGCCTTCATCTCTTCCACAGACAGATCATGCATGCCTTGTTGATCCGTGGCAGATGAAACCCTAGATTGGGTAGTTATACCCTTCTCTGCACTAGACATCTCTGAAATTGTGGCTGCTTCGGGAATGCTTACCAAAAGAGACTTAGGAGTACGAACCCAACTTCCAGTAACTGAAAAGGAGAGAGCGTGTATAAGGTGGAGGATAGAGAAACTTGAGGAGGTATGGGAGAGGGAAGAATATGGAAGGAGATGGATTCATGCAACATCTTATTAATGTTCAAGTAGAAATCGGTGTCTTTTAAATCCTAGGAACGGTTGGAAGAGGGGGAAACCTTTATTTTTGCATTCTAAACCTCGGGGAACCTAGGGACACACCATCCAAATATACACCAAATGTTCTGATTAAAAATTAATAATAGGCAACAATACCTAAATAAAACCTGAGCATTTATGGGACGGACGAGCAATCCCAATTTCTAGAGAAATTTGGATAGCATAACGGGTATTCCTGAAGAAATTCAAGGAAAAATCCGGCATGACCTCTTGTCGGTGCACGTTGACAAAACGACATGATCTCTCGTTGGAACATGTTGTGGGAACGACATGTCCTTACGCGAAACCATGTTGCAATGGCAACATGCCCACACGTGCTAGGTTTCGGGGTAGGTACGAAAGCCTATTATAAATTTTGAAACAATTCATTTTAATGTATTTGAAAATGGCGTGTCAAAAATCAACCGTTGGGCAAGCTTTAAAAGTGTGGCTCCACCTATGATGCACTAGGGGGAAAGGTTTGACATTAGGCGCTCAAGCGTAGGCGACATACATCACCGTCCGCGATGCCGTCAATCGTGCCCGAGGGTTCTAGATCTATGTGACGTAGTGTGCGGATGACTATGTTCCTTTATTTGCGAAAATGATTTTTTTTGTTATTTATTTCTATTATTATTATATTTTTTATATTTTTTTTATTTATGAAAAAGGGGTGATAAAAGGAAAATAACACACACACGCCCCACAGAGCACAATAATCAAAGGATCATAAACGTTGATCATGGGGACTGCCCACAATCACAATCTGCACCAAAATTCAACACCTGCAAAGTGGCCACCTATGTCGTACTACACAGGACTGAAATGGCAAGTTCTGTCGCGTGACAGAAGGAGCCATTTCCAGAATCTGAACAAAAGAAACATAACCAGCCCCAGCCTCCAAGCCCAATGCAATAGCTCAACAATCAAGCCCCAGCACAACAAACAGGAAGCAAGGAAGGGGAGGGAAGCCACAAAGCATTAATATGCACATATCACATAGCATCACACACAATGCACACACGTATGAATGAGAAGGATGTTGAACATGAATGAAAGTTTGACCCACTTTTGAAAACAGGTTTCAAGTCCCCAGCGGAGTCGCCACTGAATGTACGCTCGCCGAAAAATTTAGGAAAATTGGGAGTTGCCACGCCGTTTTAAAGGAAACATTGAAAACCTTTTGAAAAGAGAAATTGGGTTTGGGGGTTAGGTTACGTGTTGGGAAGAACCGAGAGTTCACCCAACACACCTCGTTCGTAAACAAGTCTTTCAATGTTCAACATCCAAAACATTCAATAAGTGTGTGCAAATGGTGAGACAAGATATGTGATAAAATGCATATAAGTGCTTTGTTTTATTGCTCAACAGAGGAATTACAACTTGTGAACCATTTGATAAGGGAGGCCACATCCCACTTACAATGAGGAAGAACAGATTACAACTGAAATGATGGTCTCTGCAGAGTGGCTACTTGTGTCGCGTGACACAGGACTCCACATGTCCAGTTATGTCGCGTGACACAGGTTACCGATCTGCAGGAACCTTACAATTTGAAATACAGAATGAACAGATATCAATCTAGAATGAGTTAGAACATCAACTCAACTCAGAAAATAATGAATCAACAATGAATCAACCAAGGGGGTGTGGATATGGAAAGATCCACACTCCCTTGATGAACAAGAAACAAATATGATCCAAATTACATCATGAACATCAATTAAACCAAGCAAATCGAATTAAATAGAGAGATGGAAATTTCCACTTGATAATTAAAGCAGATGGAGCGTAATTATCAAGTGGATGAATAGAGATAGCAATGAAGCAAGTAAAATGGCAAATATGAGAGAAAAAGGGGAAGGGAGTTGTTACCCTTGTAGATCCACAATCACTACACCAAGTTAGGTGTAGTGACCTTCAAATCAGCTGCAGGATGTGGATTTGAGCACAGATGGAGTGCTGGTCTTCAGATCTTCAATGGTATGTGGTGTATGAAGGTAGAGGGGTGAGGTGTATATAAGAGATGAGTGAATTGAGGGAAATTGGTGTGGGTTTCTATGGAAGGAGGAGAGAGACAAGGTTCTGGGCATATTTTGGCAGGGTAACAGTAGGGAGGTGGAAAAGGAATCAGGATATGAGAGGGGTAGGGTCTTATTTATAGGCTGCTGATGATGGGCAAGTTGTGTCGCACGACCTCCTGCTTCCATTTTTTGTGGCTCGAGATGTCGCACGACTGAGCAAGCCAATAACCATTTCTGGCGCCAAACAACTGGTTCTGGAACATTCCAAGATAATTCCCAACAAATCCAAACTGATTAATACCTTATAGGTCCTTTTGCAGGGATAAATGACTTAAAAGTACTTCCTTCGCAAAAACTTATAAAAAGTTTTTAGAAGTCTCGAAATTGACCGGAAATTTACCAAAATGCCCCTAGTGCAACTTTATCATATTAAAATGCACCTATAAAGGGTCGCGAATTGGATTGGCCTACTCACAAGGGGGGGGCATATAGGCTATATTGATGACATGGTCATTAAGACTAGGACTGGCAGTCACGCCCCGAACTTGGAGGAAACCTTTGGTAATCTAAGGGCGAACAACATGAAGTTGAATCCGAGTAAGTGTGTGTTCGGGGTGACAGCCGGAAAGTTCCTAGGCATTATGGTGTCACAAAGGGGGATCGAGGCAAATCCGGAGAAAATCAAAGCCTTGATCGACATGTAGGAGCCTACCAACATCAAGGAAGTTCAAAGGCTGAATGGGAGAATAGCAGCCCTTGGTAGGTTTATCGCAAAGTATGCGGAGAGGTCACTGTCGTTATTCAAAGTCATTAAGGGGACCAAGAGCTTCTACTAGATATCTGAATGCTCAGATTCATTCAAACAGTTGAAGGACTACTTGGTCTCCCCCCTGGCCACTCCTAAGCAGCCCCGTCATGAGAGAAATTTTGTATGTCTTCCTAGCAGGGCTATATTTTGCTCTAGACAGGTACAGCCGGAAGGCTGTGAGCTCCCTTACATGCTTTGAGTTTCCGCTGGAGGTACAAGCTTTTGCCTTTTCTTTTCCTTTTGCGCGTGTTATTTCTTTTCCAAACTTCAACTGATGTAACCTTTTCCTTTCGCAGGTATGGGCTCTGGAGTTCTTTCACGTCACGATGTGGCGGCAGCCGGCGGAGCACATTGGGGCATATCCGGCTATGCTTTTCTGGACTAGACAGGCTCGGGAGAAGAGGGGTGCTCGAGGGCGCACGACCCTCAAGTACAAGGAGTGTCGGCCCCTTATGAGAGCGGAGACAGATGAGAGGATGAGGTTCTACCCCTGGGGCCTATTTTGATGTGGAACAGCTGAAGGGCGCGGAGAGATGGACGGTGGAGTGGAGGATCTTGAGGGGGTTGTCTTGCGACGTTTATTACTTAGGGGACAGGGTGACGCGCCAGCATGGTGACGGCGCACCTTTGATGACACCGATGGAGCCTCCCGCTGACATGATGAGTCCGACCGAGGGATCGGAGACTTGGGCTTTTTACCGGGGCGGCCAGTACTTTTCCGGGTTTGTGACGGACGAGCCGTATTCGACGTTTGTGCTGGAGAGGATGAGGATGCCCTAGGTGCTTGAGAGAGAGGGGATCCCGGTTGTACGGTACCCTCGGTCGGACTTTTCATACGTCCAGGATGGGGTGAGATTGAGAGTGCATATTCCTATCCCCGAGAGGGCCCCCTGAGCATTCCGGCCTCGTCCGGATATGAGGGTACGTCTCTTTACTTCTTTTGTCTCTACTTTTCTCTTCTTTTTTTAGCTCCTACTACTTCTAACGCCTTTGTTTCTGTGTAGTTCCCGGCCACGGTTGTCGAGAAGCTGGTGCGGCAGGTGATCGGGGCCAAGAGATTCATTAGGCGGCTCGTTACTCGTGGGACCGCTCGGAGCAGGGAGAGGCGAGCACAGCCGGCGCCAGCAGAGCGAGAGCCCTCCCTTACTCATTCTGAGCATTCCGCAGATAATCCCCCTTCTCCCTTTATGGATTCCAGCATGGAGCTGCCTCCGAATCACGTCATTCTCGGGGATCTACATAGACAGGGGCACGTTTGGCACCAGGGCGGATCATCTTCACAGGGTCAGGGACCCGACGCGTTCACGTTCGGGTATGACTTCTTCGCGGATCTCAGCCTGCCCTATCATGGCGTACTCACTGGTCCAGACGAGCCTCTTTCGGGAGACGAGGATGACGACCCCGAGCCCGAGATGTTCATTTCTGCAGAGGATATAGGCACGAGTCGTAAGAGGGACTGAGGGAAGGCGCTAGCTTCCGATGATTCTGACTAGTGATTGGTTTGTTTGGGACAGATACAATTTATTTTTTCATGCACATTTTCTCTTTCTCTTTTCTTTTTCTTTTTTTTTTGAATGTAATGATCTAGGATTATTGTCATTTACTTTCTTTTCTATTTTCTTTTTTTTTATTACGCATGTGAATGTTTCATGAGCCCAATTTTTTGGCGAGGGTGTGAATGTATGGTATGTGAACTGTTTTGGACAGGTTTTGTGCAGGTTTCGAGCAGCTGGGATGAAATATTCCTCCGCGGTGTAGCAATAAAAAACTGCTGCAGATTTTTTTTCTGATGGTGACATTCCTGTCCGCGCGGATGGGGATGAGGCTCAGTCCTGTCCGCGCGGATAGGGATGAAGTCTGACACTGGCATTTAATTTTTGCTTTGGATCTGGTTTTCCCCTCTTTTAATTCAAACAACCACTCCAGTTGCCTGTTCAACCAGCATTTTTGGGGAGAAGGAGAGAAAATCCATGGAGAAAATTGTGAGTATGAAAAATCCATCCAAATTGTCCCAAGAATCTCAAATGTCTTTCTTCAACAAGTTCAAGGAGTGGTCCCGGGAGATCATGCACGAGAGGAGGTCATTTTTTGAGGAAAGGTACAAGATAAAATGCTTGTGGTCTCTCAAAGAATTGGTTCTGGATTATGAGCTTTTGAGGGCCTCCACTTCATTTTGGGATACAAGAAGACATGTCTTTTGCTTTTCCTATAATAAGGTGGTCCCGACTGTTGAAGAATTTCGAGCTCTGCTTGGTGGTCCCGAGGTGGAGGAGATTGCGATCCCTTTGCCCGGAGGGGCTTCCTTTCTTGATAGGTTGTGCAACCTTCTTCATCTTTCCCCGGAGGAGGCACAAGGTATGATCCGTGGTCCCGATCATTTTGACATTTCCGGTCTTCCTGATAGGTTTAGGAGTTTAGGAGTGGTTGATGATGCATATTGGGATGATTTTGCACTCTGCATGTTTGGGACTTTGTTTATGGTTTACTCCTTTGGGATTTGTCATCGGGCTTTGCTGGATGTAGTTGTACACTGCCATTTGGGCTGGGATGTTGTGCCCTTGATCCTGGGAGAGACCCTTCATGCTCTTGACAGGTTGGCTACCGGGAGGCGGTATATACACGGGGGCAGCCCATTTCTGTTGACCATGTGGCTGATGGAGCGTCTGGGAGTCCTTCACGAAACTTCTGATGCGGTCAAACCTTGGACTTTCGCCAGGAGAGGGGTTACTGTGGATCCTGATGAGCAGGGCTCATGGGAGTAGTGGATGGCTTGTCGCGGCACTGAGGATATCAGATGGTTGGTGCCTCATTGGCGGGTAGAGACTCGGAGAGTACTTCAGGATGGTTCTCATGTGGTCATGCTTTCAGAGCTTTCTCAGTCCACATTTTATATTCCAGCTCTGGTTCGGAGACAGTTTAGCTTGGAACAGACTCCTTTGGAGGGCTTTGAGGATATAGCTACCAGGGTGGTGGCTTCTGCTTCGATGGATGATCCTTCAGTGTTCCCATTCCTTTCTCGAGCATGGAGGTATGACGTCTTTCCTCCTAGGGTTATCCTCAGGCGTCCAGGGCCCGTGTTTTTGACCACTTGGTACTTGGATTGGTACGAGAGACATTTGGGGGAGACTCTGGTGGCTATTTTGAGGCGGCGTGAGGCCATTGTTGGTTTGGAAGATAGGGGGCCGAGGCGAGGGCCAATCCTCATGATAAGAGTGGAGATGCCATGACTGACTATGAGGCTTAGGTCAAAAGACAAGAGGGGAGGATTCCTATGTTACCGGCTCGGTTACAAGAGATGAGAGATGAGGCTAGGGCTACTAGGGCCCTGACAGATGCTGGTTTGATAGATCATGTCCTTACACCAGAGCTCGGTAGGAGGAAGACTGACATTTTTCCTGTTCAGAGGAAGAAGACCCGAAGAGGAGGAAAGAAGAGAGGGGATGCTAGTACTAGTGGCTTGGAGTGACCTGAGGTCCCTGAGTATCCCCTGCTTGTCATAGCAGGCACATTAGTTTGTTATGTGTCTTAGTTTTCTTTTAGCAGGTTGTAGGTTGTAGGAGTGAACCGAGCTTAGACTCATCAAAAAGCTTTTAACTGTAATGAATATGTGAATTGCTTTAGAGTTTTTCAAAACACCTTCATGGCTTGATCAATGTGTTGATGACAAAGTATGGCTTTTATTTGTATTTTAGACCGAACCGTTTCAGGCTGCCTACGTTTCCCTTGGACCAAAGGGCTCAGGTCTCCGTAGTTCGACTCGGTTTTTTTTTGTGCAACCCTGTCTTTTACCTAGGCCGCCCTTTCGGGTTTTCAACCTAGTTGGGTATTACTCTTTTGGCACTTTTTTTTTTGTTGTTGTTGTTGTTTTTTTTTGTTTGTTTGTTTTTGTTTTTGTTGTTTTCGTTTTTGTTTTTGTTTTTTTTGTTTTTTTTTGGTGCAACCCTGTCTTTTACCTAGGTCGCCTTTCGGGTTTTCAACCTAGTTGGGTATTACTCTTTTAGCACTCTTATTGGGAGATGACTCGATGTTTCACGCGTAGTATCTGTGCAGCTTGTCGCCATTTACTGGGTGTACAAAAGGATTTCCGTCGAGGTCTGCAAGTTGCATGGCTCCTCCGGAGAAGATTTTCTGAACGACATATGGTCCAACCCAGACAGGCTCCCCTTTGCCAAGCGGGTTGATGCGGACTGGGGGCTTCTCCTTCAAAATGAGGCCGCCTTCTCTGATCTCCCGATGTTTTACTTTCTTATCGAAGGCTCTGACCGTCCTTCCTTGATAAGCTCGGATATGTTCCATGGCTCTTAATCGGCGTTCATCTAGCAGGGCCAATTCATCATGGCGACTCTGGAGCCATTAGACCTCATTGATCTGACTTTCTAACAGCACGTGGAGTGAGAGAATCTCTAGCTCAACCGGGAGAACGACTTCCATTCCATAGGTGAGAGCAAACGGTGTTTCCCCGGTTGCAGTTCTGACTGATGTTCTGTATCCCCAGAGAGCAAGGTGAAGCTTGTCAGGCCAATCTCTGCCTCAGACAGCCATTTTCCGAATGATGTTTTCCAAGGTCTTGTTTGCTGCTTCGACGGCTCCGTTAGTTTGGGGCCTATAGGGAGATGACTTGTGACGGGTTATTCTGAATTCCGCCAGCAGCCTGTCGCATTCCCCTTCAAAGTGGGATCCATTATCTGAGATGATTTCGGCTGGCAACCCGTATCTGCATATGATGTTCTCTTTGATGAAGAGGGCTACTTTCTTTGAGTTGAGGACTTTGTAGGACTTGGCTTCAACCCATTTTGTGAAATAGTCTACTGCTACCAGGACGAATTCGTGGCCGTTGCTGCCTGATGGTGTGATTTTGCCTATGACATCAATTCCCCAAGTGACAAAAGGCCAAGGGGTTGTCATGCAGTAGAGCTCGTGAGGAGGCAAGTGGTTGAGGTTCGAGTACCGCTGGCATTTGTCGCAGCTTCTGACGAACTGGATGCAGTCAGTTTCTATGGAGATCCAAAAGTACCCCATTCTTAGTATGATTTGCATTAGAGCTCGAGAATTCATGTGGGGACAGCAGGTACCACCATGTATTTCTTTCATGAGTTCAGTAGCCTCTTGCTTGCTGATACACCGCAGGAGAGGGCCTTGATAGCGCTTCTTGTACAACATATTCCCCAAAAGAACATAGTGGGAGGCAAGTTGCTTTAGGGCTGAGAGGTTTTTTGCTTTGATTCCTTCTTTATATTCCCCATCTTCATTTTTGAAAGAGGCTTCGCCGTTCTTCAAGTACTGATAGATCTTGGTATACCAGGGATCATTGGCTAGTTCGACCTCCACTTCGATTTCAAAACAATAAGCAGGGTTTTCTCTTCTCCTGACTCTGAACGGTTTGACAGACTTTCCTTCAGGTATTTCAACGAGCGTTGCCAGAGCATCTGCGAATCTGTTGCGATCCCTAGGCAAGTAATGAAAGCTGATCTCCTTGAACTGAGTCACTAGCTCTTCCATGTAAGTGTGATATTTCTGCAGACCCGGGTCTACGGTCTTCCATTTGTTAGAGACCTGGTTGACGATGAGGGCAGAGTCACCGTACACTTCCAATTCTTTGATATTTCTTTCAAGAGCGGCCTCCAACCCGGCTATGCAAGCTTCATATTCAGCAGCGTTGTTGGTAACCTCGAAGTTCAACTTTACTGCTATGGGAGTGTGCTCGTCAGTAGGATCGACCAGAAGCATTCCTATTCCATTTCCCCTTTTTTTGACGCCACGTCAAAGAAGAGCTGCCAACGATTTTCTCATTCTAGAGCAAAGATTTCGTCGTCAGGGAATTGGGGCTCAGGTCCTCGGGACTCATTATATTGGGAAGTCGGCCAACTGCTCTGCCATTACTCTCCCTTTCATGGATTTTCTCGTCACATAAGTGATGTCGTATTCAGCTACAAAGAATGACCACTTTGCCAACCTCATAGAGATGGAGGGTTTGTCGAACAGATATTTGATGGGGTCTAATTTCGAGACCAGATGTATCGGGTGAGACTGCATGTAGTGTTTCAACTTTCCCACTACCCAGACCAGGCCTGCGCAAGTCTTTTCACAAGCAGAATAATTGAGCTCGCTTCCTTGAAGCTTTCTGCTTACGAAGTAGATGGCATTTTCAACCTTGGAATCTTTCTTCTCTTGAGCTAACATAGCCCAAATTGCTGTATCTGTGACAGTTAGATATAGCACTAGTGGCTTTTGCTGATGTGGTGGGCAAAGAATCGGGGGATTCACAAGGTATGCCTTGATCTTTTCAAAAGCGATCTGGCATTCTGGAGTCCATTCCGTATGGGCGCTTTTCTTCATCAACTTGAAGATCGGCTCGCAGATCGAGGTCAGCTGATTTACAAAGTGGCTTATGTATTGCAGTCTTCCCATGAAAGATTTTACTTCTGTCAGCGTCCGGGGTGGCTTCATCTTGACTATGGCCTTGATTTTCTGGGGGTCTACTTCAATCCCCCGTTCCGTCACCATATATCCTAGCACCTTGCCTCGTCTTACACCGAAGGTGCATTTGGCTGGATTGAGTCTCATGCTGTGGTCTCGGAGGCGGCCAAAAAATTTTCTCAGGTCAACAAAGTGCTGGCCCTCTGATCCTTTGGAATGTATTATCATATCATCCACATAGACCTCAATTTCTTTGTGGATCATGTCATGGAACAAAGCTGTAGCTGCCCTCTGGTAAGTAGCCCCGGCGTTCTTTAGTCCGAATGGCATAACCGTGTAGCAGTACGTTCCCCAGGGGGTTGTAAAGGCTGTCTTGGCTTGGTCTTCCTCTGCCATTTTGATTTGGTTGTAGCCGGCAAAACCGTCAACGAAGGAATTAACCTCACAATTGGCCGTGGTATCTACCTGCATGTCAATATTTGGTAGGGGGAAATCGTCTTTCGGACTAGCCTTGTTCAGATCTCTGAAGTCCACGCAGCATCGGATCTTCCCGTTGGCCTTGGTCACCGTCACTATGTTGTAAAGCCATGTCGGATACTCGTTGACCCTGATGAACCCTGCTCTGAGCATCTTTTCTATCTCCTCCTTCACCTGCAGAGACCATTCAGGCTTAATTCTTCTCAGCTTCTGCTTCACTGGCTTGACTTCCGGGTCGAGCGGTATCCGGTGTTCAACTATGGAAGGGTCGAGGCCAGGCATATCTTTATAGGACCATGTAAACACATCCACAAATTCTCTTAGCAGCTCAATCAGAGCATCCTTTTCAGTTCCTTCGAAGAAGCTACCAATCTGCGTCTCTTTAGGCTCTTCCGCAGTTCCTAAATTCACACTTGTCAAAGTCTATTAGACAACTTGGGCTCGATTTTCCTCTTTCCGAACAACCTGCTTAAAGATTTCTTTAATATATTGTTCATTTAATGTGTCTGCTTCTTTATCTAGTGAATCATTATTAACTGCTTTTAGATTATTAGTTAATTTATCATTAGTTAAAGTGGCAATCAGGGGATACTCAGAAAGGTCCATCATTTCATTAAGAACAAAGGTAAATACAACATTGGCTACAACTTTGTAGTCTTCAGGCGTAAGGCCATCGGACGACTCTAGAGACTCGAACTCGACAATGAGAGACTCGGAGGATTTTACATAGGTTGACACAAGGGGACGGGGGACCAATCCAAGCTTTGTGATCATTTCCTCCTTGGTTGCGGCCGGACCCGAGAGAGTTTCCCAATTCTTCAGTGGCATTGCTGTCAGTGGCCTCATGACTCGGGAATTGCATTGTTTCTGGTCTCCTTCCTCAATCATTGCTACCATCTCTTTGACTGAACCAAAGTCGATCAGATCTGGCACCTGGACCTCTTCCCCAAATAACTGTTGCATAACAGGACCATCCCAGTCATCTGAAGGGAATTACGTAGCTTTGGCGTTCGGCACTGTCAGCTCAAACTCAGACTTTGGGCCTTCATGAGCAGTCAGGACCACAATGGCAAGCTTCTCGAACTGCTCTACTAGGCTTGGCATGCCTTTGAAAGTATACTCGCTTTTCATGGTAGTGGTAGCCCCAGGTATCTTAGGTAGATCTAAAAACATTCTACTGACCGGGTTTGCCTTGGTTCCCCTGAACTTGCTAGGGTCATCTTGTAGCTTCAGCCATCCCTCTGTAGGAGTGGGCTTTTTGACAGCGGTATTATCCCGCTGTGTAGCACCTTTTACAAAGTAGTCTGCCATATTAGGACTGAAAGGGAGAGATTTAGGACCGTTGACCGGGACCTCTCTCGTGGCAGCTTCTCCCCTTTTTCGAGCAATTTCCTTTTCTTTCGCAGTTTCCACCGAGGTTGGTTCATATCCCAGGCCATGGCGAGTTTTCTGTTCCTTCACCTCAATGACTTTGTGAGTTCCTTGCTGATGCTTCCCCAGACCGAGACCAGGCAGGTAGCTCATCCTTCTCATCATCTTCAAGACTGGAGGGATCTTGTTCCGAGTGATTGTCAGATCCACGTTGCAAACTTGGGCTTTAGGAGGTTCGACTGTAAAACCTGTTAGCATGAGGCCTTCCTCATCATGTTTGATCTCCAGAATAGGTATTCCACCCGTATCAGTGCCCTCCAAAGTGACTAGGTCCCCATAAATGGTTGTCAGATCCCCGTCTGAAATGAACTTCACACACTGATGGAGGCTTGAAACGACCCCCTTGACTTGGTGCAGCCAAGGTCTTCCCAATAGAGAATTAAAGGTGATTGGGATATCAATGACCTGGAATTCCACGGGTATCAATTTCATGCCAAACCAGAGGTTCAAAGTGGCAACTCCAAGTACTGTCCGGGATGTCGAATCATATGCCTTGACTGTGAGGGAGGAAGGCTTAAGATCTATAGACTTGAAATCAAGCAGACTCATGATCCTAGCTGGGAGGATATTCACCCCGGACCCATTGTCAACCAAAACTCGAGGGAGGCGTCGTTCATCTAGCTGGACCATGATAAAGAGAGGCTCGTTATGATTGGCTCCAAACTGAGGGAGATCAAGGTCTGTGAAAGTGATTATGTTCCCGTAGTGGATATTCCCAATCAATTGCACCACATCATCAGGAGTAGCGTCGATAGGGACCAGTGTCCGGGCCAGGATTTCTTCCAATTTTAGCTTGTGGGGATAAGATGAAGTAAGCAGGGACCACAGAGAGATGTTGGCCAGAGTTTGTTTCAACTGAGTGAGCACGGGATCCTCCTTCTTCGGGTCAGGAGTTTCGGTTGTCTTTGCATAGGGATTACGATTCTCCCCAGGTGCTTGATCTGCTGCTTTCTTCTCTGCCTTGGGGTTCCCTTGGTAGATCTGCCCGGATCTGGTCAACAGGTTAACTTCCTTATTTGTTGCTTCTTTACTGGATTTCTTCAATGCTGCCAAGGTCAATGGAGGAGCTTGTTGGCTGCGGCCTGGTTACGACGGAGCTTAGCAATGGTGAGAGGCTGAGCTTAAGCTGCACCGGTTTCTACCTGGGCAACCTTCCGAACTGCTTCCCAAGTTACAGGCCTTTGAACCTGTGGTTGTGTCGTTGTTCCTTGGATGGCCCACAGGACTAAGGCATCTTCTGATTCGTCCTCATAATCATAGCCTTCCCCGCCCATGGCTATCATACAGCAAGAGCTGCTACTCTCAGGGCTGGGTGGTTTTTCCTTTTCATCTCCGGTATAGTGCAGCCAATCTAGCTCCTTTTTGTAATACTCGGCGTTAGAAATGATTATAGCGCTCTGTGTAGGGGGTGCATTGGGTATCATGCCAGTGTCCAAGACTTTTCTCAGAGCTAAAATGCATTCGGGGAAGGTGATCTCTTCTTGGGTGATCCTGACAAGGATTGTCACTTTACCTCGGGGCGGATTTGATCTGACCATGGTTACTTTCTCATCGGGGAGGATAGGAGTCAGTCTCCCTTTCTCTAACAGATTTTCAACTATCTTCTTGGATCGGACGTTCGAGAATCTCTCCCCCAAAGCATGGTAAGCAGTGTTGAACTCAACGACATCTATGTATTCAGCCCCAGGAAAATTCATGGCCTTCATGTCCTCGGTTTCGTAGTCGTCCTCCAAAGTTTCTTCAATCTTATGACTGTCAGCCTCCATTTCATCATACATCTTTTTCCTTTCGGCTTTGTAAACAAGGCAACCACAAGTAAAGGATAGACAATGCTCCCTTCCGCAGTTTGACGTAGCGGCTCGGTATATCTGGGTCCAAATGAGGAGTACCCGGGGTCCACTGTCGGGTGCAGGAGCAATTAAGAAGGCGTCATGTGGGTCCATGGGTATGAAGGCAGCTGGGGAGACATTTAGAGCGATAACCCTTTTCAGTGACTCTATGCACTCGATGTGTTCGAGCGGCTCGGCAGTGACCCTTACAGTTGTGATGCCATCTGTTCTAGGAATGAAGAAAAAGACCCGATGACGCTTACGAATTCATCATCTGCCGGTTGCTCAAAACCTCCCTTTTTAACCAATGCCTCAATAAAATTTCTCCATTCGCCCGCTAGGTCCTTATAGGGAACATTGTGCTCTAGGATTTCGGATATGTATGGCTCTTCAAGTGGGCTTCGTTGTTCCTCATCCTCTGAAGTATCCGGACATTGACCACAAGTGCATCTTACCAGGAGTACTTCGTGGGGGCCCGTCCCCATCGGTATCTGACCCGCATTTTCTGGCGGCCCTTCATCGTCACTGGCTGACAACCATCCATTGTGCCCGGCACCCGAGATGTCATTTCCGGCATGATTGTTCCAGACCGATTCTGGATCTTGGGCCTCAGTTGACTCCTCGCATTCGTCTTCATCATCGTCATCAGTTTCATCAGAATCATCATCCCATACTACTGGGATTTCGGCTATGAGAGAACGCCGATCAAATCTGTTAGGTGAAGATGGGTGCGTGCAACCGTAGAAGTTGTCATATGCCCCCATTGCTGGAAGCAGCAATTATGACTCAGCTTCTCCTCCCAGAAACTGCGGGGGAAGAGTGAGAGGGGGCGGCACGTATTTGACTCCAGGTAGGATATGGAAACCATCCTCTTCTTCTGAATTTTCGTCTTCACTGTCCTTGGGATCGTACTCGGCTTCTCCCAGGACCAACTTGCAAAAGTGTATTAACTCCAGGTGCTCTTCGGCCTCTTTGCTGATAAGCCCTAGCACAGGCGCCCGCCTAAAACTTTCTTGTTCAATCCTCCTTGATTGTTCCAGCCACCTCGTATAAATGATTTTCTCATGATTTGATCTGAATAGCCCCAGCTCTTCATTATCAGCTATCCCTTCCTCCAAGAAGTAGCGGGCTTCGTATTCTTGCAAGAAACGGGATGGGACCAGGGAGGATTGGTTTGTTCATCATTCTCGAGGCTGAAAGGGATTCCGAATTCAGGATCCTCGACAAAATTGGTCATAGGTATTTTGTCGGTCTCCACATCTTCCTGGGCATGTGAAGGCTCTCCGGCTTCAATCATGTTCACTTGGTTATGATTTCTTGGAAAGGGATTTTTGACTGTATTAGGCCCCTCAGGGCCTTCCAACTTTCCTTGCTCTATCAACCTCTGGATTGCCTTTTTCAGAGTATAGCAATTATCTGTCAGATGTCCGTGGGCTTGATGAAAAGCGCAAAACTTAGAAGTATCCACGGGAACATTCGGATTCCTGGGTTGGAAATTCTCTAAAGGCCGCAGTAAGCCTTCTTTCACCAATCCTCTAAAGATGTCGTTCAGAGGCATTCCGAAGCTTTCGAGGTTTATGACCCGAGGTTTGGGCTCAGCTGGTTTCCTGGGAGCAAAAGAAGTAGCATTATTACATTCCTGCCTTGCTAATTGATCACCTTTTTACCTTTAGCAGGAGCAGGAACAGTGTTAGAGGGAGGAGCTCTGTATCTGTAGGCAGGTGCAACAACCGGCTGTTGATTGTAAGCCTTTTCAAACTTAGTCGCAGAGTTAACCATAGCACGTAAGTCCGAGTAGGGGAAGTGGCTGAGGGAGGTTCTCAAATGCGGTTTCAGGCACGACTGGAAGATGTCCAACTGTTCCTCTTCAGAAGGAGGGATGACCATCTCACTAAGTTTCAGATTCCACCGTTTGTAAAAATCCCCGACATTCTCATCGGGACGCTGCACGGTTGTCTGCAGATCAACTCTATTTGTTTCCCATTCCAAATTTGATTTGTACTTCTCTGTGAAAGCGCTGGTGATCTAGTCCCATGTAGCCCTGGCCTCGGGTTTTAAGCGGAAGAACCATTTTAAAGCACTGGATTTCAAAGAGAGGCTGAAATAGTCAGCCAACTGCTGATTGGTGCACCCTTTGGCCTTCATTGCCAAGGTATACATGTCCAGATGAGTTTTCGGGCATGCAGTCCCATCAAACAGGTCCAGAATAGGCATCACAAACTTGTGGGGCAGGGGAACAATGGAGTCCGGGTCCGTAGGTCGGAAGGCAGATTTCTTAGCAGTCAATTCGGCAATCTGTGCTTTCATTTCCTTGTGTTGTTCCATGAACCAGGCCAGGTGAGGGTCTTGTGGTGGAGCCATGGTGTTTGAACTGGAGAGGGGAGTTACCACTGGAGGCAGACTGGTGGATGGAATGGCCGGTCCGGGGACGTAGGTAAAAACCTGTCCTTGGCCCGAATTACCCTGGGGAGCGTGAGTAGGAGCCTGGGCAAAAGGATAGAACCTTGCGGCTTGCTGTTGACTTTCAATCGGCAAAGAGGGTGGAGGCAGGCCTGATGTAGCCGAGTAGCTTGGGTTTCCAGGGTGAGACTCATAAGTAGGCCTAGGTGCGGGCTGGTGTCCCTGATTGTTGAACTGTATGCCAGGCTGTGGCGAGGGTGTATAACCGAGAGGGTATTGCGATCCGGGAGATTCTGATGAAACTGGATTAGGGGATTGGTGGCCCATTGATCCCTGAGTGAGAAATGGGTTTGTGGAAGCGGTGTTAGGAGCAGCTGAATTAGCATCATTCTGAGGAGGGGCTCCCGACTGTTGCCCTGAACCGAACTGTGGTGGCATCCCAAACTAATGCTGTGGTACTCTGAATTGTTGCTGTGAAGGTCTGGACAGATCGGTTCCAAACTGAGGTGGGATCCCAACTTGCTGTGGCATTCCGAGGTACCCCCAACCATGGGAAGACATCCCGTACTGATTTTGCCCCCACTGAGGAACTGCGAACTGATTTGTCACGTCGATCGCATGGGTCCGATGTCCGCATTTGGGGAGCCGGGCCGACCCAAAGATCGAGGAGCATGGGCTCTGGTAGTAGGACCATAGGAGGCTGGCGGTGGCATCCTGGAGTAGTCAGGGCGACCAAGAGTGGGATTGGGGTCTTCCTCTTCTTCCACGGTGAAGGTGCCATCGGGATTGAGACTGGCGGCCAAACCATGGCTCCTAATAGCTTCCATAAGGCTATTAATATGTGCTTCCTGTCGCAATCTCATCTGTTCTGCTAACTGATTCCATTGCTATTCTGGTTGAGGAGTCCCGGGAGGCAGAGTGATGTTGTCCCCATCGTTACCAACTGATGCAGACATTCTGAAACCCGGAGTCAAAACAAATGGTGAAGCTGACGATGCGCTTGATTCTTCCCAACTGATCAAACGGTGGCCCGGTGCCCGAAACCAAGCTTTGTGAGGAGCTGCGGGGGAAAACACGAGGGTTCAGATATTTGGGAGTGAAGGAGGGTAGGTGTTTGGGCTCAGGGCTCATGCAACATGCAGTTATTTGTTCTCGTTTAATTAAAACGTGTTTTATTAAAACCTAAGCGGTTGGAAAAGATTGTTCTTCTTTTTCGCAAACTACTCTGAATCCTGGATCAGTGGGTCCCATCACTACGCCTGCGGACCCTCAACCTGTAACCTCGAACAAGGGTTCCGTAGGGCAAGCAGGTCCCACCGACCGAAAAGAAAAAACGATCCTAAAGCCTGGCGGGTAATCTAGTCTTAACGAGTATTCGATGTAAATTATGGACAAAGCTGACGTCAAAGGTCAAGATTATGTCCGGAGGGATCGACGAAAAGTCGGCATGGCTCGGACTGATAAATGTCCATAATTGATCTTGACCCGTCGTCAGTTAGGCCGTAATTAGACATGGAATAATCGTTAATCCTTGATGACTCAGTGTCATGTCGGGAGTCGGTGTATAAGTTGTGCAAGTCAAAGTCAAAGTCAAGGCGCCAGTCAAGATCTGGTCAAAGTCCGTGACGAAAAACCGGCATTACTTCGACTGATTAGGGTCTCCGAAAAATATTGACTTGGCATGCCGACTAAGGTTTGACTGGCAAGGTGTATACACAGACAGGGCACGACACGGACCAAACTAAAAACCAACCGGGTCTCGAATAAAGTGTGTCACGGACAAGTGCATGGTCGACACGAAGCTCGAAGGGATGTTTGGGTAGTCCCGTGCTCGCAACGAGAGGCGTAATAAGGCCAAACGGGCTGCTACTGGGATTTCCCCGGGTTAAGGACGTAGTGTGCAGTGTAAGGCCAAGTGCGCGTAGTGTGCGGACAGTTTATCTTCTTTTTCTGAGTAAAATAGAAATTTTCACATGTGTCTTAAAGAGTATGATGCATGCGAAAGATTTTGAAAATGATTTTTTTTTTTTTTAAATATTTTTGAAAAAAGTTTTTTTTTTTGAAAGCAAATAAACACATAAGCACATAAGCACAAAATTCAAACAGCTAAAGAAACCGGTCCGACAGTCAAAATTTTAACTTTTCCGAGGCGGCCAAAAGATAACAACACGAAATGTGCAAAACCAATACACACAGAGTACAAATGGTTTCAAATGCCGGGACAGAAGTTTGACCCACAAAAGCTTTTCTTTTTCTTTTTTTTTGAATTTTTTTTTAAAAAAAGATAAAGCTCATTTTTAATGTCCCCAGCGGAGTCGCCACTGTGATGTACCCGATTTTTATTTTGAAAAATCAAACGGAGTCGCCACGCCGTTTTTAATTTTAAGGGCCAAAACTTTGAAAAATGCCCAAAAATGAGAGAAGTGAGTTCGGAGGTCACGTTACACTCCGGGAAGAACGTTAGGGTTCACCCGGAGTGCCTCGTAAAACGAGTCTTCCTAATTTAAAACCATTTGTATGTGTGTGTGTGTGTTTTGCAAAAGGAATTTTCTGGAAATAAAGTTTTGACTGGACTGGACTGAAATTTACCAAAACAGTGTGCTCCTGTGAGTGAAAAAAGACTGAAAAAACAAAATGTCTGTCCCTTACATTTCTGTCCGCGCGGACCAGAGCGAGATTCAATTCTGTCCGCGCGGATGGGACAGTAAATATTCCTTTTTGCAGCTTTCCAGTCTGATTCTGTAAATTCCAGAATGTAAACTGGAGTTACAGAATCAGAACTGGAGTTTTTGCAACTGAAAGTGTTAAATGAAAACATTTTTGAATTTTTGCATCCATGCTTGTCCCCACTTTCCTTAGGCTTTGATTAGTGATCACTAAACATGATTAGTGGTGATCTACTATATCAAGCCATCCTTAGGGTACATTAGGACTTGAAAGCATTTCATTTGCTTGGGATGGGGAGATTTAACATAAAACAAAGATTAATGTATGAAAATTGAATTTAGGTTAAGGGTGTATCAACTTTAGAGTGGATTTCTAAGGTGGTCATTAAGATGACCATCCTTGAGATCTTTGAACTCAATGTATCAACTTCACCCTTTTTGTAACCTAGGAACCTTAATGATCTTCATCCATGGAAATTGTTCCAAGGTGAAGATCTTAGGTTAGAAAAAACATTTTTAAGGAAGTAAAGACAATTTAGACCATTTAAAATGGTCATCCATGGAAATTTATTCCAAGGTGACCACATTTTAGGTCAAGTAAGAACTAGTAACATAAAATAAGAATATGGACCATTTAGTGTGATCATCCATGGAAATGAACTCCAAGGTGACCACACTTTAGGCCAAAAGATCAAGTAACAACTAGTTTATGTAAAGAAAAGGAAGAACAAGCTAAAAAAATATGGATCCTTGTAGAGAATCATCCATGGAGATGAACTCCATGGAGATCCTCTTGGATCTAGGACAAGAGATGAACAACAAGTAGATGAACAAGTTACATCTTTAAAATATGAGATGTATGCATGGATGAGGGAGATTAAGGTAAGGAGAAGGAGGGTTTACCAATGGTTGTACCCTATCTTCCTTGGATTTGTGTTTGGGGCTTGAATTTGATCAAGATTTGTGTTGGGATTTTGTGTTTTTGCTTGGTGTTTAGGCTGTTTTCTGGGTATTTTGTGAATATAACAGTAAGGGTTCGAATTCTTGGCTTGCTAAACTGAGAGAGAATGATTTAATTTATAGGCTGATTTTAGGTCTCAAAGGTGTCCGCGCGGATGAGACTGAGTCTCATTCCTGTCCGCGCGGATGGGAGTGTAAGCGTGCCTGACTCTGCAAAAAGCAGTTTTGGCTGCTTGCATTTAATGAAAAAGTGGGTCAATTTCTTGGAAATGACTCTTTCCAACCGATTTTTGACCTATTTTTGATATTCCTTTAAGGCCCTTTTTTGTTTAAATTACCTTAGGAAATGACCAAAATGCCCTTAACTGTTTATTTGACGTGGAAGTCGTTAAATTGGGCTGAAGGAACATTGGCGGCTCAGATTGGGACACTTACAATGCCATGTACTATGGCTAGTACTTTGAATCCCAAAAGGATTCATTCCATCGGATGAAAGTACTAAGCGCAAGTTTCTTGGTTCTTTGCCAAATTCTGGATATCTATCATCAAATTTCTTCTATTGAGGTGAATCATCTGGGTGTCTCAACATTCCATCTTTAATTCGCCCATCTTGATGCCATGTCAAATGTTTAGCATTATTCGGGGAGCTATATAACCGCCTAAGTCTTGGAATTATCGGGAAGTACCACATAACCTTGGCAGGAGATTTATTTTTGTTATAACATTTTGTACCACACTTAGGACATTCACCAAGATCTGCGTACTCTTTCCGGTACAGAATACAATCTTTTGGATAAGCATGGATCTTCTCATGTGTTAAGCCAATTAGTTTGAGCATCTGTTTTGCTTCATACGCTCAACGAGGGAGCACATTATCATCAGGCAACATATCACTCATGACTTGTAACAATTCTGTAAAGAACACGTTAGAAACTTGGTGAGCAGCTTTTAAATTATATAAAGTTAACACACCAGACAGTTTTGTTGCCTTTGTACACCCAGGCTATAAGGGTAACCCGACATCAGCCCTCATTCTCTCATGCATATCAGGATGGTCCCATAATTCTTCATTAACAACAGATGAAGTATCCGTTACAGGACTAGATGCTCCATCGCGATCAACCAACCCAATATTCGAATCCATCTTATCTGAAGAGCAGAAGCCGAAACTTGAATGATTTGAGCTACATTGGCCTTTCCCCTCACCATGATATGTCCAGACGGTGTATGTTTTATCGATACCATGACAAATTAAATGTTCATACAACACTTTCTGACCACTGACTGTTTTAACATTCATACATTTTTGACATGGACAGGTGATGAACCCATGATTACTAGCATGTTGGGCTGCACGTGTACAAAAATATTTGACTCCATTCTTGTACTCTTTTGATAATCGGTCCTCAAAAAATCCACTTGCGATCCATAATTTTCTAAATTACAAATAAATGCAAAAATCACTACATGTCATGTGGATTCATTGAACGGTAGAATATAGTGAAAACTTGCAAATAATTATAAATGTATATATTAATAAAGTAATTTAACTGTCACAAGGATATGCAAAATTCGAATTTTAGAATTTCTAACTCATCCATATAGACAGTGAGATTCATGGTTTTGGCTACAGTCGTATTGCCAAGATGCATAAAGACTCCTTTACTTAGTCAAATTCTTAAATAATCTACATCAGGTAATTGATTTTCACCTTTTTGCATCAATCACAGGCCAACTACAGTTTTCTATCTCTCTCTCTAAAGTTTCTTTTGTGCAAGATGCATAAAGACTTTACTTAGTCAAATTCGTAAATAATCTACATCAGATCATTGATTTCACCTTTTTGCATCAATCACAGGTAGAGCTATCAAATCGGGAATACGGGATAGGACGGGATGAAATTATGTTATCCCACAATGGGAACGGGACGAGATGGGACGAGTCAAAACGGGACGGGACTAAAATACTCCATCCCATCCCGTCCCATTTACAGGACGCGAGATCCCGCGGGACAATGCGGGACCCGTTGACTAGGAGGGATTAAGGGTTGACTAGGTGGTTTTCTATCAGAAACAAACAGTAAGTTAAATAAAAGGTTAGGGCAATTTTATTAACTAGGTCTAGAAAAGCACTATGGGAAATCCATATTGGATCTTCCTATCAGCAAAAAAAAAGAAGCTATATTTTGAACATTGAAAATATCATGTTCTAGTTAGTCATGGCACTTTCTCTATTCCATATTGGATCTTCCAATCAGTAAAAACAAATCCCTAGTTAGTCATGCTCCTAAAAAAGAGCAACAACTAAATAGATTATCAAGCAAAACTCCTGGATGAACCAAGGCCTATTAAATCCTCTCCCTTAGAACTACAAATTGTTATAATTTACATTAAAAGTGTTGCATAACGGGTGAAACTTACTAGACGGGAAGACCGAAACTAAAGGCTACAACTATTTCATATGCGATGAAAAGAATATTTATGATAATTATTTAAATAAGGATTGCCTCCAAAGGTAAATCATCCTTCTAGTATCTTTTTTTTAACGAGCATCACACGAAATACTCTGAACAATTATTCTAAATAGCATGCAAATGAAAAAGAGCATTCAATACCAGCACGGCTCTTAGCTTCTTCTTGATCTTTATCAATCAACTGAAAATAGCAAGAGCAATGAACATCTGCAAAAATTTTAAGGACTAAAACAGAAATAAAAATAAACATGAAACAAAGTTTTGGGAGGGAGGGGGGGGTAAGCTATAAGCAATAACACAATATGATATATAAGTATCCTTGCAGAGGTAACAATGTGAGGATAAACATTAGAAGCAACATGGAACAAGAAATGGGCTGTAGTCTGAACCAAGAAGAGAAAAGCCCATCTCTTATGTAAGTTTTTTTTTCCTTTTTCTGTCTTTTCCCTGACAAGTAACCTAATCATTTACGCATAGCATAGCAGAATGCTCCAACCAAATTTGAAGCACATTCAAGTCATAAACAAGAATAAAGCCCAATCTGAGGGAAATCATGAGATCACTGGCAAGGAAAGCCGAGCCAAGGCAAGGCCACTCATCAGCAAGCATATACGGGACGGGATGGGCGAGACCGCACTATGTTGTCCCGCGACGGGAATGGGATGAGACAGGACGGAACGAAATAGGACGGGACTAAAATATTCCATCCCATCCCGTCCCATTTGTACGGCGGGACGGGACGTCCCGATGGGACCGTCCCAACTTGACGGCTCTACAGGCCAACAATTTTCTCTCTCTCATGTTTTCTATCTCTCTCTCTAAAGTTTCTCGCTCTAGAAATGTGATTGATTCAAGTATGGAGAAATCCCAAAAAAAAGGATTAATATAAAACCCAATAAAAAGGGCAAGAGCCAGAAAAAGAACAAATAAATCCCCAAATATAAACCCTAATTATAATACTAACCTCGAATTTTTGTGCTATGTCATCTATTTGTGTTAAAGATTTTAGTCGATTTAATGTTCTGGTGGTGGTGGCGATGGCTGGTGGTGGCGATGGCTGTTGGCTGTCGGTGTTTTGCTCAGTCGTTGTCGATCGTTGTGCTCCTCGTCGGTGGTGGTGGCGATGGCTGGTGATGTTTGGTGGTTTGCTCTTGCATTGTCGATCGGTGCTCCTCGTCAGTTTTTGTGTTGTAGATGGTGCTAAATTTATGCCTTGAAACCAAGAAAATAAATAAATAACCTCTCTTATTCTCTTATGAAGCGTTTACTTCAACAGCGCTTCCATTAAGTGTTATCTAAGCGTTTCTCAAGATAGCGCTTCTACAATATGCGCTATCTAAGTTATTTTGTTTTTTTCCTGGTTATTAAATTTTAAAAGATGATGCCCTATGTAAGTGTGCCACTTAGATAGCGCTTTTTAAAAGCGCTATCTAAGTTGCGTTTCCTAAGAGTCAATCTGTACTAGTGATTAGTCCATTTTATAGAATAGGTTTATTTAGGCTTGAAGACTGGCACAAGACTCATTGGACATGAGGTTTCAACTAAAATGGTTTCAGACCGCACGTATGAAACCGCTTCAGCACACCGCTTTGTGGAATTCTTACATTGAAACCGCTCTTTGGAGACCTCAGTGAAACCTCGCTGGTGAAACCGCACTGCTTAAATCGCATCCTCTCCAAACCGCATCCAATGATTGAAGACTTGAAGTTGGACCACTTATGACCGTTGGTTTCCACGTCAGCAATTTCAAAAGTCAACCATAAAACCTTGTCACGTGACTAACTGTCAGACAGGATCTGCAAGGATCCTGAAAAGGTGACAGATGTCCTTCATTTCTTAAATATAGCTGAGGTCTGATCAACCTTATCTGCATCTTCTGAACAAAGGGACAAAAGTGGAAATGTGGACCAATCAGACTGCACCAGTACAGTACTTGCACAGCTATATCATAATGGCTACATTCCTGGTGCCTGGGTATAAATACCCCCATTCTTCAACATTTGAAGATTGCTTGAGAAATTGATTTTACAGTGAGTTCATAGAAGATTGAAGTTATTCCCAAAAATATTCAACCCTTTGAATCTTCATCTTCTTCCTTCAAGAAAACATCTCCAGCCCAGAAATCAAGCCTTTAACACCAAGAATTCTTGAGCTCTATATCATATAGATTCAAAGAGCCTTGATTCTTCTTCATCACATACACACACCTCACTTGATTAATCACATAGATTAATTCATTTGAGATACACTGGTTATAGTCTAGGATTTGATCTACACAGAATAGATTTTAGATCTGAGTATTGATTCTTGTACTTTGTAATCTCTCTCATAATATAATATAAAATCTAGCATTAGAAAATCCAAGACTAACCATCTTGGTAGTGGATGTAAATTATTTATGATTGAACTACTCCAAATATTGTGTTCTTATATTTCTGCATTTTACTTACTGTTCATAACTAATTATTTTGTCCTCATCTGTTTGATCTTTATATAGGTTATCAATTATTGTGAATTGTGTTTCTAGTTAATCTTGTCAAAACCTCATTTTACTGTTTGTGAAAACCGCACACAAAATCGCACCTTCAAACCGCACTTTAATACATAAGAAATTTTGCTGTGCATTTTGCAATCCTACTTGCGGTTTTTGATACACTGCAAACGGTTTTGTAAGTAAGAGGTTTAGTTTTCAAAAAGAGGGCGAAAAATTATAACAACTATTCACCCCCTCTAGCTATTTTTCACCCTTATTGCCACCTTTGGGACCAACAAGTGGTATCAGAGCTAAACACATTTATAAAACTTTTGTTTTTCAAGATTAACAACTTGTGTGCCGATTCGATATGGCAAACTCAAAAACCATGACAACGGTTAACTACTCACACATTCCTATTCTGGATGAAGACCACTTTGACATCTGGAAGGTCCGAATGTTAATCCATTTGGAAACCATTGATGAAATGCTTGTGGAGTGCGTGACGAATGGTCCATTTGTTCCTATGAAGGCCAACACCAATCCTACCACTAGTGCTGAAACTCCAGAGGTCAAAAAGCCGAAAGCTGATTGGACTGATGAGGAAAAAGACTTAGTTGCTTTGGACAACAAAGCAAAATTCATCACTTCAGGAACCTTGCCCGTTTCAACTTTTCAAAAGGTCATGTACAGCAAAACTGCAAAGCAGATGTGGGATGCCATTGAGAGCTACCTCGAAGGAGATGATCTTTCTAATCATAGTCATTATTCTTTTGTTTCCGTTTCCAACAATTCATCCTCGTCTTCCGTCCATTCTTCTTCTCGACCCTTACGCTTATCTCGACAATTATCATCCTCTTTCGACAACAATTCATCCTCGTCTTCTCGACCCTTACGCTTATCTCGATAATTATCAAAGACTATGACCTGACCACTGTTATCAATCTTTACTGTCATGGTCTCGAAATTCAGTCCTCCCCCACATAATAGAGAACCATTTCATGGTGAAATTGCATCGAGTGTATCAGAAACACCTACATCTATATATTTAAAAAAACAACAAAGATCCTTTTTGTAGTATACATTTGTACCAGAAACACCTACCTGTGTAAAAATGCTACAAAGATCCTGTTCGTCGTATGCATCTATATCACAATCAACGTGCTTTATTATGTATACTTCGTGGATAAATCGAGTCATTATAATGTCAAGAAAACGTTTTACAAATTCCTGATCTAAATACACCATTAATACTATATTGTATATCCATATTCCAAGCTCGCCAGTATGTGGAACTGCACTCTTTGGAATTTTATTCAGTAATTTTTCATTACCGGTTTTACCTAATATATCTATATTAATCAAACTGGTTAGTAGTTGAACTACATATTCAAGGAAAGCAAGAGATACGCTGTTGAAAGATCCTACAACAACTTCAACATAAAATCAAACGAAACCTTGCGCCAAACTTATGATCGCTACGTTGAGGTAGTTAATGCTTGTAGATCTCTTGGCAAAGTTTTAACTGATAAAGAAGTCAATATGACTTTCCTAGCTGCTTTGGGTTCGAGATGGGTAAATAAAGCCACATCTCATGAGGACTCTAAAAATTTAAAGACTTGGACGTTAAGGAACTTGTATGCAAATCTTAAAGTACATGAGCTTAAATTAGATCATATTAAAGAAGTTAAAGGAAAAGTAAAATCACTTTCTATGTCTGTTGTGGAACATGTTGAGAAACCATCTACTTCAAATCAAACCTCAAATCCTTCCATCTCAATCTCATCACTCATCGAAATGGATGATGATGATTTTGCCATGTTTGTAAAAAGATTTCAAAAATTTCGAAAATCTTCAAAACCATTTTCTAAATCATTTTCAAAAGGCAAACCTCCATCAACTTTTTCCAAGGCTGCTGATACAAAGAAAAAGAGTGATCTAGTTTGCTACAATTGTAGAAAACTTGGTCACTTCGCATCTGAGTGTTCACAACCTATATTTGAATACATGAAAAAGAAAACCTCTCCTGTGAAATTTTCTCATCGCAAGGGAATGGTTGCTAAAGAGGAAGAGAACTCAAAAGAGTTAGCAACTTGGATTGAAATTGATTCTGATGAAGGAAGCAAGGATGAAACCGAAGAGGTTAATCTCTGCCTTGTTGCAGACGCTTCTGATGATTCAGATACTGAGTCAGTCGAGTCGCTTGAAATGGATGAAGAAGAGGTTACTCCAATGAGAACCAAAACTAGAGAGGATGATGAAGTGAAACTTACTCCTAGTATTAAAATTGGGAATAGTTCTTACTCACGTCCCATTTTTCCTTTCAAAAATGCAACACCTTCAAAAATAATTCCAACTAAGAAAATTTTGAAAAAGGTGATGAAAGAGGTTTCTCCCATGAAACATGAAAGGATGTTCAAAGAAGCTTAAGTGATGATCCTAAGATTTCAAAATGTTAAGAAAGCTTTGTCTTTAGCAAATGATGAAATTACACAGCTTAAGACAGAGAAAACTGTTCTGAGGTCTAAAATTTCAATTCTTAAAGACCAAGTAAAAATTATGTCTCCTCTTACTGATAAAAACCTCATTCTAGAAACTAAGGTATCTTCACTTCAACTTAGGAATGATGACTTGGTTTCTCAAAACAATGACCTCCAGAAGGTAATTGATGAGTGGACCAAATCACGTGTCACCATGGATCAAATTCTAGAATCCCAAAAGGCTAGTGGTGATAAAGAAGGTCTGTGATTCCAATCTGGTGAAAAATTGAAGTGCTCATGTCACGATCCTAAACCTAGGCACTATTTTGGTCACGTGTTGAGCACGTGTGTGTGGCGTGCGTTGCATCTCATTCCATGAGTTATATGATATTTGTGATTTTTATGTGTTAGTTTAATATTTTAATAATTTATTTGGCATTTTAAGTATGTTAATAAATTAACTTTAATTATTTAATGTCTAATTGAAACAAATAGGAAATGGTGTAGTGAATTTATAATAGTAGAAAATTTAAATAAAAGCTTATAAAAGGTTGAGGTGTTAATGTGTAAAGGTTGGAACCTAAGGAAGTAATTGTGGCAACTATAAAAATGGAGGAGCTTAAGTGAATTATTCCAATGTTTATCTCCATTTTAATGTTCCATGGAGAAGAGAATAATAAGCCAGCCATATTCTTCCTTCCTCTATTCCAAGTAGCTTAGGGTTCCTTCTTCCTTCCTAAAATTTCCATAAATCCAATTCTTGTCCGTTTTGCAATCCGTTTGCGTTTAAATGTTGAGGAAGCCAAGGGGATCATTTCTATCCGAATAAAGTTTTCTATTTTTCGTATTATTTGGAGGTAAGTTATTATGTCTTTCCTTCTAATCTTGTTCATTTGAGGTTTTGTGTTGAATTGATTGATATATAAATGTTGCATGACAATATTGGACATTTTACTTGGGTTTGGGAATAAATTAAAATGGCCTATGGATGAGTTGCATGATGAGAGTATGGTGGTACTAGCTTACGGTGAAAGAATTGAAGTATAAATGTTGAATGCATTTTGGAACATTTTTCCTTTGAGTTTTGGAATGGTTGGAAATGAATTGGGATGAGTTGATATGAGTTTTAGTTTGGTATTGTCGTTTAAGGTGTAAGGATAGAGTAGAAATAAACATTTTCCAAGCCTTGCTGATGTTTCTAAGCTCAGTACTGATTTTTGCTGATGGGCACGAGTCGTACCCTATGTCACGAGTCGTGCCCTGTCTAAACCACTCGTGGAACTAGTCGTGATCAAAATTGTACTCATGCTGGATGGGGGCATGAGTCGTGCCGAAGGGCACGAGTTGATCGAATTACATTATACCTGTGACTGTCCCCTTCTGTGGCCACAGTTGGGGTGATAGCTTCTGTACTTAGCCGAAAGCATTTACAGATAGCGAGTAATCTTATATGGTTCTCTGAAAAATGAGTCTTATAAGATGTGAATATGCATAAGCAGTTCACAAAAGAGAGGAGTTATTACTCCCACGTTGTACGACATATTGTTCAGACGGGAAAGGTAAATTGAGGTAACGTAATGTGTTTACCGCTTAAAACAAGGTGTTGTGTGTAACCATGTTATGTGTTGCATCTTATATGGCATCTTGTTGCATAATAATAGCTTGCTGAGATTTATTCTCACCCTTTCTCCCTTTTACTGTTTTAGATCGCACTACTTTCTTTTGGGATTTTTCAAGGTATGTGTATGGTTAGTTTGTGGTTGACAGTATCAGTTGGATACTACTCTTTTGGGAAAACTTGTATATAGTACTACTTTTGTAAAACTTTACACTTGTGATGTAACTAAAACATGTTGTTGTTTTTTTTATAAAGTTGGTTTTGTAAACCTATCTCCAAGTGTAGAAGTGGCGTCGTTTTATCTTGGCTTGTGAAAGTGAGTTGGTGTATTTTCAAGTAAACAAATTTTTTTTAAATTTAGGTAACTTTTACAAGCTAGGGGACCCTCGCGCTCGGGGCACGAGCTAAGGTTCCTAGTTGGGGTCCCCACAGTTGGTATCAGAGCTCAGTTTATAAGTCAAGGATAGATGTCTAGATTAAGGGGGAGTGTGTGATAACTGACGATGAGTGTTTGATGCAGGGGGTTTGTAAAATGGCGGGAAATGATGATGATCACAACATAGCTCCAGAACATGAGGGTAATGTTGGGGCAGGCAGAAATCAGAATCAGGAAATGATGAACCTGTTTAGAGTCTTCTTACAAAATATGGCAACGCGGGGACAAGCTCAACATCAACCCAAGGGACGTCCAGGCCATGGATTTGAAAAGTTTGTGAAGATGACTCCACCAAGCTTCAATGGAGATCCGGATCCGGTGAAAGCGGAAAGATGGCTCAAGGAAATGAATAAGATCTTCGCAGCTATGGAAAGTCCAGATGAGGAAAAGTTTCGATGTGCAGCTTTTAAGCTTGAGGATCCAGCGAAGCATTGGTGGCAAATTCTGAAGGAAAGTTGGGATCGGGATCATACACCTCAGACATGGGATAATTTCACTAGGAAGTTCAAGGAGAATTTCATTCCAATGGTTACCCGTAATAAGAAGGAGGTGGAGTTCTTACGCTAGAGCAGGGAACAATGACAGTAGCTCAGTATTCTGCCAAATTTACGGAGTTGGCTAGTTATTTCACTCACTTGGTAATGGATGAAGAAAAAAGAGTTTATCATTTTGTGAAAGGTTTGAGACTTGAATTCAGGAAGCAATTTTTGACTCATGACTTCACAGATTATTAGGCTGCCGTGAATAGGGCCTACAGAATTGAGAATGACATTGAGGAGCACCGTGGCAAACCGGAAAGTGGTGGTGGAAGCAAGCAAAAGTATCAAGGACAAGGCTTCGGACAAAACAGAGGACAACTAAGGTTTTCAGCCCCGGGGAGTGTTTGAGGGGGACATGTTACAGCTTCTATGACACGTCCAGTATCAAGTCATTTTGGGATTGTTTGCAACTTTTGCAAGAAGATTGGGCATACCGAAGATAGATGTTTGAGTAAGCAAGGCAAGTGCATTAAATGTGGAGCATTGGGACATTTTAGGAGGAATTGTTCAAGGTTGCAACGGGGACAAGCTTCAGGCAGCGGTCAGAAAGGTGGACAACAGAGAAGTTGTGTAAAGAGAGATAATGAAGGGAAACCAAAAGAAAAAGTCCAAGGTCGAGTCTTTGCCTTGGGTAGTGGAGAGGTAGATCCTATTACAATCATTGGAGGTATATCACCTGTCTCAGGAGTTAAGGCTCGTATTCTTATAGATCCCGATTCATCTCATTCATTTGTGGCATCGCATTTTGCTTTTACTTTGCATAAACTGCCTAAGATTTTTGCCTTATGTATTGGAGGTTTCTACTCCTATGGGAGAGTGCCTTGAATCTTCTCTGGTTTACCATGGTTGTGATGTGGTTATATGTGGGCACGTATTTCCTGTTGATTTGGTAGAGTTACCAATTCGTGATTTTGATGTTATACATGGCATGGATTGGTTGAGTAGTTGTCATGCATTGGTAGATTGTCGTAAGAAGCGAGTCCCATTTTCTATGCTTGATTTGCCTATGTTTGTGTTTGATACGGATAAGCCATTATTTGGTATTCATGTCATATCTGCATTAAAGGCCCAAAAGTTGTTGTCTAAAGGGTGTGAAGGTTACTTGGCTTATGTTCTAGACTCGAGTAAGAAGTCACCCGAATTATCTCATGTACCGGTTGTGAGTGAGTTTGTAGATGTGTCTTCAAAGGAGTATTCTATGCCACCAGATAGGGAAGTGGAATTCTGTATTGACTTAATGCCAGGTACTACACCGATATCAAAATCACCTTATAGAATGGCACCGGCTGAGCTGAAGGAGTTGAAAATTCAGTTGCAAGAGTTGTTGGATAGAGGATTTATCCATCCGAGTGTTTCACCGTGGGGAGCACCGGTCCTGTTTGTAAGAAAGAAAGATATCACGTTGTGATTATGTATCGATTATAGATTGTTGAATCAAGCTACCATCAAGAACAAGTATCCTCTTCTGTACATTGATGACTTGTTTGATAAACTCCAAGGTTCAGTGATATATTCTAAGCTTGACTTGCGTAGTGGGTACCATCAGTTGAAGATCAGACCGGATGATATTTCCAAGACAGCTTTCAGGACATGGTTTGGCCATTACGAGTTTGTTGTTATGCCTTTTAGATTGATAAATGCACCGGCTGTGTTTATGGATATGATGAATAGAATTTTCAAGCCTTACCTTGATAACTTTGTGGTAGTCTTTATTGATGACATCCTTGTTTATTCAAAGTCCCGAGAAGATCATGAGAAGCATTTACGAATTGTGTTATCTGTTCTTCATGAGAAACAATTGTTTGCGAAGTTTAGCAAGTGTGAATTTTGGCTCGAGAAGATTGCATTTTTGTTGGGTTTTACGGGTCCATGCCCAGCGGAATTAAGCATCTAATTAACATAAAACCCAAGAGCCTAGGATCTGTTCTATACAAATTAACTTGAATACTATGAGATAGAAATAACCAACCTTGAATGCTTTCTGTTCTTGAACCATCGAACGATTTAATAATGTGATTTTAATCACAAACATCGTTCTTCAGAATGCTTGAACTCTAGGCCTTGATCGATGAACGAGCGAAGACCCTCTTTCGGTATCCACGCCATTGAATGAACCAAGAAAGACTTCTTGAAGATTGCTAGATCTCTTACACCAATAAATAATATTGAGAATATGTTTTGTGATTTTCTATCAAGAAATTCGGCTGGCTATTTTAGGGTTGACAGACCTTTGTATTTATAATACTATAGCATGGTGTTTGTTTCCTAATCAAATTAGGAAACCAGTGTGTCAAACCGCCTTAGGCCTGAAGTGTCGAATGACCAGTCGTGCCCCATAGACATGTTCTGTCGCACGACCAGACAAGTCATTTGGACAAATTTTGTCGCACGATGACTTATGTCTGATCTAGAATTTCTCAATCATTCTTCCATTGGTTTGATCAATTCATTCTAATTGTGTGTGACCCAATAGTATTACATTATGTTGGCAATGAGTTCGATCATATCGACCCTCATAAGACATAAGCGGACTCTAGCAAGCCATTATGTCTACCTAAATAATGCAACGTAAGAGTTCACGTTTCCAATGGTACACTTCCATTTCTCCCTTTGTCTCACGATGTTATATTGAACACAAGTCATGGTCCTCGTCAACTTGTCTTTGTTCAATGCTTTCTTGATTCTGAGTATAATGATAATCTAATCGCATTGGGGTATGGCCATACAATTTCATCATTATCACTCATCGAGGGGCCCAAGCAAAACATCTCTCTTTCGAGGGACAAATTCCATCTTGACTTATCATCCTTCCCATCATGAATTCGATCATGCCAAAATTAGCCTTTATAAATATCGTGTTAAGATATCGTTTGACTAAAATCAAACATGACTTTCATCATATGTAAGGTCATGATAATCTCAGGTCTAGGGACTAAATGAAGTAACCTTATGAGATTTAATTATGACATTTGACCATGATATAAATCTCATACGGGTCAAGTCCAGTCACTTGTTCTCTAACAAGTACCCATAAATTTAATGTGCATCTCTATGCATATAATCATCATATGATTATCCATAACATTTATACTAACTATTCTCTTAATAATTAGGGGCGGAGATTATTATAAACAAATATGCAAAACATATAATAATCAAACAATAAACATCTCATATAATAATAAATAATGTCAACACATAAGTCTATCAACTATAGGCCTAGGGCATAACACTAACAGTCACCCACTTGCACTAGGCCTAATCTCCCATGTATCGAATACTCATGGACCTAACATGACCATCATGCTTAGCTTGTGGGAGAGCCTTAGTTAATGGGTCCGCCACGTTGTCATCAGTGTCTACTCTGCATATCTTTACGTCTTCCCTTTCACATATCTCTCGAATAATGTGGAAACGTCGAAGTATGTGTTTGGATCTCTGGTGTGACCTTGGTTCCTTTGCTTGTGCAATGGCACCATTGTTGTCATAGTAAAGTTCAATAGGATCTTTGATGCTTGGAACGACTTCCAAATCACTAATGAACTTTTTGATCCAAACGACTTCCTTAGCTGCATCAGATGCTGCTATGTACTCAGCTTCGGTTGTAGAATCAGCGACGGTACTTTGCTTGGAACTTTTCCAACTCACAGTGCCTCCATTTAGCATAAACAAAAATCCAGACTGCGATCTGAAATCATCTTTGTCGGTTTGGAAGCTAGCATCTGTGTAGCCTTTCACTACAAGATCTTCTTCCATTCCTCTAAAGACCAATAATACATCCTTAGTTCTTCGTAAGTACTTGAGGATATTCTTGACTGCTATCCAATGTGGTTCACCGGGATCCGATTGGTACCTACTCGTCATGCTTAGAGCACACGAAACGTCGGGTCTAGTACATAACATAGCATACATGATAGACCCAATTGCCAAAGCATATGGAATACCATTCATTCTCTTTCGCTCATCATTAGTCTTAGGACTTTGAGTCTTGCTAAGAGATATACCATGCAACATTGGCAAGTTTCCTCTTTTAGAATTTTCCATTTGGAATCTTCTAAGAACCTTATCAATGTAAGTACTTTGACTTAAACCAATCATCCTCTTGGATCTATCTCTATAGATCTTGATACCAAGGATATATGCAGCTTCGCCCATATCTTTCATTGAAAAGCACTTTCCCAACCAAGACTTGACAGTCTGTAGTGCAGGAATGTCATTTCCAATGAGTAAGATGTCGTCGACATACAACACTAAAAATAGTGCTGCGCTCCCACTAATTTTCTTCTATACACAAGGTTCATCTTCGTTCTTGATAAAGCCAATCTCCTTGATTGCTTCATCAAAACGCAGATTCCAACTCCTAGAAGCTTGCTTCAGTCCATAAATGGATTTCTGCAACTTACACACCTTGTTAGAATTTTTTGGACTGACAAAACCTTCAGGTTGTATCATGTGTACATCCTCAAGTAACTTCCCATTAAGGAAAGCTGTTTTGACATCCATTTTCCATATCTCATAGTCATAATATGCAGCTATGGCAATTAAAATTCTAATAGATTTAAGCATAGCTACAGCCGAAAAGGTTTCATCATAGTCGATGCCATGAATCTGCCTATATCCCTTAGCCACGAGCCTAGCCTTATAGGTGTGCACCTTCCCATCCATGTCGGTCTTCTTCTTGAAGACCCATTTGCACCCTATGGTTTTTACACCTTCGGGTGGATCAATCAAGTTCCAAACTTGATTATCAGCCATGGATTGTAATTCGAACTTCATGGCCTCTTGCCATTTTTCCAAATCAGGAGTGGATATCGCCTCTTGATAGAAAGTAGGTTCATCGTTTTCGATTAACTCCACTTCATCACTTTTCGTAACGAGAAATCCATATCTCTCGGGTTCGGATCGTGACCTACCCCTTCGGCGAAGAACTTGTGCATCTTGAACCGGCTCCACAACTATTTGTGAACTTGGTTCAGTCTCTACCATAGGTTCAATGTTGTTTTTGGGTTCTTGGATTTCTTCGAGATCTATTTTACTCCTACTAGTTCCTTTGCGAAGAAACTCCTTTTCTAAGAAAGTACCATTTCGAGCAACAAAGACTTTGTTCTCGTTTCGGTTGTATAAATAGTATCCTTTGGTTTCCTTAGGATAACCCACGAAAACACATTTATCAGACTTAGGTGCTAGCTTGTCGGAAGTTAACTTCTTGACATATGCATCGCAACCCCAAATCTTCATGAAAGACAAACTTGGTTTTCTTCCATGCCACATCTCATATGGGGTCTTTTGAACCGATTTGGTAGGAACTCTGTTTATAGTAAAAGCAGTAGTTTCTAGTGCATGTCCCCAAAAGGATAAAGGAAGCTCAACTTGACTCATCATAGAACGAACCATGTCCAACAAAGTTCTATTCCTCCTTTCAGACACACCATTCCATTGTGGTGTTTTGGGTGGAGAGAGTTCTGAAATGATTCCACAACTCTTAAGATGACTGTCAAATTCTTGGCTCAAATATTCACCACCTCGATCGGATCGAAGTACTTTAATAGTTTTGCCAAGTTGGTTTTGCACCTCATTTTGAAATATTCGAAATATCTCAAACGATTCACTTTTATGTTTCATTAGATAAACATATCCAAATCTACTATAATCATCAGTGAATGTTATGAAGTACCGAAATCCTCCCCTAGCATCGCTACTCATAGGCCCACATACATCGGTATGTATGAGTCCTAATAAGTCGCCCGCCCTTTCACCAGTTTTGGTAAATGGGTCCTTGGTCATCTTGCCAAGTAAACAAGACTCGCATGTCTCATATGATTCATAATCATGTGAGTCTAAAAATCCATCTTTGTGGAGTTTAGAAATGCGTTTCTCATTTATATGGCCAAGACGACAATGCCATATGTAAGTGTGGTTTACATCATTGGGTTTAGATTTCTTGTTAATGTTATAGACATCATTATCACGATTTTCAACATCAAGGATATAAATGCCATTGAATGAAATAGCAGTACAATAATGCATATCACTCTTGTAAATGGAAAACTTCTTATCACATATAAGAAAATTAAAACCTTCATTATCCAAACATGAAATCGAAATAATATTCTTACTTAATGCTGGAACATAATAACAATTGTTCAAAACAAGTATTAGTCCACTAGGTAAAGTAATTTCATAAGTTCCTACGGCTAATGCAGCAACTCTTGCTCCATTTCCCACACGTAGGTCCACTTCACCATCCTTAAGCATCCTTCTGTTCTTTAGACCCTGCACATTTAGACAAATGTGAGTTCTACATTCGGTATCCAATACTCAAGAACTAGAAGTAGATAGGAATATATCTATAACAAAGATACCTGAAGTCGAAGCAACACCTTTGCTCTTCTTCAGTGCTTCCTTGTATTTTGTCCAGTTTCTCCTCCAATGTCCAATCTCATTGCAATGGAAGCAGACATCGTCCTCTTGGGACTTAGGCTTAGCCTTTTTAGGCTTAGCAGCCTCTTTGGGTTTGGCAACATTTGCCTTAGGATTAGCAACCTTTGCCTTTCCTTTACCCTTAAAACCCTTCCCCTTGTTAACCATCAGCACTTGATCGGTTTTCTTCTCGACAATATTGGTTTCTGCAGTGTTCAACATTTGAACTAACTCGAAAAGGTTTTTATCCATGCCTCCCATGTTATAGTGCATTATGAAATTACTAAAAATATTGGGCAATGAATTCAATATTATGTCGGTAGCCAACTCTTGGCTAATTAGAAAACCGAGCCTTTCAAGATGCTCAATGTGGCCCTTCAACTTAAGAGCATGGGGACCAACAGCTTGTCCTTTACTCATCTTGCATGAGGTCAAGACCTTAACTGTGTTGTACCTTTCTTGCCTAGCTTGTACTTGGAACATTTCCATCAGTCAATTATTCAGATCAACTGTCCCCAAGTGCTCAAGATCCTTCTGAAGGTTCTTGTACATGGCGGAGTGCATGAGGCATCCAACATCTGTAGAATCACGCTTGTGCTTCAGATATTGATCCTTCAATGCCCTAGTAGCATTGGCATCAGGTTCAGGTGGAATAGGTTCCTCGAGAACGTACAGTTTTTCCTCTTGCCTGAGAACAATTCTCACGCTATGGATCCAATCCATATAGTTTGTACCATTCTCTTCCAACTTCTCCTTCTCAAGGAGAGATCGCAGTGACAGATGATTATTGTTTGATGCCATTTATTCTACAAAAAGATATACATAAAATATGAACACATATAAGTAAACATATCATATGAGAAGTATAATGCATTTACATAAAATGCTCCCGCTAAATTATACACCTTCCAATGCAAATAAGCATAATATACATTTAATGGGCTAAGATCCAACTTTAATTTAATTTCAAGTTTGTTATGGAAAACCGCTCAAAACTAAATTAATTAGGTAGAAACATCAATCATATCACATATATGACTCTTAGATCTTTTATGAGATTTATTTAAGACATCATATGTCTAAGCATATTTTAATCTCATCTTATGCCTTGGGTCCAAAACTATTTTGATAACCCAATTAAGTTCATTCACTTTAAACGTATAGGAACCACCATTTCCTCATCTTGCTCGCATTCGAATAGAATCAAAGTACCTTGCTATGGCAAGCCCACCCAAAACTATCCGAATGGTCTCAAGTGTTTTAATCATGAATTGGCATAAAGAACTTAAAAGTTAAATGAAGGTTCTTAAAAGTAGATTATAAGCATATCAGCAAAGATATTTATGATCCTGCACCAGGTAAGTTCCCAGAAAAATAGGTGAGCCACAAGGACTACTTAAGTACCAAATCTTTCCTTCGACAGAACTTTCCTAGATATGCACAATCAGAAATCAGCTCTGATTTGGCAACATAATCACTACCTTTTATAAACAATCAGTTTCCTTTTAAATTTTGCGTAAAATGACTTGTTTCTCATAAACAATCATAAAACCAAAATTTTAATGTTTCAATCTAAACATTCAGAAAATTGCAATATATTGTTTCAACTAAACATCTAAAATTCTTAATATTTAAGAACACATAATTCATGCATCACAACAATTAATAAAATCACATTTTAATTAACTAAGCATGTTTAATCAATGAATTAATCTAGCATAGCCCTATAAAATTGATTTCCATAAATTTATAGCATCCAGATTAATACATAAACATATCAGATTGTAAACACATTCATAGATTAGCAGGATTGTTCAACAACCGATACACGCCTGCATTGGGCAAGAAGTGTCAGCGTGACGTAAGGTGCTGTCGCGTGACACAGGATGACAATTTGCAGATTTCCAGAATTCAATCAATTCTAAATCACAGAGCAATTAAATCATGCAAACGACTTTTAACAGATTTAATTCAATATCAATAGAACACGATTTAGGCATATTGTTTCAAAAACAATCAATCTATCGCATACATAACATGCAAAAGAACATATAAACGATTTATGTTACTTTTCTAGCATGTTAATTCAAACTTAATCATACGAACGGGGCTTTGATACCACTGTTGGGTTTTACGGGTCCATGCGCAGTGGAATTAAGAATCTAATTAACATAAAACCCAAGAGCCTAGGATCCGTTCTATACAAATTAACTTGAATACTATGAGATAGAAATAACCAACCTTGAACGCTTTCCGTTCTTGAGCTATCGAACGATTTAATAATGTGATTTTAATCACAAACTTCGTTCTTCAGAATGCTTGAACTCTAGGCCTTGATCGATGAACGAGTGAAGACCCTCTTTCGGTATCCACACCTTTGAATGAACCAAGAAAGACTTCTTGAAGATTGCTAGATCTCTTAAACCAATGAATAATATTGAGAATATGTTTTGTGATTTTCTATCAAGAAATTTGGCTGGCTATTTTAGGGTTGACAGACCTTTGTATTTATACTACTATAGCATGGTGTTTGTTTCCTAATCAAATTAGGAAACCAGTCTGTCAAACCGCCTTAATCCCTAATTATTCTCTTAATAATTAGGGATTAAGATTATTATAAACAAATATGCAAAACATATAATAATCAAACAATAAACATCTCATATAATAATAAATAATGTCAACACATAAGTCTATCAACTATAGGCCTAGGGCATAACACTAACAATTTTTGGGTCATGTGGTTTCAAGTTCGGGTATTGCCGTTGATCCTTTGAAGATTGAGGCCGTGGTCAACTGGAAACAACCTTCGACAGTGACCGAAGTCTGTAGTTTTTTAGGGTTGGCGGGGTACTACCAAAGATTTATTGAAGGGTTTTCGAGGATTGCAACACCGTTGACTAAGTACACTCGAAAGGAGGTATCATTTGTGTGGGATGCAAAGTGTGAAGCCAGTTTTGCCGAGTTGAAGAAGAGATTGACTACAGCTCCGATCCTTTCCCTACCTGATGGATGTGAGAACTTTGTGATATTTAGTGACACGTAAAAGGAAGGTTTGGGTTGTGTTCTTATGTAGAATGGGAGAGTGAAATCTTATGCTTCGAGAAAGTTAACACCAGCAGAGCAGAATTATCCTACTCAGGACATGGAGTTAGCTGCAATTATATTTGCGTTGCATAAGTGGAAACATTATCTTTATGGAGCTAAATTCGAGATTTTCACCGATCATAAGAGTTTGAAGTATTTGTTTACTCAGAAGGAATTGAACAACATGCAGAGGCGATGGTTGGAATTATTGAAAGACTATGATTGTGTTATTTCCTACCATCCGAGAAAGGCTAATGTGGTTGCAGATGCGATTAGCCGAAAGGCTTATTTGTCAACATTGATGTCCCGCGAGTCGCAATGTGAGATGTACGAATGTTCGTGCTATACCTACCTTTTATGGAGACCTTAAGGAAGCTCAACAAAATGATTCAGAATTGAAGAAAATTTTCGGACAATTTCACAATGGAAGAGCCGGGGAATTTGTATTGAATAAGGATGGGATTTTAACTTTCAAAGGTAGAATTTGTGTACCGTCTTCACCAGAGATCAAAAGACAAGTATTAGAAGAAGTACATAAATCGAGATTTGCGATTCACCCGGGGAGTACGAAGATGTATCAAGATTTGAAGAGGGGTTATTGGTGGAATGGAATGAAGAGATAGATTGCTGAATTTGTTTCAAGATTTTTAACTTGCCAACAGATTAAAGCCAAGCATCAAAGGCCTGCAGGGTTACTTCAACCGTTAGATATTCCAAAATGGTAGTGGGAAGGAATTCCAATGGATTTTGTGACTGGACTACCTCCAACATCGAAGAAGATGGATGCCATTTGGGTAATAGTGGATAGATTGACCAAGTCGGCTCACTTTTTACCTGTGTCAATGAAGTATTCGATGAAAAAGCTAGCACAAATGTATATTCGAGAGATTGTTCGACTTCATGGAGTACCGGTCAACATTGTATCAGATAGGGATCCAAGATTTACCTCGAGATTTTGGAAAGATTTGCACGAGGCTTTGGGTTCCAAGTTGAGTTTAAGTATGGCATTTCATCCTCAGACAAATGGGCAGACATAGAGGAATCCAGATTCTTGAGAACATGTTACGTGCGTGTGTGATTGATTTCCACTCATCTTGGGAAGTTCATTTGCCTTTGGTTGAGTTTGCGTATAATAACAGTTACCAGTCCATCATCGAAATGGCACTGTATGAAGCTTGGTATGGAAGAAAGTGTCGATCTCCAATTTATTGGGATGAGGTTGGTGAAGCAAGACTTTGGGGTCCATATTTGGTTCGGGATTCGACTTTGAATATTAAAGTGATATGAGATAGATTAAAGACGGCTCAAAGTAGACAGAAAAGCTATCCCGACAATAGAAGAAGGGATTTGTCATTTCAAGTTGGGGATTTTGTGTTTCTAAAAATTTCTCCGAGGACAGGAATTAAGAGATTTGGCAATAAAAGTAAATTGGCGCCAAGATTCGTTGGTCCCTTTGAGGTTTTAGAAAAGGTTGGCAATTTGACATATAAACTAGCTTTACCCCCATCTCTTTCTTCTCTTCATGACGTGTTTCATGTGTCTATGTTGAGAAAGTACCTTTATGATCCTTCGCATGTGTTGAGTACTCCTCCCGAGGATATTCAGGTTGATATGACTTATGTGGAAGAATCGTTGAGAGTTATGGAATCACAAGTCCGGGAACTGAGAAACAAGAGTATTCCGGTTGTGAAAATCTTGTTGAAGAATCATACCATTGAGGAAGCCACTTGGGAGTTGGAGTCTGAGATGCGTGGAAAGTACTCGTGGTTATTTGAGCATTCAGGTAAGTAAATTTAAAATTAGAGGCGAATTTTCTTTAAGGGGGAGTGAGTGTTACGACCCTAAACCTAGGCACTATTTTGGTCACGTGTTGAGCACGTGTGTGCGGCGTGCGTTGCATCTCATTCCTTGAGTTATATGATATTTATGTGTTAGTTTAATATTTTAATAATTTATTTGGCATTTTAAGCATGTTAATAAATTAACTTTTATTATTTAATGTCTAATTGAAACAAATAGGAAATGGTGTAGTGAATTCATAATAGTAGAAAATTTAAATAAATGTTTATAAAAGGTTGAGGTGCTAATGTGTAAAGGTTGGAACCTAATGAAGTAATTGTGGCAACTATAAGAATGGAGGAGCTTAAGTGAATTATTCCAATGTTAATCTCCATTTTAATGTTCCATGGAGAAGAGAATAATAAGCCAGCCATATTCTTCCTTCCTTTGTTCCAAGTAGCTTAGGGTTCCTTCTTTCTTCCTAAAATTCCCATAAATCCAATTCTTGTCCATTTTGCGATCCGTCTGCGTCTAAATGTTGAGAAAGCCGAGGGGATCATTTCTATCCGAATAAAGTTTTCTCTTTTTCATATTAATTGGAGGTAAGTTATTATGTCTTTCCTTATAATCTTGTTATTTGAGGTTTTGTGTTGAATTGATTGATATATAAATGTTGCATGACAATATTGGACATTTTACTTGGGTTTGGGTATGAATTAAAATGGCCTTTGGATGAGTTGCATGATGAAAGTATGGTGGTACTAGCTTAGTGTGAAAGAATTGAAGTATAAATGTTGAATGGCATTTTGGAACATTTTTCCTTTGAGTTTTGGAATGGTTGGAAATAAATTGGGATGAGTTGATATGAGTTTTAGTTTGGTATTGCTGTTTAAGGTGCAAGGATAGAGTGGAAATAAACATTTTCCAAGCCTTGCTGATGTTTCTAAGCTCATTACTGATTTTTGCTGATGGGCATGAGTCCTGCCCTATGTCACAAGTTGTGCTCTGCCTAAACCACTCGATTTTTCCTTGTCGGAATTTCGGCAGAATTTCGCTTGAGCGAAAATCTTGGCTTCCGTTATGAGCTAAGGCTTGACCTTTACGTGGGTATGCAACTGGGCTATATGACACGGACTAGACCAAAAACCAACCAAAAGTCACGGATTTTTGAAACGTGTGACACGGACTGTGCATTGGTCGACACTGGCTGCCATGGGGAGGTTGGGATGATTCCGTGCGCGCCCGGGAGCATCGTAAGGCTGTCCGTGACTGCAGCTGGAACCACCCTCGGGTTTGAAGGACGTGCGTGCAAAAGTGTACAGGATATATCAGGTGCGCGTAGTGTGCGGTCTCCTAAAAATGTTCATTTTTGAGTTAAAATAGAGATTTTCAGAAATGTGTTTTAAAGGAATGATTTTCGGGACGGGGAGAATGCAACACATAAGCACGTAAATTTTTCTCGGGAGCCAGTCGGTCATGGAGCCGAGTAGCCCCAAGCCGCTAGGACTCGCCAGATTAACCATGATTTTTCCTGGTGGAATTGCCACTGAGGTCGCCCGGTCAGAATCCAAGGAGGATTGAGCCGTACGACTGCATGGATCAATTTTCCAGGTTCCACTCCTTTTGCTATTTTTTCGGGTTGTTTCCCGTTCAAAGTATGCACAGATTCCAAGATGCAAATGATGCAATGCATTGTAAAGAAAGCAAGCATGATTAATGAAATCGGCGATGGGAGTCTAACCCGCTCAAAGGGAAAAGCTTTCTTTTATTTTTTTTTTCAAAATTGTTTTTCGAAAAGGGATACTGGTACGTGGATTGTTAAACCACCGGTTATCCCAACTCCCACGTCAGGGAGTGTACAGGAAGGGTAAGTGGTTTCCACCTATATACCAAGTATCGATTTTTTTTTTTTGTTTTGAAAATAAAAGATTTTCTCCTTTGGGTTTCCCCAGCAGAGTCGCCAAACTGTGAATGTGGTGCCCAAATTTTGTTGGATTCACGCGAGTTTGAAGACATCCGAGTTATTTGAAAAACGGAGTCGCCACGCCATTTTGATTACCTCAAAACTTTGAAAAAAAGGTTTTTTACTTGGGTTCGGAGGTTTAAGTTACCCCTTGGGAAGAACGTTTGGCGTTCACCCAAAGTGCCTTGCCGGAGCAAGTCTCCCAAGATTTCATTAATCGTGCTTGCTTGCGTGCTTTCTTGTGTGCATGTGTTTGAGAAAAAGGGGGGGGGAATGTCCCAAGTTGTCTTCCGGACGTACAAACCATTTGTTGGTTGTCGCTCGGGATTCCTTGGAATTTTATGTATTTGGGATTATGATCCCGTCCTCATCTTATGACTTGTGATCATCGCATTTTAACCTCGGGACCCTCGGGACTTGCGTGATCGAGAGAATGACTCTCTTTTGGTCAAAGATGAGGTTCTTTAGAAAAGGAGGGTCCTTAGCCCATCAATCCTACGCTTTAAGACGGTCGAGCTCGTATAGAGGCTTCATACTCTTTCTTAAGCGATAATCGGAGATATAGGGTTCAAGGTTATCCTTTTCCAAAGAAATCGTGAACCTTTAATGGAAGGAACGATGTAAAGATAGGATCTTTTACACCGGTCCGTTCCAAGGTTGGGGGAAAAGGGGAATGCATGATGAAAAATGACACTTTAATGAAAAGATGACATTTTTGGGTTTGCAAATGATGCTTTTTTGATTGAAAGACATGATCTTTATGCAAGTGATGCATAAAGATAGGATTTTTATGCAAGTGATGCATGAAAAAGGGTTTTGAATGCAAAGGATGCATTTTTATTGAAAAGATTGGATTTTTATATGCAAATGATGCATAAAGATGACATTTTTATTTAAAAATGGGGGTTTTAGGTGCAAAGGATGCACCTTTATGAAAAAGACTACATTTTTATGACAAATGATGTCTTAATGCATGCAAAAGGGGAAGGGGATGATAAAGATATGATCTTTAACTATGAATGCCAAGTCCCAAGCAAGATATATGAATGCAATGAGCAAGTATATTAATTAAAATGCAAGGTTAGGGCGTGCGAGGTTACCAATGGCTTCCTTTGTTTCTTCGGACGGAGCTAGGAGGAGAGGTTGGTCTTGGGTCTTCAAGGAGGAGGGAGATGGCTTCTTTAGCTTCTTCTTCACCTTCTTGAGCCTTCACCAATATTCTTCACGTCTTGGGAGTGGCTGATTGTGGGTGTATTGTTTTTGGGGTGGTAATGTTGTGTCTTGAAATGGGTAGAGGAGGCCTCTATTTATAGGTAATCTGGATAAGGTGAATGAAGCCGTGCGGCCAGGAGCAGCGAGCTAATGAAGCCGTGCGGGCTTATCCTGAATGACTCAGCATTCTAGAACCATGCAAGGTGGCAAATTCTAGAACCCTCCTTCCTAATTAAGAAAAACGTGTTTCTTAATTAGGAAGGATCCCCTTCAGCCCTTATTTAATAAAAAACAGTTCCGGAATGTTTCCGGAACGCTGGGAAGGTCTGGGGAATTACCGGAAAACTTACCGAAATTGTCGGGAAAATTAACCGGAAGGCATGAGCCAGATTTGGGTACTTACAGAAGCCCCTCGGCAACGTCACTTGCAAGGCAAGTGGGGTTGTCGATAGAAAAGGATCCGATCTGGCGAATGCCGAGACGGATTAGATGACCGAGACGGTCGAGTGGCTGAACCTTTTGGAAGGCTACCTACGTATTCCGGAGGAATCAAGCCAGGCCGTAGTTCGGAATAAGATCCGCTGAGGAAGGGAGAAGAGAAAACTGGTCTCTAGCGGGGGAAAATAGAAAATGACCTAGGAGGTCAAGCAATTGATCCTACTGGGGATATGCTAGAAATGACCAAGGTGGTCTCTATGAGGGATTACTTCATCACTGAGGAGTGACGAAGGAACAGGGTGACCAAAGTGGTCGGGATGGCTGACCCTTTTATAAAAGGCTACCTACGTATCCCGGAGGAATCAAGCCTTGATCGTAGTTCAAGCTTTGACTAGATCGAAATGTTATTCCTTCAACTTGGAATAACGGAGATCGAAAGAGAGAGCGAAATGTCATTCTTCCACCTTGGAATGACGGAGATTGCGAGAGAGAGAGAGAGCGAAATGTCATTCTTCCACCTTGGAATGACGGAGATCGCGAGAGAGATGGAAATGTTATTCTTCCACCTTGGAATAACGGAGATCGAAGGAGAGAGAGAGAAATGTCATTCTTCCACCTTGGAATGACGGAGATTGCGAGAGAGAGAGCGAAATGTCATTCTTCCACCTTGGAATGACGGAGATCGCGAGAGAGATCGAAATGTTATTCTTCCACCTTGGAATAACGGAGATCGAAGGAGAGAGAGAGAAATGTCATTCTTCCACCTTGGAATAAAGGAGATCGAAGGAGAGAGAGAGCGAAATGTCATTCTTCCACCTTGGAATGACGGAGATCGAAGGAGAGAGAGAGAAATGTCATTCTTCCACCTTGGAATGACGGAGATCGAAGGAGAGAGAGAGCGAAATGTCATTCTTCCACCTTGGAATGACGGAGATCGAAAGAGAGAGAGCGAAATGTTATTCCTTCAACTTGGAATAACGGAGATCGCGAGAGAGATCGAAATGTCATTCTTCCACCTTGGAATGACGGAGATCGAAAGAGAGAGCGAAATGTCATTCTTCCACCTTGGAATGACGGAGATCGCGAGAGAGATCGAAATGTTATTCTTCCACCTTGGAATAACGGAGATCGAAAGATAGAGCGAAATGTCATTCTTCCACCTTGGAATGACGGAGATCGCGAGAGAGATCGAAATGTTATTCTTCCACCTTGGAATAACGGAGATCGAAAGATAGAGCGAAATGTCATTCTTCCACCTTGGAATGACGGAGATCGCGAGAGAGATCGAAATGTTATTCTTCCACCTTGGAATAACAGAGATCGAAAGATAGAGCGAAATGTCATTTTTCCACCTTGGAATGACGGAGATCGCGAGAGAGATCGAAATGTTATTCTTCCACCTTGGAATAACGGAGATCGAAAGATAGAGCGAAATGTCATTCTTCCACCTTGGAATGACGGAGATCGCGAGAGAGATCGAAATGTTATTCTTCCACCTTGGAATAACGGAGATCGAAAGATAGAGCGAAATGTCATTCTTCCACCTTGGAATGACGGAGATCGCGAGAGAGATCGAAATGTTATTCTTCCACCTTGAAATAACGGAGATCGAAAGATAGAGCGAAATGTCATTCTTCCACCTTGGAATGACGGAGATCGCGAGAGAGAATGTATTTTGTAAAGAAGTAAGAAGGACTCAATGATTTTTGTAAAGAAAGTGGGGTGTACCCGATAATTTTGTAAAAGAAGTGAATTAAAAATGCCAAAGGCAAATAAAATGATCCACAAGGGATAAATTTGTAAAATAAGCCTCGGGGGCACTGGAGGGAAAATTTGATTGAAAATGATTGAAAATGCCAGGGGAATAAAGGGTAAAACAGGCCTACGGGGGACAAAATTGTAAAATTGAGCCTCAGGGGCAAAATTGCAAAGAGATGCTGGTCCCTTACTATAAGGATGGAAACGGGGTGACCTAGGAGGTTAAACGGCCGATCCTATTAGGAATGTGCCAAATAAAAGGGGGGTGACCAATGTGGTCAGATAGTTGGACTTTTATGAAAAGCTTACGCACCATTGAGGAATGGGGAAAGAAAAAAGGTGACCAATGTGGTCGGATGGCTGGACCTTTTATGAAAGGCTACCTACGTATCCCGGAGGAATCAAGCCTTGGTCGTAGTTCAAGCTTCATCTAGACAATTAGGAACGATGTCTAGGATTCTTGAGGTTTTGACAATTAATGGAGGTTGTCACCTGAGGAAGCTGAAGCTTACGTCACTATCGAGTAGATAGAGGTAGCTATAACTGGAAAACTTGAGCATACTTTTCAATCTGTGATAGAGGTAGCCAAAGTTGGATTTTTGACAATTAGGAAACTGTCGCCTGGCGTTATCTTGTTATAACGGAAGTAACGAAGGCGCTTTTGGGAGAAAATGTCATCATTAGCAATTGGCACGTTACTTGAGCCTAGGGGTGATTTTTTTCTTGGAAACATGGTAGAGGCTGGGTCTGGATGTACATATGGAATGTGTTTAAGACGGGTTTCAAGCAGGAGGGGTTGTATCCCTTGGGTGCGGACTGAACCGGCTGTTGTTGTCAACGTGGACTAAGATTCCCTCTTGGGCTGAGACTGGGTTTTAAAACTCGGGTCTCGATGAATGTTCCTTTCTCAGACTCTGGCGCTTGAAGCTGATGCTGACAGGCTTTTATAACCAAAGACTAAAGCAGATGTCATAGTGACCAAACCTCTCTTCTAGGGATGGATACAACTTATCAGAGCCCCGGTCTGAGGAAGAACTCTCTGCAAAGCCTCATGAAAGATCCTTTCACTGTCAAAGCTCCGGTTGGATGAACCGAGGTGCGAGGTCTTAGGTTTTGAAGAAGTGACTTAATGAAGCCCCAATCGATGACCTAGCGAAAATCCCAATATGATTGGTACCGCGGAAGTGATCCCGAGGTTGATCTCGAACAAAACCGAATTCATCTAGGGACCTAGTGAAGAACCCGATGCGAACCCCGAAAATGGCTAAAGAAGCCCCAGCTTAAAGGAATGCTTGGACAAAGTCCCAACCTTGAAGAGTTTCGAGGCAAATTTCTAATGCGAATTGTAGCGTAAAAGGGAAAACCTATCCTTTTTTTTTTTTTTTTTTTTTTTTTAGTCAATCAGTCAACCTTAAGAAGATGTGAAAGAAAAGATTTTAGAAATGTATACATGCAGGGGCATATTTTTTCGAAAGGCCGGAATAAATCCCGATTTTGTGTTATTTTGACGGCCTTATTTCGACGTAGGCACGGAACTCGCTCTGGGTTTGACTCTTTTGAGAGAGTATAAGCGTAGAAGGGTTTGTAAAAGTGTATGGAAGCTCGCCGACGTAAAATCAGTGTTTAGCACTATTTTTCCTAAGATGTAGAAAAGGAAGACTTGTCAAGACATCTGAAAACTTATTTTATTTACAATGATCACAAGATTGCTTAAAACCCTTTATTGATGTTCGGGTTATTCAACCACTAATCTCGATATGAACAAACATTCTGATTAATCATGAGGAGAAAGTCAACCAGTGTCACGGATCAAGGTTGGTTGGTGTGAAAGAAAGGTTTGTGTATAGAGAGGTCATTGATGAGACCGGGTTTTCTGGAATCTGACTGTGTCTATGGGAGAGGTCATTTGATGAGACCGGGTTTTCAGGAATTTGGATATGTTTATGACCGGACCATTGCTGGTTGTCTACGTTCCCCTCATTGTGAGGAGCTCAGGTCGCCGTAGTTCGGCCTTGGCCGAATTGCTTTGGAAAATGGGATTTTTGTGGTTCCTTTAGTGAAAAGGCTCGGATGATGAGGCGTGGGCCTCGGGATGGCTCCTTGACCAAGTCATTTTTGGACGACTGCTTCTGATTGCTTCCTCTTTCATTGGGGGAGAAAGGATTTGCACGTGCCTACTGTGCTCGGCTTTGCTTCGGCCGCCCCATTGTTATCGACAACTTTTGTTCTTCGAGCTTTGATTTCGCCTGTCCGTCAAGCTTTTGATGGGCGGTGCCGGGTCCTTGGCCTCATTTGTTTTCTTTTATTTTTATGCGCAACCCTGTTTTTTGCCTAGACCGCCCTTTTTTTAGGATTTTCAGCCTAGCTGGGCATTACTCTTTTTGCACTAAGATTTTTTCCTTCCCTTTTTTTTTTATATGTGCAACCCTGTTTTTTGCCTAGACTGCCCCTTTTTTTGGGATTTTCAAATTTAGCCGGGTATTACTCTTTTTGCACTACATTTTTTTTGAAGCACCCGAGGGCCAAGGCGAGCCCTCGCTTGAACATTCTTGATACCCTTGAGGTCCGAGTCAAGCTCCTATGTCGTTGTCGACACGGGGTCAATCTTTCGAAGCCGAGTGGCCTTTTGTTGTCCCTTGATGTTGCCGCCGTCGTTGACTTGGTCAAGATGAAGGTGGGGGCATGATTGGGAAAGTGTATGGCTTGATAGAGGTCTTTTTTGGGGTAAGGAAAGTGTATGGCTTGATGGCATTAGTTGACTTTCTCACACTGATTAATCGGAACGTGAATTATTTCAAGAGATTATTTGTTGAGCAATGCAAATGATCATATAAAATAAAACCATTTCATTAAATGTAATGTAGGTGTGCAAATAATGTCTTAAGTCTAGCAAGAAAAGAAGAAGACTCTTTTTATAGAAAATTGAAGATTAATTACAATGTCCATGGAGGACTTGATTTGAAAGAGAAAAGTACTAGAACATACGAAGGTTGACCGAGAGACTATTTTTCTTTTTTTTTTTTTTTTTTTTTTTTTTTTTTTTTTTTTAATCTTGCTTAAGGATAAGTAGACCCTAGTCTAGCTACTCTTCGCCGGTTGGACCGCCAGGTAACTTGAGCTTTCCTTCGTAGATCGCCCACCGAATTTCTTTCTTCGTATCCACACACTTATCCGTCACATGCCCAAAATGCTTGTGGTACTCGCAGTAACTTGGTCCCGTCAACTCTACCGGGGTTTCTTGGCTTATAATTCTCGAGAGGTGTGAGAAGGCCTCGTTTCACCAAATCATCGAAAACTTTGCTCATGGGCATCCCGAAATCATCGACCGACGTTTCGACCTTGTACATCCCGAATCGACCTCTTACCATAGCTTTGTTTTTGGCCCATGGAGGTTCTCGAGCTTCCCATCTTCTATCAACTTCTCGGATCTCATACCTCAAATAGGTGCAATCATCGGTGTCGTGTCCAGTGGTATTGATGGAAAAGACAATGCTTGGACTCATCCAACCGAATACCGGGGTTCCCGGCCTTCCAATTCTCCAAAGTGGCTTTATCGCCTTTTCTTTCATCAGCTCTTCCGTAATCTTGCTTAAAGGCATATCCGTATTGCGGAGTTTTCGGGAGACATTGTTGTTCTCAAGACTCGGAGTTCCATTGTCCAGTTGGTTCCATTGTTGGATTTGGCTGAAGGAGGCTACGACACTCTTTCCTTTGTGAGGAACTCGTGTGCCGACATGGGTACGGTTGCCGTTTGGTCCGGTGGCATTGGGTCATGCTTGGTGGAGTCATTTCCTTGCTTGGTTCGACGTCTGGGGTCAAGGGAGTATTGATACTCATCATGAAGTCAAACTTCTCTTGCATTTGTTTCACTTGTTCCATCAATATTGCCACATGGGGGTCAACGGGGACTCTCGAGTTATTGGAAATCGCAACAGGACTTTTATCGGCGGAGGGAAACATAGTAGCAAACTGACGGCTGAATTCATTAAGCCCGGTAGGTGACAGCTGGAGACTTGAATCATCCTTTGGCAACTCATGATCGCACTCAGGTAGGTGTAGGGGCTTCAGAACATAGCCACATAACTCAAATTGATTATACGAAGCCGGAGCGTAAACTGGCAGGTATTGCTGAAACTGAGGAACAGGTGAGGTGAAGCCCAATCCGTTCTGAGGAGCTGAGGGCGATGGAGCCCGGATGAGCTGGGATGTTGGAAAGGACTGAGGAGGAGTGGTCCTTGGCAAGGGATCGTATGTGGATGGAGGAAGGTATTGGTTATAGGCAGGGGGGTCTTGGTCATAGGATGAAGGGACTGAAATCACTGTTTCCAAAGTCTCATCTTCGACTACCACCAGAGAACCGTTCGACTCAACTGTGACCTGAACTCCATGACGACGGAGTGCGTCAATGAGCATGGCTTGCTGTTCCTGATGAACCTTATGGGCGCTTTCCAAAGCCAGGACTAACTCTTCCTTCCTAACCATCTGATTCCCTGCACCCTCACTGTTTTCTGTCAAATCTGCCATTCTGACTCTCTGAGCTGATGAACTGTCTGAACCTAAGGTTTTCTGAAAAGCCGCTGACCCAGTATTCTAGCCCACTTCTTTCTCGCTGCGGGAAAGGGACAGGCAAGGTTTAGACTCGGGGATAGGTAAGGTTTAGACTTGAAGGTAAGTGTTTAGGCTAAAGGCTCAAGTAACATGCACTTATCGCTTTAACTTTTGCTCGAAACACATTTTCTCCTAATCCTAATTGATCGGAAAAGATGAGACCTTGGAAGGTCAAGATTGGAAGTGGAGATCGGACCGAGGAGGTCGCGATTAAGGACTTGACCGCGAAAGGTTGAGATGGGAAAATCGAAAATCGGACCGAGGAGGTCTCGATTAGGGTTTGACCATGAAAGGTCGGAATAGAAAATCGGAAATCGGACCGAGGAGGTCTCGATTAGGGATTTGACCGCGAAAGGTCGAGAATGGAAAATTGGAGATCGGACCGAGGAGGTCGCGATTAGAGTTTGACCGTGAAAGGTCGGAATAGAAAATCGGAAATCGGACCGAGGAGGTCTCGATTAGGGTTTGACCGTGAAAGGTCGGAATAGAAAATCGGAAATCGGACCGAAGAGGTCTCGATTAGGGTTTGACCGCGAAAGGTCGAGAATGGAAAATTGGAGATCGGACCGAGGAGGTCGCGATTAGAGTTTGACCGTGAAAGGTCGGAATAGAAAATCGGAAATCGGACCGAGGAGGTCTCGATTAGGGTTTGACCGTGAAAGGTCGGAATAGAAAATCGGAAATCGGACCGAAGAGGTCTCGATTAGGGTTTGACCGTGAAAGGTCGGAATAGAAAATCGGAAATCGGACCGAGGAGGTCTCGATTAGGGTTTGACCGTGAAAGGTCGGAATAGAAAATCGGAAATCGGACCGAGGAGGTCCCGATTAGGGTTTGACCGTGAAAGGTCGAGATAGGAAAATGCAATTATGATTACATTAATTGTTCAAGTTTACTTAAAACAATGTCTTTTATTTATTTCTATTTGGTTGGAAAAGGGGGTTTGCCCTTCTTTTTCGCAACTACTCTAGATCCTGGATCAGTGGGTTCCGTCACTACGTCTATAAGCCCCTCGTATTCCACCTGTATTTCGACCTCCCAGGGTGGACAGCCCCGGGCGAGGGTCCTATAGGGCACGCGGATCCCACCGAACGAGAGTAAAGAACGCTCCTAACGGGTCTAGCGGGTCATAGGAACTTTCAACGCACGAGCGATGCGGATTATAGTCAAGGCAATACCGGGAAAGTCTCGTCTCTCTGCCTTGACGGATCTTTGGCAGAATTTCGCTTGAGCGAATGACGTTTTGACTTTCGGTAATGTCCGAGAATATAATAGGCATGGGTCGGGCGGTAAAAAGCCGGATGACACGGTGTCACATTGAACTTTGTTGCATACACGGTGCGTGGGTCAGAATCGAAGTCAATGCCGGTCAAGATCTTGCCAATTTTTAGAGCTTCGCTTGAGCGAAAGATCTTTTGATTTTTGGCAAAGACTCGGTCTTGACTCTTACGCATTCCGTGCGGGTCAAGGTCAATAGTCAATGTCGGAGTCAAGATCCCACCGATTTTTCCTTGTCGGAATTTCGGCAGAATTTCGCTTGAGCGAAAATCTTGGCTTCCGTTATGAGCTAAGGCTTGACCTTTACGTGGGTATGCAACTGGGCTATATGACACGGACTAGACCAAAAACCAACCAAAAGTCACGGATTTTTGAAACGTGTGACACGGACTGTGCATTGATCGACACTGGCTGCCATGGGGAGGTTGGGATGATTCCGTGCGCGCCCGGGAGCATCGTAAGGCTGTCCGTGATCGCAGTGGAACCACCCTCGGGTTTGAAGGACGTGCGTGCAAAAGTGTACACAGGATATATCGGGTGCGCGTAGTGTGCGGTCTCCTAAAAATGTTCATTTTGAGTTAAAATAGAGATTTTCGTAAATGTGTTTTAAAGGAATGATTTTCGGGACGGGGAGAATGCAACACATAAGCACGTAAATTTTCTCGGGAGCCCACTGTCATGGAGCCGAGTAGCCCCAAGCCGCTAGGACTGCGATTAACCATGATTTTTCCTGGTGGAATTGCCACTGAGGTCGCCCGGTCAGAATCCAAGGAGGATTGAGCCGTACGACTGCATGGATCAATTTTCCAGGTTCCACTCCTTTTACTATTTTTTCGGGTTGTTTCCCGTTCAAAGTATGCACAGATTCCAAGATGCAAATGATGCAATGCATGGTAAAGAAAGCAAGCATGATTAATGAAATCGGCGATGGGAGTCTAACCCGCTCAAAGGGAAAAGCTTTCTTTTATTTTTATTTTCAAAATTGTTTTTCGAAAAGGGATACTGGTACGTGGATTGTTAAACCACCGGTTATCCCAACTCCCACGTCAGGGAGTGTACAGGAAGGGTAAGTGGTTTCCACCTATATACCGAGTATCGATTTTTTTTTTGTTTTGAAAATAAAAGCTTTTCTCCTTTGGGTTTCCCCAGCAGAGTCGCCAAACTGTGAATGTGGTGCCCAAATTTTGTTGGATTCACGCGAGTTTGAAGACATCCGAGTTATTTGAAAAACGGAGTCGCCACGCCATTTTGATTACCTCAAAACTTTGAAAAAAAGGTTTTTTACTTGGGTTCGGAGGTTTAAGTTACCCCTTGGGAAGAACGTTTGGCGTTCACCCAAAGTGCCTTGCCGGAGCAAGTCTCCCAAGATTTCATTAATCGTGCTTGCTTGCGTGCTTTCTTGTGTGCATGTGTTTGAGAAAAAGGGGGGAATGTCCCAAGTTGTCTTCCGGACGTACAAACCATTTGTTGGTTGTCGCTCGGGATTCCTTGGAATTTTATGTATTTGGGATTATGATCCCGTCCTCATCTTATGACTTGTGATCATCGCATTTTAACCTCGGGACCCTCGGGACTTGCGTGATCGAGAGAATGACTCTCTTTTGGTCAAAGATGAGGTTCTTTAGAAAAGGAGGGTCCTTAGCCCATCAATCCTACGCTTTAAGACGGTCGAGCTCGTATAGAGGCTTCATACTCTTTCTTAAGCGATAATCGGAGATATAGGGTTCAAGGTTATCCTTTTCCAAAGAAATCGTGAACCTTTAATGGAAGGAACGATGTAAAGATAGGATCTTTTACACCGGTCCGTTCCAAGGTTGGGGGAAAGGGGAATGCATGATGAAAAATGACACTTTAATGAAAAGATGACATTTTTGGGTTTGCAAATGATGCTTTTTGATTGAAAGACATGATCTTTATGCAAGTGATGCATAAAGATAGGATTTTTATGCAAGTGATGCATGAAAAAGGGTTTTGAATGCAAAGGATGCATTTTTATTGAAAAGATTGGATTTTTATATGCAAATGATGCATAAAGATGACATTTTTATTTAAAAATGGGGGTTTTAGGTGCAAAGGATGCACCTTTATGAAAAAGACTACATTTTTATGACAAATGATGTCTTAATGCATGCAAAAGGGGAAGGGGATGATAAAGATATGATCTTTAACTATGAATGCCAAGTCCCAAGCAAGATATATGAATGCAATGAGCAAGTATATTAATTAAAATGCAAGGTTAGGGCGTGCGAGGTTACAAATGGCTTCCTTTGTTTCTTCGGACGGAGCTAGGAGGAGAGGTTGGTCTTGGGTCTTCAAGGAGGAGGGAGATGGCTTCTTTAGCTTCTTCTTCACCTTCTTGAGCCTTCACCAATATTCTTCACGTCTTGGGAGTGGCTGATTGTGGGTGTATTGTTTTTGGGGTGGTAATGTTGTGTCTTGAAATGGGTAGAGGAGGCCTCTATTTATAGGTAATCTGGATATGGTGAATGAAGCCGTGCGGCCAGGAGCAGCGAGCTAATGAAGCCGTGCGGGCTTATCCTGAATGACTCAGCATTCTAGAACCATGCAAGGTGGCAAATTCTAGAACCCTCCTTCCTAATTAAGAAAACGTGTTTCTTAATTAGGAAGGATCCCCTTCAGCCCTTATTTAATAAAAACAGTTCCGGAATGTTTCCGAACTGGGAAGGTCCGGGAATTACAGGAAAACTTACCGAAATTGTCGGGAAAATTAACCGGAAGGCATGAGCCGATTTGGGTACTTACGAAGCCCTCGGCAACGTCACTTGCAAGGCAAGTGGGGTTGTCGATAGAAAAGGATCCGATCTCGCGAATGCCGAGACGGATTAGATGACCGAGACGGTCAGTGGTGAACCTTTTGGAAGGCTACCTACGTATCCCTGAGGAATCAAGCCAGCCGTAGTTCGGAATAAGATCCGGGAGGAAGGGAGAAGAGAAAACTCTCTTCCATTGGGAAAATAGAAAATGACCTAGGAGGTCAAGCAATTGATCCTACCGGGGATATGCTAGAAATGACCAAGGTGGTCTCTATGAGGATTACTTCATCACGAGGTGACGAAGGAACGGGAGAGTGACCAAAGTGGTCGGATTGGTGGACCTTTTATAAAAGGCTACCTACGTATCCCGGAGGAATCAAGCCTTGATCGTAGTTCAAGCTTTGACTAGATCGAAATGTTATTCCTTCAACTTGGAATAACGGAGATCGAAAGAGAGAGCGAAATGTCATTCTTCCACCTTGGAATGACGGAGATTGCGAGAGAGAGAGAGCGAAATGTCATTCTTCCACCTTGGAATGACGGAGATCGCGAGAGAGATCGAAATGTTATTCTTCCACCTTGGAATAACGGAGATCGAAGGAGAGAGAGAGAAATGTCATTCTTCCACCTTGGAATGACGGAGATCGAAGGAGAGAGAGCGAAATGTCATTCTTCCACCTTGGAATGACGGAGATCGCGAGAGAGAGAGAGAAATGTCATTCTTCACCTTGGAATGACGGAGATCGAAGGAGAGAGAGAGCGAAATGTCATTCTTCCACCTTGGAATGACGGAGATCGAAAGAGAGAGAGCGAAATGTTATTCCTTCAACTTGGAATAACGGAGATCGCGAGAGAGATCGAAATGTCATTCTTCCACCTTGGAATGACGGAGATCGAAAGAGAGAGCGAAATGTCATTCTTCCACCTTGGAATGACGGAGATCGCGAGAGAGATCGAAATGTTATTCTTCCACCTTGGAATAACGGAGATCGAAAGATAGAGCAAAATGTCATTCTTCCACCTTGGAATGACGGAGATCGCGAGAGAGATCGAAATGTTATTCTTCCACCTTGGAATAACGGAGATCGAAAGATAGAGCGAAATGTCATTCTTCCACCTTGGAATGACGGAGATCGCGAGAGAGATCGAAATGTTATTCTTCCACCTTGGAATAACGGAGATCGAAAGATAGAGCGAAATGTCATTCTTCCACCTTGGAATGACGGAGATCGCGAGAGAGATCGAAATGTTATTCTTCCACCTTGGAATAACGGAGATCGAAAGATAGAGCGAAATGTCATTCTTCCACCTTGGAATGACGGAGATCGCGAGAGAGATCGAAATGTTATTCTTCCACCTTGTAATAACGGAGATCGAAAGATAGAGCGAAATGTCATTCTTCCACCTTGGAATGACGGAGATCGCGAGAGAGATCGAAATGTTATTCTTCCACCTTGGAATAACGGAGATCGAAAGATAGAGCGAAATGTCATTCTTCCACCTTGGAATGACGGAGATCGCGAGAGAGAATGTATTTTGTAAAGAAGTAAGAAGGACTCAATGATTTTTGTAAAGAAAGTGGGGTGTACCCGATAATTTTGTAAAAGAAGTGAATTAAAAATGCCAAAGGCAAATAAAATGATCCACAAGGGATAAATTTGTAAAATAAGCCTCGGGGGCACTGGAGGGAAAATTTGATTGAAAATGATTGAAAATGCCAGGGGCATAAAGGGTAAAACAGGCCTACGGGGGACAAAATTGTAAAATTGAGCCTCAGGGGCAAAATTGCAAAGAGATGCTGGTCCCTTACTATAAGGATGGAAACGGGGTGACCTAGGAGGTTAAACGGCCGATCCTATTAGGAATGTGCCAAATAAAAGGGGGGTGACCAATGTGGTCAGATAGTTGGACTTTTATGAAAAGCTTACGCACCATTGAGGAATGGGGAAAGAAAAAGGTGACCAATGTGGTCGGATGGCTGGACCTTTTATGAAAGGCTACCTACGTATCCCGGAGGAATCAAGCCTTGGTCGTAGTTCAAGCTTCATCTAGACAATTAGGAACGATGTCTAGGATTCTTGAGGTTTTGACAATTAATGGAGGTTGTCACCTGAGGAAGCTGAAGCTTACGTCACTATCGAGTAGATAGAGGTAGCTATAACTGGAAAACTTGAGCATACTTTTCAATCTGTGATAGAGGTAGCCAAAGTTGGATTTTTGACAATTAGGAAACTGTCGCCTGGCGTTATCTTGTTATAACGGAAGTAACGAAGGTGCTTTTGGGAGAAAATGTCATCATTAGCAATTGGCACGTTACTTGAGCCTAGGGGTGATTTTTTTCTTGGAAACATGGTAGAGGCTGGGTCTGGATGTACATATGGAATGTGTTTAAGACGGGTTTCAAGCAGGAGGGGTTGTATCCCTTGGGTGCGGACTGAACTGCTGTTGTTGTCAACGTGGACTAAGATTCCCTCTTGGGCTGAGACTGGGTTTTAAAACTCGGGTCTCGATGAATGTTCCTTTCTCAGACTCTGGCGCTTGAAGCTGATGCTGACAGGCTTTTATAACCAAAGACTAAAGCAGATGTCATAGTGACCAAACCTCTCTTCTAGGGATGGATACAACTTATCAGAGCCCCGGTCTGAGGAAGAACTCTCTGCAAAGCCTCATGAAAGATCCTTTCACTGGCAAAGCTCCGGTTGGATGAACTGAGCAGGCGAGGTCTTAGGTTTTGAAGAAGTGACTTAATGAATCCCCAATCTGATGACCTAGCGAAAATCCCAATATGATTGGTACTGCGGAAGTGATCCTGAGGTTGATCTGAACAAAACTGAATTCATCTAGGAACCTAGTGAAGAACCCGATGTGAACCCCGAAAATGGCTAAAGAAGCCCCAGTTTAAAGGAATGCTTGGACAAAGTCCCAACCTTAAAGAGTTTCGAGGCAGCCCTAATGCGAATTGTAGCAGAAAAGGGAAAACCTATCCTTTTTTTTTCTCTTTTTTTTTTAGTCAATCAGTCAACCTTAAGAAGATGTGAAAGAAAAGATTCTTAGAAATTTATACATGCAGGGGCATATTTTTCGAAAGATGGGAATAGATCCCGATTTTGTGTTATTTTGATGGCCTTATTTCGACGTAGGCACGGAACTCGCTCTGGGTTTGACTCTTTTGAGAGAGTATAAGCGTAGAAGGGTTTGTAAAAGTGTATGGAAACCTCTGCTGACAGAAAATATGTGTTTAGCACTATTTTTCCTAAGATGTAGAAAAGGAAGACTTGTCAAGACATCTGAAAACTTGTTTTATTTACAATGATCACAAGATTGCTTAAAACCCTTTATTGATGTTCGGGTTATTCAACCACTAATCTCGATATGAACAAACATTCTGATTAATCATGAGGAGAAAGTCAACCAGTGTCACGGATCAAGGTTGGTTGGTGTGAAAGAAAGGTTTGTGTATAGAGAGGTCATTGATGAGACCGGGTTTTCTGGAATCTGACTGTGTCTATGGGAGAGGTCATTTGATGAGACCGGGTTTTCAGGAATTTGGATATGTTTATGACCGGACCATTGCTGGTTGTCTACGTTCCCCTCATTGTGAGGAGCTCAGGTCGCCGTAGTTCGGCCTTGGCCGAATTGCTTTGGAAAATGGGATTTTTGTGATTCCTTTAGTGAAAAGGCTCGGATGATGAGGCGTGGGCCTCGGGATGGCTCCTTGACCAAGTCATTTTTGGACGACTGCTTCTGATTGCTTCCTCTTTCATTGGGGGAGAAAGGATTTGCACGTGCCTACAGGCTCTGGCTTTGCTTCGGCCGCCCCATTGTTATCGACAACTTTTGTTCTTCGAGCTTTGATTTTTTGCCTGTCCGTCAAGCTTTTGATGGGCGGTGCTGGGTCCTTGGCCTCATTTTTTTTCTTTTATTTTTATGTGCAACCCTGTTTTTCGCCTAGACCGCCCTTTTTTTGGGATTTTCAGCCTAGCTGGGCATTACTCTTTTTGCACTAAGATTTTTTCCTTCCCTTTTTTTTTTTATATGTGCAACCCTGTTTTTTGCCTAGACTGCCCCTTTTTTTGGGATTTTCAGCCTAGCTGGGTATTACTCTTTTTGCACTACATTTTTTTTTTGAAGCACCTGAGGGCCAAGGCGAGCCCCTGCTTGAACATTCTTGATACCCTTGAGGTCTGAGTCAAGCTCCTATGTCGTTGTCGACACGGGGTCAATCTTTCGAAGCTGAGTGGCCTTTTGTTGTCCCTTGATGTTGCCGCCGTCGTTGACTTGGTCAAGATGAAGGTGGGGGCATGATTGGGAAAGTGTATGGCTTGATAGAGGTCTTTTTTGGGGTAAGGAAAGTGTATGGCTTGATGGCATTAGTTGACTTTCTCACACTGATTAATCGGAACGTGAATTATTTCAAGAGATTATTTGTTGAGCAATGCAAATGATCATATAAAATAAAACCATTTCATTAAATGTAATGTAGGTGTGCAAATAATGTCTTAAGTCTAGCAAGAAAAGAAGAAGACTCTTTTATAGAAAATTGAAGATTAATTACAATGTCCATGGAGGACTTGATTTGAAAGAGAAAAGTACTAGAACATACGAAGGTTGACTGAGAGACTATTCTTTTTTTTTTTTTTTTTAATCTTGCTTAAGGATAAGTAGACCCTAGTCTAGCTACTCTTCGCCGGTTGGACCGCTGGTAACTTGAGCTTTCCTTCGTAGATCGCCCACCGAATTTCTTTCTTCAGATCCACACACTTATCTGTCACATGCCCAAAATGCTTGTGGTACTCGCAGAACTTGGTCCTGTCAACTCTACTGGGGTTTCTTGGCTTATAATTCTCGAGAGGTGTGAGAAGGCCTCGTTTCACCAAATCATCGAAAACTTTGCTCATGGGCATCCCGAAATCATCAGACTGACGTTTCTGACCTTGTACATCCTGAATCGACCTCTTACCATAGCTTTCTGTTTTTGGCCCATGGAGGTTCTCGAGCTTCCCATCTTCTATCAACTTCTGGATCTCATACCTCAAATAGGTGCAATCATCAGTGTCGTGTCCAGGGTATTGATGGAAAAGACAATGCTTGGACTCATCCAACCGAATACTGGGGTTCCTGGGCTTCCAATTCTCCAGTGGCTTTATCAGCTTTTCTTTCATCAGTTCTTCCAGAATCTTGCTTAAAGGCATATCCGTATTGCGGAGTTTTCGGGAGACATTGTTGTTCTCAAGACTCGGAGTTCCATTGTCCAGTTGGTTCCATTGTTGGATTTGGCTGAAGGAGGCTACGACACTCTTTCCTTTGTGAGGAACTGGTGCTGACATGGGTACGGTTGCTGTTTGGTGCTGGTGGCATTGGGTCATGCTTGGTGGAGTCATTTCCTTGCTTGGTTCGACGTCTGGGGTCAAGGGAGTATTGATACTCATCATGAAGTCAAACTTCTCTTGCATTTGTTTCACTTGTTCCATCAATATTGCCACATGGGGGTCAACGGGGACTCTCGAGTTATTGGAAATCGCAATGGACTTTTATTGGCGGAGGGAAACATAGTAGCAAACCGACGGCTGAATTCATTAAGCCCTAGAGGTGACAAATGGAGACTTGAATCATCCTTTGGCAACTCATGATCGCACTCGTGTAGGTGTAGGGGCTTGTAACATAGCCACATAACTCAAATTGATTATGCGAAGCCGGAGCGTAAACCGGCGGTGTATTGGGCCGAAACTGAGGAACAGGTGAGGTGAAGCCCAATCCGTTTTGAGGAGCTGAGGGCGATGGAGCTCGGATGAGCTGGGATGTTGGAAAGGACTGAGGAGGAGTGGTCCTTGGCAAGGGATCGTATGTGGATGGAGGAAGGTATTGGTTATAGGCTGGGGGGTCTTGGTCATAGGATGAAGGGACTGAAATCACTGTTTCCAAAGTCTCATCTTCGACTACCACCAGAGAACCGTTCGACTCAACTGTGACCTGAACTCCATGACGACGGAGTGCGTCAATGAGCATGGCTTGCTGTTCCTGATGAACCTTATGGGCGCTTTCCAAAGCCAGGACTAACTCTTCCTTCCTAACCATCTGATTCCCTGCACCCTCACCTGTTTCGTCAAATCCGCCATTCGACTCTCCGAGCCGATGAAGCTGTCCGAACCTAAGGTTTTACGAAAAGCCGGCGACCCAAGATTCTAGCCCACTTCTTTCTCGCTGCGGGAAAGGGACAGGCAAGGTTTAGACTCGGGGATAGGTAAGGTTTAGACTTGAAGGTAAGTGTTTAGGCTAAAGGCTCAAGTAACATGCACTTATCGCTTTAACTTTTGCTCGAAACACATTTTCTCCTAATCCTAATTGATCGGAAAAGATGAGACCTTGGAAGGTCAAGATTGGAAGTGGAGATCGGACCGAGGAGGTCGCGATTAAGGACTTGACCGCGAAAGGTTGAGATGGGAAAATCGAAAATCGGACCGAGGAGGTCTCGATTAGGGTTTGACCATGAAAGGTCGGAATAGAAAATCGGAAATCGGACCGAGGAGGTCTCGATTAGGGATTTGACCGTGAAAGGTCGGAATAGAAAATCGGAAATCGGACCGAGGAGGTCTCGATTAGGGTTTGACCGTGAAAGGTCGGAATAGAAAATCGAAAATCGGACCGAAGAGGTCTCGATTAGGGTTTGACCGCGAAAGGTCGAGAATGGAAAATTGGAGATCGGACCGAGGAGGTCGCGATTAGAGTTTGACCGTGAAAGGTCGGAATAGAAAATCGGAAATCGGACCGAGGAGGTCTCGATTAGGGTTTGACCGTGAAAGGTCGGAATAGAAAATCGGAAATCGGACCGAAGAGGTCTCGATTAGGGTTTGACCGTGAAAGGTCGGAATAGAAAATCGGAAATCGGACCGAGGAGGTCTCGATTAGGGTTTGACCGTGAAAGGTCGGAATAGAAAATCGGAAATCGGACCGAGGAGGTCCCGATTAGGGTTTGACCGTGAAAGGTCGAGATAGGAAAATGCAATTATGATTACATTAATTGTTCAAGTTTACTTAAAACAATGTCTTTTATTTATTTCTATTTGGTTGGAAAAGGGGGTTTGCCCTTCTTTTTCGCAACTACTCTAGATCCTGGATCAGTGGGTTCCGTCACTACGTCTATAAGCCCCTCGTATTCCACCTGTATTTCGACCTCCCACGGTGGACAGCCCCGGGCGAGGGTCCTATAGGGCACGCGGATCCCACCGAACGAGAGTAAAGAACGCTCCTAATGGGTCTAGCGGGTCATAGGAACTTTCAACGCACGAGCGATGCGGATTATAGTCAAGGCAATACCGGGAAAGTCTCGTCTCTCTGCCTTGACGGATCTTTGGCAGAATTTCGCTTGAGCGAATGACGTTTTGACTTTCGGTAATGTTCGAGAAGATAATAGGCATGTGTCGGGTGGTAAAAGCCGGATGACACAATGTCACATTGAACTTTGTTGCATACACGGTGCGTGGGTCGGAATCGAAGTCAATGCCGGTCAAGATCTTGCCAATTTTTAGAGCTTCGCTTGAGCGAAAGATCTTTTGATTTTTGGCAAAGACTCGGTCTTGACTCTTACGCATTCCGTGCGGGTCAAGGTCAATAGTCAATGTCGGAGTCAAGATCCCACCGATTTTTCCTTGTCGGAATTTCGGCAGAATTTCGCTTGAGCGAAAATCTTGGCTTCCGTTATGAGCTAAGGCTTGACCTTTACGTGGGTATGCAACTGGGCTATATGACACGGACTAGACCAAAAACCAACCAAAAGTCACGGTTTTTTGAAACGTGTGACACGGACTGTGCATTGATCGACACTGGCTGCCATGGGGAGGTTGGGATGATTCCGTGCGCGCCCGGGAGCATCGTAAGGCTGTCCGTGACTGCAGCTGGAACCACCCTCGGGTTTGAAGGACGTGCGTGCAAAAGTGTACAGGATATCAGGTGCGCGTAGTGTGCGGTCTCCTAAAAATGTTCATTTTTGAGTTAAAATAGAGATTTTCAGAAATGTGTTTTAAAGGAATGATTTTCGGGACGGGGAGAATGCAACACATAAGCACGTAAATTTTCTGGGAGCCCCAGTCAGTCATGGAGCTGAGTAGCCCCAAGCTGCTAGGACTGCCAGATTAACCATGATTTTTCCTGGTGGAATTGCCACTGAGGTCGCCCGGTCAGAATCCAAGGAGGATTGAGCCGTACGACTGCATGGATCAATTTTCCAGGTTCCACTCCTTTTACTATTTTTTCGGGTTGTTTCCCGTTCAAAGTATGCACAGATTCCAAGATGCAAATGATGCAATGCATGGTAAAGAAAGCAAGCATGATTAATGAAATCGGCGATGGGAGTCTAACCCGCTCAAAGGGAAAAGCTTTCTTTTATTTTTTTTTTCAAAAAATTGTTTTTCGAAAAGGGATACTGGTACGTGGATTGTTAAACCACCGGTTATCCCAACTCCCACGTCAGGGAGTGTACAGGAAGGGTAAGTGGTTTCCACCTATATACCGAGTATCGATTTTTTTTGTTTTGAAAATAAAAGCTTTTCTCCTTTGGGTTTCCCCAGCAGAGTCGCCAAACTGTGAATGTGGTGCCCAAATTTTGTTGGATTCACGCGAGTTTGAAGACATCCGAGTTATTTGAAAAACGGAGTCGCCACGCCATTTTGATTACCTCAAAACTTTGAAAAAAAGGTTTTATGGGTTCGGAGGTTTAAGTTACCCCTTGGGAAGAACGTTTGGCGTTCACCCAAAGTGCCTTGCCGGAGCAAGTCTCCCAAGATTTCATTAATCGTGCTTGCTTGCGTGCTTTCTTGTGTGCATGTGTTTGAGAAAAAGGGGGGGAATGTCCCAAGTTGTCTTCCGGACGTACAAACCATTTGTTGGTTGTCGCTCGGGATTCCTTGGAATTTTATGTATTTGGGATTATGATCCCGTCCTCATCTTATGACTTGTGATCATCGCATTTTAACCTCGGGACCCTCGGGACTTGCGTGATCGAGAGAATGACTCTCTTTTGTTAAAGATGAGGTTCTTTAGAAAAGGAGGGTCCTTAGCCCATCAATCCTACGCTTTAAGACGGTCGAGCTCGTATAGAGGCTTCATACTCTTTCTTAAGCGATAATCGGAGATATAGGGTTCAAGGTTATCCTTTTCCAAAGAAATCGTGAACCTTTAATGGAAGGAACGATGTAAAGATAGGATCTTTTACACCGGTCCGTTCCAAGGTTGGGGGAAAGGGGGAAATACATGATGAAAAATGACACTTTAATGAAAAGATGACATTTTTGGGTTTGCAAATGATGCTTTTTTGATTGAAAGACATGATCTTTATGCAAGTGATGCATAAAGATAGGATTTTTATGCAAGTGATGCATGAAAAAGGGTTTTGAATGCAAAGGATGCATTTTTATTGAAAAGATTGGATTTTTATATGCAAATGATGCATAAAGATGACATTTTTATTTAAAAATGGGGGTTTTAGGTGCAAAGGATGCACCTTTATGAAAAAGACTACATTTTTATGACAAATGATGTCTTAATGCATGCAAAAGGGGAAGGGGATGATAAAGATATGATCTTTAACTATGAATGCCAAGTCCCAAGCAAGATATATGAATGCAATGAGCAAGTATATTAATTAAAATGCAAGGTTAGGGCGTGCGAGGTTACCAATGGCTTCCTTTGTTTCTTCGGACGGAGCTAGGAGGAGAGGTTGGTCTTGGGTCTTCAAGGAGGAGGGAGATGGCTTCTTAGCTTCTTCTTCACCTTCTTGAGCCTTCACCAATATTCTTCACGTCTTGGGAGTGGCTGATTGTGGGTGTATTGTTTTTGGGGTGGTAATGTTGTGTCTTGTAATGGGTAGAGGAGGCCTCTATTTATAGGTAATCTGGATAAGGTGAATGAAGCCGTGCGGCCAGGAGCAGCGAGCTAATGAAGCCGTGCGGGCTTATCCTGAATGACTCAGCATTCTAGAACCATGCAAGGTGGCAAATTCTAGAACCCTCCTTCCTAATTAAGAAAAACGTGTTTCTTAATTAGGAAGGATCCCCTTCAGCCCTTATTTAATAAAAAACAGTTCCGGAATGTTTCCGGAACGCTGGGAAGGTCTGGGGAATTACCGGAAAACTTACCGAAATTGTCGGGAAAATTAACCGGAAGGCATGAGCCAGATTTGGGTACTTACACTCGTGGAACTAGTCGTTATCAAAATTGTACTCGTACTGGATTGGGGCACGAGTCGTGCTGGAGGGCATGAGTCGTGCCCTGCTCTGTTTCTTCTGTATCAGTTTTTAAGCCAAATAAAGCCTAACTATCTAATACATCTTTTAACACAATTTGACCCTAATCAAAGTACAACATATGAACTATAAATTGATATCTTAACTTTTCCAAAAGGGTATTAGGAAGGTGATTAAATCTTGTCTTGAAAATGGTTTGAAAGTAATGTTGAACTTAACCAAAGTTGTATAAAACTTGGTGAAATGATCTTAAACCTTTTAGTAGGGTTAAGCAATGTTGTATATGAATATGTAAGGCTTGTTTGTGATATATTGTGCCAATGCTTGGTTACATATTCATGGTGTGTTTGTTCAATAGTGTTTGAATCATAAGTTGCACTATTGTGATGGTTTGAAAATGAGTAATATTATCATGTTGTTGGATTGATATCCCGATTGTGGATTTATTTTCAAGTATCAATTTATGTGATTGAATGTGTTTATCAGCTGATGTTTAGGGGTATAATGGAATTCTATCAATTATGGAAAATGTTCTATGAGTTGATCAAATTACATTATACCTGTGACTGTCCCCTTTTATGGCCACAGTTGGGGTGATAACTTCTGTACTTAGCCAAAAGCATTTACAGATAGCGAGTAATCTTATATGGTTCTCTGAAAAATGAGTCTTATAAGATGTGAATAAGCATAAGCAGTTCAAAAAAGAGAGGAGTTATTACTTCCATGTTGTACGACATATTGTTCAGACGAGAAATGTAAGTTGAGGTAACGTAATGTGTTTACCGCTTAAAACAAGGTGTTGTGTGTAAACATGTTATGTGTTGCATCTTATATGGCATCTTGTTGCATCATAATAGCTTGCTGAAATTTATTCTCACCCCTTCTCCCTTTTACTATTTTAGATCGCACTGAGACAGGTGGCCTGAACCAGTGAGACCGAGGAAGGAGTTTGGACTACTTTATTTTGGTATTTTTCAGGGTATGTGTATGGTTAGTTTGTGGTTGAGAGTATCAGTTGGATACTACTCTTTTGGGAAAACTTGTATATAGTACTACTTTTGTAAAACTTTACACTTATGATGTAACTAAAACAGGTTGTTGTTTTTTTTTATAAAGTTGGTTTTATAAACCTATCTCCAAGTGTAGAAGTGGTGTCATTTTATCTTGGCTTGTGAAAGTGAGTTGGTGTATTTTCAAGTAAACAAAAGTTTTTAAATTTAGGTGACTTTTACAAGCTAGGGGATCCTCCCGCTCGGGGTACGAGCTAAGGTTCCGGGTCGAGGTCCCCACAGTGCATCATGATGTGGAAAGAATGAGGAATTTTCTAAACAAGCTCAAGAATTTCCTAAGGAAATGCATTCCACTTCAAAGGGTAAAGGACAGGAACAAACGGCTAAACTTAATTTCCACTATGTCTACCCTAAGAAGCAATTTGGGAAAAATTCTCAAATGAAAAGAAGAGTTTCTGAAAACGAAACCGCTTCTGAGGATGAAACCGTAAAGGAGGTTTCAATTGAGGCTGACCGACCTTCTTCTTCGACCGCACCTCCTAAGCAAGGGGAGCATTCCCAGAAAAATTGCGGTCAAACCTAAATTGACCACCTCTGTGAAGGCCAAAACCGCAGTTCCCAAAAAGAATGCAAATCCTAAGAATAGTAAGGAGTTTGTAAAACCTCATATTGCTCAAAGCTTTCATCACTGTTCTGTGTGTGATGGTTCAGGTCACAAGGCTACAAAATACCTTTTGAGGTTCACACCCAATGCCAGAAAGAATAATCCTCCTTCTGTCAAACAGGTGTGGGTCATCAAAAGATGCTAACCTCAGGAACCAAAAGAATAAAGGGGACCTCATTTTTAAATGTCTATCTTTCAGGTCCTCTGCTTATTGGCTGGTCACTCCAAGGAAAATAAATGGTATCTTGACAGTGGCTATTCAAGACACATGACTGGAGATAGATCCTTACTTGAAGATTTCATTGAAGCCAGCGGTCCATCTGTAACCTTTGGTGACTAAAATTACCTGGATCGTGCGGATGCGGCGAGCGGTTTTTTGATGGACTTCACTAAAAAGAGAGTCGCCACGCCGTTTTGTATTATGAGCCTAAACTTTGAAAAAGGCTGGTTTGAAAAGGAGGCCGTTTTGATTGGAAGCCAAAACATAGGAAAAGGCTTTTGAAAAGGAGGTCATTTTGATTGGGAGCCAAAACATAGGAAAAGGCTTTTGAAAAGGAGGTCGTTTTGATTGGGAGCCAAAACTTAGGAAAAGGCTTTTGAAAAGGAGGTCATTTTGATTGGGAGCCAAAACATGGGAAAAGGCTTTTTGAACAGAGATTGTTAGGTTCGGAGGTCAGGTTACATTTCGGGAAGAGTATCTAGAGAGCACCCGAAATTCCTCGCATGACGAGTCTTACTACCTTTCTCGAAAAGTGTGCATGTGTGTGTGTTTGTGTTACTTTTGTAAGCGAGTTTGAATGACAAAATTTAATCTTGGTTTGAATGACAAACGTTGATTTTGAAAAGGATCGTTGGAATGACAAACGACGATTTTGAGGGAGTTTGAAAAGGAGTTCGAATGACGAACTTCGGTTTTGAATCGGGCATTACGATGTTACCCATTTTGATGAAAATGATGGCAAATGATATGCGATCAACAAGTCATTTTGTGACTCGGACATTTGAAAGTAAATACTATCAACAAACCAAATGGTTTGGACTTGTAAATGACAGTATTGAAAATGCAGTATTAACGGATCGAACGATCCGGACGGTAAAAGTGCGATCGACGAGCCAAACGACTTGGATTTGTAAAGAGCATAAATTAAGTGCGATATCAACAGATCAAACAATCCGGATGGTAAATAGCAATCAACGGATCAAACGATCCGGACGGTAAAAGTGCGATCGCAAACCGAACGATTCGGACGGTAAATGACATAAAAGTAAAAATGGGACTCGAACGCCGTTTTAACCCTAAATTACTTCTCTCGAGGGAGAAAAGATGATAGAGGACTAAAATGTATCATGTCCCGTAGATGACGTTTCGTCTACATTTTGAGAACTTTGATCGGATCGAAAGTAGCGTATGACGAGTAAAACGAGGCGATGCAGAGTTTAGAGAGTGAGAGTGTTACCAATGGCTAGGTGTTAAATCTTTTGCTCGGGAGGAAATATAAGGGATATGAAAGGGTGTTTGAAAGGTGTTTTGGAGGTGTTTGGCTCGTGTTTGGCTTGGAAAACATGGTTTTCACGCAAATCGAGGCATTTCCGGGGCTCAAAAGGGGGTTTTGGTTGCTGGAACCATGGGGTTTTGCTGAGGGAGTAAATATTTAGGCCTCTTTTACTGAAGGGGAGGGGCTGTATTTATAGGGGGTGAAACTGAAGAACATGCCGTCCGCCCAGAACCTCAATTTCAGGGACTTTAGGGGTATTTTGGAAAATTGCTGAGACTAATCTGTTCATTTGGAAGAACAGGCCGGCCAGCCAGTCACTCAGTTTGAGGGTATTTTAGACTTTTCACCCTTGAATCTAATTGATGGGGATGGGAGAGGCCATGCATGTAAGCCACGCGTCTAGCTTAGTCGCTAAGATTGCCCATTTGGTCCGTTAATCTCGGTTTTGACTGTTTTCTAAATAACTGTCCGAGAAAATACCGGAACAGTCCCAGAAAGTCCCGAAAATTACGTATTTCTCGAAAAGTTGTATTTTCACGTGTACGAACGTGGGTTGAATACACTTTGGATTTTGGATTCACGGGGCAGTCCTGGAAAGATTCGTTAACCTGAAAGGTGCATGTTAATGGATTCTCGTTAACTTGGAAATCGTTAGTTAACGGATTGTAACGATCCGGATTTGGGTACTTACAGTAGCCCCTTGGTGACATCACTTTCGAAGGAAGTGGGGTCGTTGAAAAAGATAAGGATCCCAAATCAGGGAGATGCCTAATGGGGAGACCTAGACAGTCAAATAGCTGGACCCTATAGCAAGGATTCCTACACATCCACGGGGGAATCAAGTTGATCGTAGTTCATGTCTGTCAACTGTAAGGGACTTAACAAACTGACGCTGGGTCACGAGATCTTGCTGGAGATCTGACGAAATGGCAGGAACGGTTGTGTTAAACTGGCATTTTTAACAACACAGAAGGATTAACTTTCTAACATCGGGGTTAGGAACGGAATGACAAGAACATTTGTATTAAACTGGCATTTTTAACAACACGGTCTGAGTTCAAAGGAAGTATTGACATTCTAATGACGGGGTTAGGAACGAAATGACAGGAACGGTTGTGTTAAACTGGCATTTTTAACAACACGGTCTAAGTCATGAAGAAAGGATTGATGTTCTAATAGCGGGGTTAGGAATGGAATGTGATCTCGGGAGAGACTGACACATTGCTGGGGAAAGGTGTCCAGAGTTCTAACAAAGTCAGTTAGGAACTGAGGAGATTAGTTGACGTTCCTTTAGAAGGATGGTCTTAGGATCCTGCTGGGGAGGGATGTTCGGGCTTACAACAGCGGCCGAAGAAGGATTGTTGTATGTGCTTACAATGATTGCCGTTGAAATGAGATGATCGGGCTTACGATTGACGACCGGAGAGATTGTTGATTGGACCGTGAAAGGTCTCAATTTTGAGGTTGGACCGTGAAAGATCTAACGGGAATTTTAACCTCGAGAGAGGGGCGTTAGAGATTTCTAACTGAGAAATTTAACCTCGGGAGAAGGGCATTAGAGATGTCTAACTGAGAAATTTAACCTCGGGAGAGGGGCGTTAGAGATGTCTAACTGGGAATTTAACCTCGGGAGAGGGGCATTAGAAATGTCTAACTGAGAATTTAACCTCGGGAGAGGGGCATTAGAGATGTCTGATGGGAAATTTAACCTCGGGAGAGAGGCATTAGAGATGTCTAACTGGGAAATTTGACCTCAGGAGAGGAGCGTTAGAGATGTCTAACGGATAATTTAACCTCGGGATATGGGCATTAGAGATGTATAATGGGAAATTTAACCTTGGGAGAGGGGCATTAGAGATGTCTAACGGGAATTTTAACCTCGAGAGAGGGGCGTTAGAGATGTCTAACGGGAAATTTAACCTCAGGAGAGGGGCGTTAGATATGTCTGAAGGGAAATTTATCCTCGGGAGAGGGGCGTTAGAGATGTCTAACTGAGAAATTTAACCTCGGGAGAGGGGCGTTAAAGATGTCTAACGGGAAATTAAACCTCAAGAGAGGGGCGTTAGAGATGTCTAACGGGAAATTTAACCTCGGGAGAGGGGCGTTAGAGATATCTAACGAGAATTTTAACCTCGGGAGAGGGGCGTTAGAGATGTCTAACTGGAATTGACTTGTGTTTGATTCAATTGAGGTTATGGGTAGACAACGTAGAAAATTTGGTAGAAAGTTCCGGATTTGATGGATATTTCGAAATGATTTTGAAAGTTCTGGGTTTGACGGGTTTTTTGAATGGTTTGAAAGTTTCGGGTTTGACGGGTTTTTCGAATGGTTTGAAAGTTTCGGGTTTGATGGGTTTTTCGAAATGATTTGAAAGTTCCGGGTTTTGACGGGTTTTTCTGAAATGCTTTGAAAGTTCAGGGTTTGATGGGTTTTTCGAAATGTTTTGAAAGTTTCGGATTTGACGGGTTTTTTGAAATGGTTTGAAAGTTCCGGGTTTGATGGGTTTTTCGAAATGCTTTGAAGGTTTCGGTTTTGACGGGTTTTTCTGAAATTTGAACCATTAACATTCCGACTTGAGATGGAGATATCTTAGGAAAATGAACCGTTAATGAAACGGGATTTTGAGACTTGAACAGTTAATATTCCGACTTGAGACGAAGATATCTTAGGAAAATGAATCGTTAATGAAACGGGATTTTGAGACTTGAACCGTTAATATTCCGACTTGAGACGGAGAAATCTTGGGAAAATGATTGAACAATATCTTTGTGTTGATATATGACATTGCATGTGCATTTTATGTACGTTATTTTCTATTAACATACCTTTGCTGAGTTTACCTGCATGGGCGAGGGTCGGTTGATGAGTCAACTACTAAGAGTAGGGGAGATGTCGAGGTTGTTAGTGCGCTGTGGGAAATGTTCTCGGATGTGGCTCGTTATGGAGAGAGTAGTCCACGGCAGCTGGTGATTGACTCTGGCCTGGGAGGCTTTATTAAGACAGTGGCTGTTGTGGCTTCGTCGCAAAGGGTCAAGGTCATTCATGTCGCTTTGAGAGAGTATTGGTGGGACACGACCCACACGTTTCACTTTAGGTGGGGGAGGCATCGATTACTCCCACTGACTTTGATGCGATCACCGGGTTGTCATTTTGAGGCAATCCCCTAGGGTGGTTTGATGAGTTCACCTTGGAGCAGCTGACTGATCTGCTCGGCTTTGAAATTACAGATCCCAGGGGCATTGGTATTCAGTATGGACCGATGGAGGGCCATCTGAGGAGAGGCATAGCTGAGTATCTGGAGGGTTGCGAGTGGATGACAGCTGATCAGTTGGTTAGGGGGTTCTTGTGGTTTTGCTCTATTAGAAACCATTTTTCCCAATGCTGATACGACGTGCCAGTTTGCCTTGCTCAGTTCTCTGATTGATCTGGAGGTGGTGAGAGGGTTTGCCTGGGGAGAAGCTGGCCTGGCCGAGCTTTTCTTTGCCTTGGACAAGTATTTCCGGGGGGAGGACAACTCGTTCTGCTGTTTCCAGTTTGTGCTGGATGTGAGTCTCCTTTATCTCTTCCTTGTCTCGCTTGTACTTGTTTGTATCTGCTTTGTAGCTGACATAACTTTCTTGGCGTCTTTCAGGTGTGGTGCTACGATGTTTTCCACCCGCATCGGTGGATCATTACAGAGGAGTATGCTCCTTTATTTCCCATTATGCTTTCTTGGCAGAAGGCGGCTAGGAAGCCGGTGAAGTCGAGGGAGAGCACCCGTGTGACTTACGAGGAGGTGTGGTGCTTTGAAGTTTTGCACCCGGGTGAACGTTGCCCGGGAGGTGACGAGTCAGAGGAAGCTTCTAGTGGGGCTTCACTGCGATATCCTGTATCTTGGCGAGAGGGTGTCTTGCCAGTATGCTCCGGGATTTGGTCCCATGGTTCCGAGGGATCCTCCCCTCCACATGTTGTTTCCTTTATCTATAGCCGGGGAGGAGTTACAGCGGTATAGGCAGGGAGTGCCTTATGTTGAGAATGTCATTGAAGAGGCTGACTATGACATTTTTCAGAGGATGAGGCTGAGGAGCACACAGGTGCTGGCCAGAGAGGGTGAGGACCATGTATTTCCTAGAGATTATCCACTCCCCCGCACTCTCTTTTCATATGAGGGCGTTGGTGGTTCTCGCAGGCGGTTGATGATTCCCATTCCTGAGCAGGTGAGGCCTCCATATAGAGTTGAGCCCAGTGCTTCGGTGAGTATCTTGCTGCTTCTTCTGTATTGTAGTAGATTTCTGCAAATGTTGCATCTGTGTTGTCCTTTCTGTATTTTGATGCTTTCCTGGTTTGCATGTTTCTGGTCGTACCTACGATCAGGCTGTCAGACGTCTGGATGTGGTGACTGGTTTGCCAAGAGGCTTGTCAGCTTCTTGTGTTGTGGCTCCAGGAGGAGTGCGGCTGTTCATGAGCCGATGCCATCCAGATCGTCTGTTGCTAGAGACTCATCTGCTTCCACGGCTGGTGGTATAGATGCTGGTATAAGTGCCCCAATTTGGGTCGTTAATGTTTCGTTAGCCCAAATTAATGATTTATGATCATTTAAGGGCATTTTGGACATTATTTTGACAATTTGAATGAGGAAGGTCCTCTTAGGAATAAAAAAAGGACAAATACCTCGCTGAAAATTTGTCATTTCCTATAAAAAGGGAATATTGATCAAGTGCAAACAGCCAAAACTGCTTTCTGCACAGGACCAGACACGCTGCTGGGGTCATCCGCGCGGACAAGATTGTACCTAAAATCTTGTCCACGCGGATAAGATCGTCATCCAACCAACCTATAAATATAGCCCTTCCCCCTCAGTTTAACAAGGCCAAAAAAATACGAAAACCTACTGTTATGCTGTCAAAATCCTCTCCCAATCAGCCATTTTCACCTTATAAACTCAAATTCCACACCAAATCCAACCTCAAATCCACTCCAAAATCACTTCTAAGCCTTGAAATCCTTCAAACCCTAAACACAAACCCAAGAAAATTGGTAAACCCTCACCTTCTTTATTCATATCTCTCTCATTTATGCACACACTTCATGTGTAAATGATGCAGTTCTACTTGTTATTTGTTGTTCAATTCCCCCTCTTCTTTTGTCCCAAGGATCCAAGAGGATCTCCATGGAATTCCTTTCCATAGGTGATCTTCTAAAGGGATCCACATTTTCTTTACTTTTATGTCATCCCTATTTCCCCTTTACATTACTTGGTATTTGCCTTTTGACCTAAAGTATGGTCATCTTGGAGTCCATCTCCATAGATGACCACTTTAAATGGTCTACATCCTTTACTTCCTTGTAAATTCCTCATCCCTAGTCTAAGATGCTCACCTTGGAACACTTTCCTTGGATGAAAATCATCTAGACTCATAAAATAGGTCACACAAGATGTATAAGATACACTTGAGTTTAGGTCTCAAGGATGGTCTTCTCATGACCACCTTAGAGATCTTCCTCTAAAAGTTGATACAACTTGACCTATCCCTTGTTCAAATTTACTTTCACGTCAAATCCCCTTCCCCTTTGCAAATGATATGTTTCCAAGTCCTAATGTACCCCCGGGATGGCTTGGTTAAGTGGATTCATCAATTATGACCACTAATCAAAGTCTAGGAAAAGAGAGGACAAAACATGGATGCCAAAAATCCAAGCAATCCTTTAATTTTCTATTCATAGTTACATTTCCAGTTAAGTCCTGTAAATCCAGTTAACTTTCTGGAAATTACAGTGACTAAACTGGAAACTGTAAAAAATATTGAGACTGCAGGCCCATCCTCGCGGACAAGACTGCACTACAGTCTCATCCACGGGGATGACATTGTCATCTACAAACAGTTTTCAGTTTTTCTATTATTTTCAGTTTAATCACTATTTTTAACTGTTTTTCAGTTCAGCCCCTAGAATTTCAGTTATTTTCAGAAAACTCATTTTTTTAAGAAAGTCCCTTTTAAAACACACACGCACACACACACACAAAAGTTTCAAGTGAGGAAGACTCGTCATACGAGGCATTTCGGGTGAACGCCAAACGTTCTTTCCGGAGTGTAACGTGACCTTCGAACTCATTTTCTATAATTTTAGGCTTTTTTCAAAGTTTTGGCCACTTAAACTAAAAACGGCGTGGCGACTCTGAAACAAATGATTTTCGCGAAAGAAAAATCGGGGCATCATCACAGTGGCGACTCCGCTGGGGAGTAAATAAGCTTTTTTTAAAAAAAAAATGATACTAAATATATAGGCGGGAAACCATTAACCTTCCTATTAACGCCTCCTTATTGGAGCCGGGGATAAATTATGGTATAACAATGCCACGTACTAGGTGTCATTTCAAAAAAAAAACTTGTTTTTTAGAATAAATAAAAACTTTTTTTTAACAAAAAAGCTTTTGTGGGTCAAACTTCCGTTCCAACACTTGAAACCTTTTGTTGTGTGTGTGTGTATTTTCCCAACGATGCGTGGATTTCGGTTTGACCGTCCCGAAAAAGTCAAATTTTGACTGTTGAATCAATTTCTTTAACTGTTAAACTTTATGTGCTTATGTGCTTACATGCTTTCAAAAAAAAAAATCGAAAATGTTTTCAAAAAAAAAAAAATTCCTTTCAAAAAAAAATCTTTTTTTGCATGCATCATACTTTTAAGACACATTTGAAAATTTGTGTTTTACTCAAAAAAGAATGTAGACTGCCGCACACTACGCGCACGTTTACCGTACACTGCACACAACGTCCTTAACCCGGGAAATCTCAGTAGCATCCTGGGAAGCCTTATTACGCCTCTCGGTGCAAGCACAAAATGGCCCAAACAGCCATTGGTTTATCCTCGTGTCGACCCTGCACTTGTCCGTGACACACTCTTTGTCCGAGACTCGGTTGGTTTTTGTTCTAGTCCGTGTCAGACTGTATCAGTGTATACCCCGCGTAGGTCAAACCCTAGTCAACGTGCCAAGTCAGGATCCACGGCGGACCTAATTGAGTCGAAGTCATGCTGGTTTTCCGCCATGAACTTCGACCCAATCTTGACTGGGGCTCGTACTTTGACTTTGACCCGCACGGTTTATGCACTGGCTCCCGGTATGACACTGAGTCATCAAGGATTAACGCCCAGTCCATGTTTAATTACTGCTTAACCAACGACAAGTCAAGATCCCTTGTGGACCATTATCATTCAAGGTCATGCCGGCCTTTTGTCAGGCACCTTGACCCGATCTTGATCCTCTACGCTGGCTTCGCCGGTAATTTACATCGAGTGCGCATTAAGACTTCATGATCCGCCAGACCTTAGGTTAGTCTACCTTTTCGGTCGGTGGGACCCACTTACCCTACAGAACCCTTGTTCGAGGTTACAGGTTGAGGGTCCATAGGCGTAGTGATGGGTCCCACTGATCCATGACTTAGAGTAGTTAAAAAAAAGAACAATCTTTTCCAACTGTTTAGGATTTGAGAAAAGGCGTTTTAAGTAAACTCGAACAAATAATCGCATGTTACATGAGCCCTAAGCCCAAACACCAACATGTTTTGCTTTCCCGAGTCTGAATCGTACCCTTTTGTGCCTTCCACAATAAGCAAAGTTTGGATCAGGATCCCGGGTCATCGTTTATTCATCTCAGTCGGTTTTGGAATGTCAGATACTTCATCGGTCTCTTCTTTGGCTTTAGCTCAGAGTTTCGAAATGGCCAGCTCAGAGGAGAACAGTGGGGAACGTACGACTCCGTACCCCGAGAATCCGCAGAATGCCGAACAGTGGAATCAGATGTTGGAACAGATAAGACAACATCAAGAGGCTCAGATCAGTCAGTTATTGGAAAGTGTCAGAAGCCATGGACTAGCAATTGTTCGCAACCCTAATGGAACCTTTACGGTTGATGCGGAGAATGAAGCTAATTTTCTTCCTGGGTATGCCGACTACCGTCGAATGCCTTGCTCCCTTTCGTGTGGAACTGCTAATGGGCCAAGCATGCCCCGACCTATAACTAAGCCTGTCTCTCAGCCCCTATAGCTTGGTATGCCTCAGCAGTGTGGTCTGGGTCATCAGTCTGGACTGGACTGGGTCGATTCAGTACATCTCAGCCTCATCAAATCGGTACTCCTCAGCAGTCCGATCTTGGTCAACTTTCCCCCCCAGTGCTTCTCAGTTTTTACCTTTGGGTTTCAATCAGTTCATTTCCGCCCCGCAGCTTGGCACGAGTCAGATTGCTACTTCTCAAGTCCATCAGTTCGACATGGATCTGCAGTCTAGTCTGCAACAGCTTCTTTCTACTACTTCTCATCCTCAGCAGTCCTATCTAGGTCACCTTGTTTCCATCAATCCTCAAGGCCCGCCTGCCCCTGTGATACCGCAAGCCCACACAAGCCGGCAGACTTCTGTCAGCATTTCAGCAAACCTGGTATATCCTCAATATCCATTTGTTCCTACTGCTCATTTCGCTCGAAATCCGTACAATCTAACTCCGATGGTTTCGCAAACCCAATATTTCTAGTATTCTCCATCAGCTCCAACTGCTCTGCAGTTTCAATTCCCTCAGAAGTTTCAACAGTACCTACCAGTTTACGCTCTATCTTCACACAATCAATTCTAGCCATGTGATTACATTCTAAGGCCCCAATATCCACTTGAGAGTGACGAGGCAAATATAGTTGCTTTAGGATTTGCATCTCTGCCCACCAGATCTAGTGAGTCCCCTAATCAAATTCACCAACCCTATGATGCAAGTGTTACTGCGGTCACTAGTAGTTTCAGTGATTTTGTCAATCCACATGATGCTCTATCTACTAATAGAGGCAGAAAAGTGATAAGTGACGGTAGTCAGGTTCCTGAACAAGGTACGTCGAGAGCCAGTGATCCGCGAAGACAGCAATACCGACAATACTATGATAACTTCGGGATACCTTTGAGGAAGTTTTTGAGAACTTAGTAGAGCAAGGTCTCCTCGAACCCATAAAAAATACAAGCCCAGAATCCCCAATGCCAACTTGGACGTAGCCGAGCACTACCATTACCACAATCATCATGGCCACACAACCAACAACTGTAAGTCGGGATGCCTCCGCAGTCTGGTAAAGATCATTTTGGGTCTTCCCAGCAACAGTCTGGAATGCCGCCGCCACAGTTTGGTCTAGGGCAGCAGACAGGGATGGGTCAGTTCAGCGCCCCTCAACAGCAGTCGGGTATTCCTCCTCAGAGTAGTACAGGTCAAGCAGCTCCTGGCGCCTCACGAGCGGTCCGAACAGAAAGGTTTGAAGTCGGTTATACCACTTTCAATCAAAACAACCAGCGCAGTGCTGGACCCTCTCAAACAAATCCAGATAACCATCAAAATCCTCTCGTGTTCACTTCCTTCTCTCAATATGCCTAGAATTCACCAGGTTTCCCCCACATAACTTTTCCGACCCATTACTTCGGACAGCCTGCATTTCCTCCAGCTACTTTATGGCCTCAAATCCCTCAATTTCCACAATACCCACTAAATTATGCTCCGTTCCCTCATAGCCTGTCTGTCCAACCCCTTATCATGGTTCCCTCTGACACTGGACCTTTGGTTACAGGTTCTAGTAGTCCAAAGGTTTCTATCGACCTGCATGTGGTTATGTTGGCTGACCAAAAGGCGGACGAAACTATGGGAGAGCTGTACAAGGAACAGAGCCGGAAGATTTCCGAAATCATGAAGTAGCGTCATGGATGACTGCGCAATCTTAAGGCCTGCGACCCAACCACCGATTGAAGATGGAAAAGCTTGAGCACCTGGCGGTCCAACCATGAAGAGTAGCTGGGCTAGGGGCTACATATCCTTATATTATATTAAAATGTTAAAACAATCTTTTAGTCAACCTTCGTAGGTTCTAGTACTTTCTTCGTTCAATCAAGTCCTCCTCGGACATTGTAGTTAATCTTAAATTTTCTATAAAAGAGTCGTTTTTCTTCTCTTGCTAGACTCGAGACATTATTTACACACCTACATTACATTTAATGAAATTGTTTTATTTTAAATGATCACTCACATTGCTCAACAAAGAATCTCTTGAAATGATTAAGATTTTAATTAATTGGTGTGAGAAAGTCAACCAATTCCCTCCCTATACACTTTCCTTACCTCACAAAGGCCTCCATCAAGCCATGCACTTTCCAAAACATGTCTCCACCATCACCTTGACCAAGTCAACGACGGCGGCAACATCAAGGAACAACAAAAGGTCATTCAGCATTAAAAGATTGACCCCATGTCGACAACAACCTAGGGGCTTGCCTTCGCCCTCACATGCATCAAGAAAGTTCAAGCAGAGGCTTGCCTTTGTCCTCAAGTGCTTCAAAAAAAAAAAAAAAGCTCAAGCAAAAGCTGCAAAAAAAAAAAGAAAAAAAAGAGCCCAAGCAAAAGAAAAAAAAAGCTCAAGCAGGAGCTTCTAAAAGAAAAAAAATGAGGCCAAGGTCCCAGCACCGCCGATCAGAGGCTTGACATATGGGCAAAATTAAAGCCTGAAGAACGGAAGTTGTTGACAACAAGGGAGCAGTTAAAGCAATGACAAAAACATATAATAAGCCCTTAAGTTGCATTCAAAATCTTTTTCCCCCCGATGTAAGACGACAATCAAGAAGCAAAGGAATCGCTGAAATAGCTGTCAAAAACGACTTGTCAAGGAATCACCTCAAGGCCCTTGCCTCATCATCCAACCTCCATATCCGAGCCTTTTCACCCAAGGGACCACAAATATTCATGCCCTTTCCCAAAGCCAAACACAGTTCAGCCCGAACTACGGTGACCTGAGCTCCTCACAATGAGGGAAATGTAGGAAATGGTTCGGTCATAACACATTCAAATCCCAGAAAATTCGGTCTCACTAATGGCCTCTCCTATACACAATCTCTCTTCACCATTCGCCAATTTTGACTCTTGGTATCAGTTGACTTTCTCCTCATAATTAATCTAAATGTTTGTTCATATCGAGATTAGGGCTTGAATAACCCGAACATTAATAAAGGGTTTTAAGCAATCTTGTGATCATTTTGAATAAAACATGTTTTCAGATGTCTTGACAAGTCTTCTTTTTCTACATTATAGGAAAAATAGAGCTAAACACAAATTTTCTGTCAGCAGGGGCTTCCATACACTTTTATAAACTTTTCTACACTTATGCTCTCTCAAAAGAGTCAAACCCAAAGCGAGTTCTTTTGTGCCTTCATCAAATGAGGCCATCAAATAATACGAATCGTGGATTCATCCCAACTTTTTGAAAATATGCCACTGCAGGTATACATATCTAAATTTTCTTTCTTTTACATTTTCTTCCGGTTGACTAATTGACTACAGAAAATAATAAAGTAAATATAGAAGGATGGGTTGCCTCTTTTGCTATATGACAATTCAATTTGCATCAGAGCTGCATTGGACTCTTTAAGGTGGGACTTTCATCATGTCATTTCTTTAGAGTGGGGCTTCTCTGGTCTTTCTGGGTCCACATTGGTTCCTTTACTTTGCTACGAGAAGGATTGAGTTTTTATCAAATTCATTTCAAGACCACTTTGCAATCAGGTTGAAGTTTTGCTCATGTCAGATGTATAATTATGAGACTGAGGCTTTACCAAGTCACTTCTTCAAAATCGAGACTTCGCCAAGACATTTCTCCAGACCAGGGCTTCGCCAAGCAAAGGGATATTTGATCACCAAATTGATGTCCAAGGTTGAGGATGGAATTTTACCAGAACCAGGGATTCATCATGATTTTATGGCTAATATTGGAATCCGAGTTCATAAAACTCCTTGTACAAATCAGAATGAGGTTTCGATGATCACTTTTGGAAGGTGTCAGGAATATTGATTTGATGATTGCCCTCAACCCCGATGGGACTTTTGCGGTAGAAGAGGAAGAGGATCCCCATCCCTCTCTTGGTCAGATAAACTACCGCCGAATGCCACCACCTTCCTTATATGGAACCTCCACCGGGCCACACGCTTCTCAACCTATGAATCAGCCATCCTCTCAGCATCATTATGGTATACCTTCACAGTTTTGTCTCGGACAGTCATTTGGGGGAACGAATTGACTTCAGTCTGATTTAGGCCAGTATGGTATGCCTTAACGCTGTCGAGGTCAGCTCGGTATGTCGCAACAATTTGGTATGCCTCAGCAGTTTGGTATAGATCGCTCAGGAGCTTCTCAGTTACAACAGTTTGGTATGACTTCTTAGTTGGGCCTGGGACAACAGTCAACTCTGGGTCAGTTTGGAACTTCTCAGCCCCAGCAGTTTGGGATGCCTCACTAGCAATCCAGTTTAAGACAACCAGCCCCCGACACCGCACAAGTCTCATAAAATCACTTCATGGCCGCCTCCACGGGACAGTAAGCCTCTATTCCCGTCTCATGCAACTCGTCATATCCACAGTACCCTTCGGGTTTTACTCCGTCACCCCGACCGAAAGTGCAACTCAGAATCAGGGGTTTCTACCCTCCTTTAAACTACAATTTGATCCTGGGCCTGGGTATTCGGGCTACCCGACCACCTCTGGTTTTCCTTTACCCTTCTTTTCAACAAGGAATCAACAACACGCCTTCGGGCTCAATCCTTATGCTCAGGGTCCTACTTATACCCCTCAGGGCAACTTAGGCCAAGGACAGGTTTACACTTATATCCCGGGTTCAGCCATCCCTTCCACCAGGGTGCCACCCATGGTGAATCCTTTCTCCAGCTCTGCCACTGACCCGACCATCTTGGTCCGCCATTGGACTCTCAACTTGCTTGGTTCATGGAACAACTGAAGTAAATAAAAGCACAGGTTGCTGAGTTGATAGGGAAGATGGCCGCTCTCCGACCCACATATCCCAACTCCATTGTGCCTCTACCTCACCAGTTCGTGATTCCTAATCTAGAGTTGTTTGACGAGACTGGATGTCCTAAGACCAACTTGGATACTTACATCCTAGCGATGTAAGTCTAAGGACGTACGAATCAGTAGTTAGATGACTACTCCAATCTCTCCTTAAAGATGGGCGCTCTAAAATGATTCTTCTGGTTGAAGCCTGAGGCTAGGGCTACTCGGGAACAGATCACCAATGCATTTACCAAGAAGTACAAATCCAATTTAGAATGGGAAACAAACCAGGAAGACTTGGAGACGACTGTACAATGTCCCGATGAGACTATTGGGGACTTTTACAGCGTTGAAACCTCAAGATGAGTGAGATGGCAATTCCCCCTTCCGATGAAGAATAGTTGAATATTTCCCAAGCCTACTTGAAGCCTCATTTGAAAACATCACTCAATAACTTCCCCTATCCAGATCTGCGTGCAATTGTCATTTCTGGGGCAAAAATTTGACCAATAGCAAGCCGTTGCTCCTACTTATCGGTACCGAGCTTCTGCCTCTAATCCCGCTTTTGTCCTGCCCAAAAGGCAAGGAATCAATTAACTATGCGGGCAAGGATTGCAACAATGCCACTCCTTTCGTGCCAAGGAAAGGCGAGGTGCCCAAGCCACAGATTCTAAGGCTTGAAGATCTCAAAATGCCTCTGAGTGAAGTCTTTCAGGGACTTGTGAGGGAAGGTCTGATCAGACCTTTGGACAACTATCAGCCCAGGGATCCCAATGTAGATAGAAAAGCTATGCCGACAATAGAAGAAGGGATTTGTCATTTCAAGTTGGGGATTTCGTGTTTCTAAAAATTTCTCCGAGAATGGGAATTAAGAGATTTGGCAATAAAGGTAAATTGGCGCCAAGATTCGTTGGTCCCTTTGAGGTTTTGGAAAAGGTTAGCGATTTGACATATAAAATAGCTTTACCCCCATCTCTTTCTTCTCTTCATGACGTGTTACATGTGTCTATGTTGCGAAAGTACCTTTATGATCCTTCGCATGTGTTGAGTACTCCTCTCGAGTATATTCAGGTTGATATGACTTATGTGGAAGAACCGTTGAGAGTTATGGAATCACAAGTTCGGGAACTGAGAACTAAGAGTATTCCGGTTGTGAAAATCTTGTTGAAGAATCATACCATTGAGGAAGCCACTTGGGAGTTGGAGTCCGAGATGCGTGGGAAGTACCCATGGTTATTTGAGCATTCAGGTAAGTAAATTTAAAATTCGAGGCGAATTTTCTTTAAGGGGGAGTGAGTGTTACGACCCTAAACCTAGGCACTATTTTGGTCACGTGTTGAGCACGTGTGTGTGGCGTGTGTTGCATCTCATTCCATGAGTTATATGATATTTGTGATTTTTTTATGTGTTATTTTAATAATTTATTTGGCATTTTAAGTATGTTAATAAATTAACTTTTATTGTTCAATGTCTAATAGAAACAAATAGGAAATGGTGTAGTGAATTTATAATAGTAGAAAATTTAAATAAAAGTTTATAAAAGGTTAAGGTGCTAATGTGTAAAGGTTGGAACCTAAGAAAGTAATTGTGGCAACTATAAGAATGGAGGAGCTTAAGTGAATTATTCCAATGTTTATCTCCATTTTAATGTTCCATGGAGAAGAGAATAATAAGCCAGCCATATTCTTCCTTCCTCTGTTCCATGTAGCTTAGGGTTCCTTCTTTCTTCCTAAAATTCCCATAAATCCAATTCTTGTCCGTTTTGCGATCCGTCTGCGTCTAAATGTTGAGGAAGCCGAGGGGATCATTTCTATCCGAATAAAGTTTTCTCTTTTTCATATTATTTGGAGGTAAGTTATTATGTCTTTCCTTCTAATCTTGTTAATTTGAGGCTTTGTGTTGAATTGATTGCTATATAAATGTTGCATGACAATATTGGACATTTTACTTGGGTTTGGGTATGAATTAAAATGGCCTTTGGATGAGTTGCATGATGAGAGTATGGTGGTACTAGTTTAGGGTGAAAGAATTGAAGTATAAATGTTGAATGGCATTTTGGAACATTTTTCCTTTGAGTTTTGGAATGGTTGGAAATAAATTGGGATGAGTTGATATGAGTTTTAGTTTGGTATTGCTGTTTAAAGTGTAAGGATAGAGTAGAAATAAACATTTTCCAAGCCTTGCTGATGTTTCTAAGCTCAATACTGATTTTTGCTGATGGGCATGAGTCCTGCTGTATGTCACAAGTTGCGCTCTGCCTAAACCACTCGTGGAACTAGTCGTTATCAATATTGTACTCGTGCTGGATTGGGGCATGAGTCGTGCTGGAGGGCATGAGTCGTGCCCTGCTCTGTTTCTTCTGTATCAGTTTTCAAGCCAAATAAAGCCTAACTATCTAATACATCTTTTAACACAATTTGACCCTAATCAAAATACATCATATAAACTATAAATTGATATCTTAACTTGTCCAAAAATATATTTGGAAGGCGATTAAATCTTGTTTTGAAAATGGTTGGAAATTAATGTGGAACTTAACCAAAGTTGAATAAAACTTGGTGAAATGATCTTAAACCTTTTAGTAGGGTTAAGCAATGTTGTATGTGAATATGAAAGGCTTGTTTGTGATATATTGTTCCAATGCTTGGTTACATATTCATGGTGTGTTTGTTCAATAGTGCTTGAATCATAAGTTGCACTATTGTGATGGTTTGAACATGAGTAATATTACCATATTGTTGGATTGATATCCCGATTGTGGATTTATTTTCAAGTATCAATTTATGTGCTTGAATGTGTTTATCAGCTGATATTTAGGGATATAATGGAATTCTATCAATTATGGAAAATGTTCTATGAGTTGACCAAATTACATTATACCTGTGACTGTCCCCTTCTGTGGCCACAGTTGGGGTGATAGCTTCTGTACTTAGCCAAAAGCATATACAGATAGCGAGTAATCTTATATGGTTCTCTGAAAAATGAGTCTTATAAGATGTGAATATGCATAAGCAGTTCAAAAAAGAGAGGAGTTATTACTCCCACGTTGTACGACATATTGTTCAGACGGGAAAGGTAAATTGAGGTAACGTAATGTGTTTACCGCTTAAAACAAAGTGTTGTGTGTAACCATGTTATGTAATGCATCCTATATGGCATTTTGTTGCATCATAATAGCTTGCTGAGATTTATTCTCACCCCTTCTCCCTTTTACTATTTAAGATCGCACTGAGACAGGTGGCCCGAACCAATGAGACCGGGGAAGGAGTTTGGACTACTTTCTTTTGGGATTTTTCAGGGTATGTGTATGGTTAGTTTGTGGTTGAGAGTATCAGTTAGATACTACTCTTTTGGGAAAACTTGTATATAGTACTACTTTTGTAAAACTTTACACTTGTGATGTAACTAAAACAGGTTGTTTTTTTTTTTTTATAAAGTTGGTTTTGTAAACCTATCTCCAAGTGTAGAAGTGGTATCGTTTTATCTTGGCTTGTGAAAGTGAGTTGGTGTATTTTCAAGTAAACCAAAGTTTTTAAATTTAGGTGACTTTTACAAGCTAGGGGCTCCTCTCGCTCGGGGCACGAGCTAAGGTTTCAGGTCGGGGTCCCCACAGTGCATCATGCTGTGGAAAGAATGAGGAATTTTCTAAACAAGTTCAAGAAATTTGTAGGGAAATGCATTCCACTTCAAAGGGTAAAGGACAGGAACAAAAGGCTAAACTTAATTTCCACTATGTCTACCCTAAGAAGCAATTTGGGAAAAATTCTCAAATGAAAAGAAGAGTTTCTGAAAACGAAACCGCTTCTGAGGATGAAACCGTAAAGGAGGTTTCAATTGAGGCTGACCGACCTTCTTCTTCGACCGCACCTCCTAAGCAAGGGGAGCATTCCCAGAAAAATTGCGGCCAAACCTAAATTGACCACCTTTGTGAAGGCCAAAACCGCAGTTCCCAAAAAGAATGCAAATCCTAAGATTAGTAAAGAGTTTGTAAAACCTCATATTGCTTAAAGCTTTTATCACTGTTCTGTGTGTGATGGTTCAGGTCACAAGGCTACAAAATACCTTTTGAGGTTCACACCCAATGCCAAAAAGAATAATCCTCCTTCTGTCAAACAGGTGTGGGTCATCAAAAGATGCTAACCTCAGGACCCAAAAGAATAAAGGGGACCTCATTTTTAAATGTCTATCTTTCAGGTCCTCAGCTTAATGGCTGGTCACTCCAAGGAAAATAAATGGTATCTTGACAGTGGCTATTCAAGACACATGACTGGAGATAGATCCTTACTTGAAGATGTCATTGAAGCCAGCGGTCCATCTGTAACCTTTGGTGACTGAAATTACCTGGATCGTACGGATGCGGCGAGCAGTTTTTTGATGGACTTCACTGAAAAGAGTGTCGCCACGCCGTTTTGTATTATGAGCCTAAACTTTGAAAAAGTCTGGTTTGAAAATGAGGCCATTTTGATTAGGAGCCAAAACTTAGGAAAAGGCTTTTGAAAAGGAGGTCATTTTGATTAGGAACCAAAACATAGGAAAAGGCTTTTGAAAAGGAGATTGTTTTGATTGGGAGCCAAAACTTAGGAAAAGGCTTTTGAAAAGGAGGTCATTTTGATTGGGAGCCAAAACTTAGGAAAAGGCTTTTTGAATAGAGATTGTTAGGTTCAGAGGTCAGGTTACGTTTCGGGAAGAGTATCTAGAGATCACCCGAAATGCCTCGCATGACGAGTCTTTCTACCTTTCTCGAAAAGTGTGCGTGTGTGTGTGTGTTCATATTACTTTTGTAAGCGAGTTTGAATGACAAAATTTAATCTTGGTTTGAATGACAAACGTTGATTTTGAAAAGGATTGTTTGAATGACAAACGTCGATTTTGAGGGAGTTTGAAAAGCAGTTCGAATGACAAACTTCGGTTTTGAACTGGGCATTACGATGTTACCCATTTTGATGAAAATGATGGCAAATGATATGCAATCAACGATTCATTTTGTGACTCGGACATTTGAAAGTAAATACTATCAACAAACCAAACGGTTTGGACTTGTAAATGACAGTATTGAAAATACAGTATCAATGGATCGAACGATCCGGACGGCAAAAGTGCGATTGACGAGCCAAACAACTCGGATTTGTAAAGAGCGTAACTTAAGTGCGATATCAACAGATCAAACGATCCGAACGGTAAATAGCAATCAACGGATCAAACGATCCGGATGGTAAAAGTGTGATCGCGAACCGAACGGTTCGAACGGTAAATGACATAAAAGTAAAAACGGGACTCGAATGCCGTTTTAACCCTAAATTACTTCTCTTGAGGGAGAAAAGATGATAGAGGACTAAAACGTATCATGTCCCGTAGACGACGTTTCATCTACATTTTGAGAACTTTGATCGGATCGAAAGTAGCGTATGACGAGTAAAACGAGGCGAAGCAGAGTTTAGAGAGTGAGAATGTTACCAATGGCTAGGTGTTGAATATTTTGCTCGGGAGGACGTATACAGGATATAAAAGGGTGTTTGAAAGGTGTTTTGGAGCTGTTTGGCTCGTGTTTAGCTTGGAAAACGTGGTTTTCATGCAAATTGAGGCATTTCCGAGGCTCGAGAGGGGGTTTTGGTTGCTGGAACCGTGGGGTTTTGCTGAGGGAGTAAATATTTGGGCCTCTTTTACTGAAGGGGAGGGGCTGTATTTATAGGGGGTGAAACTGAAGAACATGCCGTTCGGCCAGAACCTCAATTTCAGGGACTTTAGGGGTATTTTGGAAATTGCTGAGACTAATTTGTTCATTTGGAAGAACAGGCCGGCCAGCCAGTCACTCAGTTTGAGGGTATTTTATACTTTTCACCCTTGAATCTGATTGATGGGGATAGGAGAGGCCATGCATGTAAGCCACGTGTCTATCTTAGTCGCTAAGATTGCCCATTTGGTCCGTTAATCTCGATTTTGACTGTTTTCTAAATAACTGTCCGAGAAAATACCAGAACAGTCCCAGAAAGTCCCAGAAATTATGTATTTTTGGAAAATTTGTATTTTCACGTGTACGAACATGGGTTGAATACACTTTGGATTTTGGATTCATGGGGCAGTCCTGGAAAGACTCGTTAACCTGAAAGGTGCAAGTTAACGGATTCTCGTTAACTTGGAAATCGTTAGTTAACGGATTGTAACGATCCGGATTTGGGTACTTACAGTAGCCCATCGACGACGTCACTTTCGAAGGAAGTGGGGTCGTTGAAAAAGATAAGGATCTCAAATCGGGGAGATGCCTTATGAGACCTAGACGGTCAAATGGCTGGACCCTATAGCAAGGATTCCTACGTATCCACGGGGAAATCAAGTCGATTGTAGTTCATGTCTGTCAAGTCTAAGGGACTTAACAAACTGACGCTGAGTCACGAGATCTTGCTGGAGATCTGACGAAATGGCAGGAACGGTTGTGTTAAACTGGCATTTTTAACAACACGAAAGGATTAACTTTCTAACATCGGGGTTAGGAATGGAATGACAGGATCATTTGTGTTAAACTGGCATTTTTAACAACACGGTCTGAGTTCGAAGGAAGGATTGACGTTCTAACGACGGGGTTAGGAAACGGAATGACAGGAACGGTTGTGTTAAACTGGAATTTTTAACAACACGATCTGAGTCATGAAGGAAGGATTGATGTTCTAACGGCGGGGTTAGGAACGGAATGTGATCTCGAGAGAGACTGACACATTGCTGGGACAAGGCGTCCAGAATTCTAACAAAGTCAGTTAGGAACTGAGGAGATTGGTTGACGTTCCATTAGAAGGATGGTCTTAGGATCCTGTTGGGGAGGGATGTTCGGGCTTACGACGGCGTCCGAAGAAGGATTGTTGTATGTGCTTTCAATGATTGCCGTTGAAATGAGATGATCGGGCTTACGATTGAAGACCGGAGAGATTGTTGATTGGACCGTGAAAGGTCTCAATTTTGAGGTTGGACCGTGAAAGGTCTATCGGTAATTTTAACCTCGGGAGAGGGGCGTTAGAGATGTCTAACTGAGAAATTTAACCTCGGGAGAGGGGCGTTAGAGATGTCTAACTGGGAATTTAACCTCGGGAGAGGGGCATTAGAAATGTCTAACTGAGAATTTAACCTCGGGAGAGGGGCGTTAGAGATTTCTGACGGGAAATTTAACCTCGAGAGAGGGGCATTAGAGATGTCTAACTGGAAAATTTGACCTCGGGAGAGGGGTGTTAGAGATGTCTAACGGGAAATTTAACCTCGGGAGATGGGCGTTAGAGATGTCTAACGGGAAATTTAACCTCAGGAGAGGGGCGTTAGAGATGGCTAACGGGAATTTTAACCTCGAGAGAGGGGCGTTAGAGATGTCTAACGGGAAATTTAACCTCGGGAGAGGGGCGTTAGAGATGTCTGACGGAAAATTTATCCTCGGGAGAGGGGCGTTAGAGATGTCTAACTGAGAAATTTAACCTCGGGAGAGGGGCGTTAGAGATGTCTAACGGGAAATTGAACCTCAAGAGAGGGGCATTAGAGATGTCTAACGGGAAATTTAACCTCGGGAGAGGGGCGTTAGAGATGTCTAACGAGAATTTTAACCTCGGGAGAGGGGCGTTAGAGATGTCTAACTGGAATTGACTTGTGTTTGATTCAATTTAGGTTATGGGTAGACAACGTAGAAAATTTGGTAGAAAGTTCCGGATTTGACGGATTTTTCGAAATGATTTTGAAAGTTCTGGGTTTGACGGGTTTTTCGAATGGTTTGAAAGTTGTGGGTTTGATGGGTTTTTCGAATGGTTTGAAAGTTCTGGGTTTGACGGGTTTTTCGAAATGATTTGAAAGTTCTGAGTTTTGACGGGTTTTTCTGAAATGCTTTGAAAGTTCCGGGTTTGATGAGTTTTTCGAAATGTTTTGAAAGTTCCGAATTTGACAAGTTTTTTCAAAAGTTCTGGGTTTGATAGGTTTTTCGAAATGCTTTGAAAGTTTCGATTTTTGACGGGTTTTTCTGAAATTTGAACCGTTAACATTCCGACTTGAGATGGAGATATATTAGGAAAATGAACCGTTAATGAAACGGGATTTTGAGACTTGAACAGTTAATATTCCGACTTGAGACGGAGATATCTTAGGAAAATGAATTGTTAATGAAACGGGATTTTGAGACTTGAACCGTTAATATTCCGACTTGAGACGGAGAAATCTTGGGAAAATGATTGAACAATATCTTTGTGTTGATATGTGACATTGCATGTGCATTTTGTGTATGTTATTTTGTATTAACATACCTTTGCTGAGTTTACCTGCAGGGGCGAGGGTCGGTTGATGTATCCACTACTAAGAGTAGGGGAGATATCGAGGCTGTCAATGCGCTGTGGGAAATGTTCTCGGATGTGGCTCGTTATGGAGAGAGTAGTCCACGGCAGTTGGTGATTGACTCTGGCCTGGGAGGCTTTATTAGCACAGTGGCTGTTGTGGCTTCGACGCAGAGGGTCAAGGTCATTCATGTCGCTTTGAGCGAGTATTGGTAGGACACGACCCACACGTTTCACTTTAGGTGGGGGAGGCATCGATTACTCCCACTGACTTTGATGCGATCACCGGGTTGTCATTTCGAGGCAATCCCCTAGGGTGGTTTGATCAGTTTACCTTGGAGCAGCTGACTGATCTACTCGGCTTTGATATTACACATGCCAGGGGCATTGGTATTCTGTATGGACCGATGGAGGGCCATCTGAGGAGAGGCATAGCAGAGTATCTGGAGGGTTCCGAGAGGATGACAGTTGATAAGTTGGTTAGGGGGTTCTTGTGGTTTGCTCTGTTAGCAACCATTTTTCCTAATGCTGATACGACGTGCCAGTTTGCCTTGCTCAGTTCTCTGATTGATCTGGAGGTGGTGAGAGGGTTTGCCTGGGGAGAAGCTGGCCTGGCCAAGCTTTTCTTTGCCTTGGACAAGTATTCTCGGGGGGAGGATAACTCGTTCTGCTGTTTCCAGTTTGTGCTGGATGTGAGTCTCCTTTTTCTCTTCCTTGTCTCGCTTGTACTTGTTTGTATCTGCTTTGTAGCTGACATAACTTTCTTGGCGTCTTTCAGGTGTGGTGCTTTGAAGTTTTCCATCTGCATCGGTGGATCATTACGGAGGAGTATGCTCCTTTGTTTCCCGTTATGCTTTCTTGGCAGAAGGCGGCTAGGAAGCCGGTGAAGTCGAGGGAGAGCACCCGGGAGACTTACGAGGAGGTATCTTTGGCTTTGTACCGAGACTTCTCGCCGAGGATCAACTTGACTTGGTAGATCCGATTCGATCAGGCAGTTGTGAACATTGCCAGGGAGGTGACGAGTCAGAGGAAGCTTCTAGTGGGGCTTCACTGCGATATCCTGTATCTTGGCGAGAGGGTGTCTTGCCAGTATGCTTCGGGATTTGGTCCCATGGTTTCGAGGGATCCTCCCCTCCACATGCTGTTTCCTTTGCCGATAGTTGGGGAGGAGTTGCAGCGGTATAGGCAGGGAGTGCCTTATGTTGAGAATGTCATTGAAGAGGCTGACTATGACATTTTTCAAAGGATGAGGCTGAGGAGCCAACAGGTGCTGGCCAGAGAGGGTGAGGACCATGTATATCCTAGAGATTATCCGCTCCCCCGCACTCGCTTTGCATATGAGGTCATTGGTGGTTCTCGCAGGCGGTTGATGATTCCCATTCCTGAGCAGGTGAGGCCTCCATATAGAGTTGAGCCCAGTGCTTCAGTGAGTATCTTGCTGCTTCTTCTGTATTGTAGTAGCTTTCTGCAAATGTTGCATCTGTGCTATACTTTTTGTCTTTTGATGGCTTTCCTGGTTTGCAGGTTTCTGGCCGTACCTACGATCAGGCTGTCAGACGTCTGGATGGGGTGACTGGTTTTGCCAGGAGGCTTGTCGACTTCTTGTGGTGTGGCTCCAGGAGGAGTGCGGCTGTTAATGAGCCGATGCCTTCCAGATCGTCTGTTGCTACAGACTCATCTGCTTCCACGGTTGGTGGTATAGATGCTGGTGTAAGTGCCCCAATCTGGGTCGTTAATGTTCCGTCAGCCCAAATTAATGATTTATGATCATTTAAGGGCATTTTGGACATTATTTTGACAATTTGAATGAGGAAGGACCTCTTAGGAATAAAAAAATGGATAAATACCTCGATGGAAATTTGTCTTTTCCAATAAAAAGGGAATATTGACCAAGTGCAAACAGCCAAAACTGCTTTCTGCACAGGACCAGTCACGCTGCTGGGGTCATCCGCGGGGACAAGATTGTACCTACAATCTTGTCCATGCGGATAATATCATCATCTAGCCAACCTATAAATGCAGCCCTTCTCCCTCAGTTTAACAAGGCCCAAAAATACGAAAACCTACTATTATGCTGTCAAAATCCTCTCCCAAACAGCCATTTTCACCTTATAAACTCAAATTCGACACCAAATCCAACCTCAAATCCACTCCAAAATCACTTCTAAGCCTTGAAATCCTTCAAACCCTAAACACAAACCCAAGAAAATTGGTAAACCCTCACCCTCTTTACTCATATCTCTCTCATTTATGCACATACTTCGTGTGTAAATGATGCAGTTCTACTTGTTGTTTGTTGTTCAATTCCCCCCTCCTCTTTTGTCCCAAGGATCCAAGAGGAACTCTATGGAATTCCTTTCCATGGATGATCTTCTAAAGGGATCCACATTTTCTTTACTTTTATGTCATCCCTATATCCCCTTTACATTACTTGGTATTTGCCTTTTGACCTAAAGTATGGTCATCTTGGAGTCCATCTCCATAGATGACCACTTTAAATGGTCTACTTCCTTTACTTCCTTGTAAATTCCTCATCCCTAGTCTAAGATGCTCACCTTGGAACACTTTCCTTGGATAAAAATCATCTAGACTCATAAAATAGGTCACACAAGATGTATAAGATACACTTGAGTTTAGGTCTCAAGGATGGTCTTCTCATGACCACCGATCTTCCTCTAAAAGTTGATACAACTTGACCTATCCCTTGTTCAAATTTACTTTCATGTCAAATCCCCTTCCCCTTTGCAAATGATATGTTTTCAAGTCCTAATGTACCCCCGGGATGGCTTGGTTAAGTGGATTCATCAATTATGGCCACTAATCAAAGTCTAGGGAAAGAGAGGACAAAACATGGATGCCAAAAATCCAAGCAATCCTTTCATTTTCTGTTCACAGTTACATTTCCAGTTAAGTCCTGTAAATCCAGTTAACTTTTTGGAAATTACAGTGACCAAACTGGAAACTGTAAAAAATATTGAGACTGCAGGCCCATCCGCGCGGACAAGACTGCACTATAGTCTCATCCACGCGGATGACATTGTCATCTGCAAACAGTTTTCAGTTTTTCTATTATTTTCAGTTTAATCACTATTTTAACTGTTTTTCAGTTCAGCCCCTAGAATTTCAGTTATTTTCATAAAACTCCATTTTTTTTAAGAAAGTCCCTTTTAAAACACACACGCACACACACACACAAAAGTTTCTAGTGAGGAAGACTCGTCATACGAGGAATTCCGGGTGAACGCCAAACGTTCTTTCCGGAGTGTAACGTGACCTCCGAACTCATTTTCTCTAATTTTAGGCTTTTTTCAAAGTTTTGGCCACTTAAACTAAAAACGGCGTGACGACTCCGAAACAAATGATTTTCGCGAAAGAAAAATCGGGGCATCATCACAGTGGTGACTCCACTGGGGAATAAATAAGTTTTTTTTAAAAAAAAGAAAATGATACTAAGTCTATAGGCGGGAAACCATTAACCTTCCTGTTAACGCCTCCTTATTGGAGCCGGGGATAAATTATTGTATAACAATGCCACGTACTAGGTGTCATTTCAAAAAAAAAAAAACTTGTTTTTCAGAATAAATAAAAACTTGTTTTTTTTTAACAAAAAAACTTTTGTGGGTCAAACTTCCGTCCCAACACTTGAAACCTTTTGTTGTGTGTGTGTGTATTTTCCCAACGATGCGTGGATTTCGGTTTGACCGTCCCGAAAAAGTCAAATTTTGACTGTTGAATCAATTTCTTTAACTGTTAAACTTTATGTGCTTATGTGCTTACATGCTTTAAAAAAAATTTCGAAAATGGTTTCAAAAAAAAAAAATTTCCTTTCAAAAAAAAAATCTTTTTTTGCATGCATCATACTTTTAAGACACATTTGAAAATTTCTGTTTTACTCAAAAAAGAATGTAGACTGTCGCACACTGCTCGCACGTTGACCGTACACTGCACACTATATCCTTAACCCGGGAAATCTCATTAGCAGCCTGGGAAGCCTTATTACGCCTCTCGGTGCGAGCACGGGACGACCCAAACAGCCATTGGTTTACCCTCGTGTCGACCCTGCACTTGTCCATGACACACTCTTTGTCCGAGACTCGGTTGGTTTTTGTTCTGGTCCGTGTCAGACTGTGTCAGTGTAAACCCCGCGTAGGTCAAACCCTAGTCAACGTGCAAAGTCAGGATCCCCCGCGGACCTAATTCAGTCAAAGTCATGCTGGTTTTCTGCCATGAACTTCGACCCGATCTTGACTGGGGCTCGAACTTTGACTTTGACCTGCATGGTTTATGCACCAGCTCCCGGTATGACATTGAGTCATCAAGGATTAACGCCCAATCCATGTTTAATTATTGCTTAACTAACGACGAGTCAAGATCCCTTGTGGACCATTATCAGTTAAGGTCATGTCGGCCTTTTGTCAGGCACCTTGACCCGATCTTGACCCTCGACTCTGGCTTCGCCGGTAATTTACATCGAGTGCGCATTAAGACTTCATGATCCGCCAGTGTAAGTATCCAAATCTGGCTCATGCTTTCCGGTTAATTTTCCCGGTAATTCCCCAGACTTTCCTGGAGTTCCGGAACAATTCCGGAACTGTTCCAAATCATATAAGGGCTGAAAGGAAAGCTTCCCAATTAAGAAACACGTTTTTCTTAATTTGGGAAAAGTTCTAGAATGGCCACCATGCATGATTCTAGAAACATGCTGAGTCACAAGGGATAATGCGGCACGGCTGCATTAGCCAAGTGTCTCTGGCCGCACGGCTTCATTGGCAATTTCCAGACTGCCTATAAATAGAGCCCTCCTCTACCCATTTTAGCAAGACGAAAAACACACACCACACTCCATATTCAGACTCAAGAATACTCCTAAATACTGCTGGGAATCCCAAGGGTTGAAGAAGCAAGCCAAGAAGCCACCTCCCTCCTCCTTGAAGATCCCAAGATTGGTCCTTCCACCTAGCTCCACCCAAAGAAGAAGTGGCCACCATTGGTAACCTCTCACTCCCTAACCTTGCATTTTAATATGCTCTATGTGAATTAAATTGCTCCTTGCATTCATATATTGTTATTATCTTTGCTTGGGACTTGGTAGTTTATCATTAAAAATCATATCTTTATCATACCCCCATTCCACCTTTGCATCCTTTGCATGAATTAGGCATCATTTGTCATTAAAAATGTAATCTTTATACTCAAAGGTGCATCCTTTGCACCTAAAAATCCCCTTTTTACACAAAAATGCCATCTTTATGCATCATTTGCTCATAAAAATCAAGTCTTTACAATAAAATGCATCCTTTGCACATAAAATCCATTTTCATGCATCCTTTGCATTAAAGGTCATTCCTTCATCATTCAAAATGCATCATTTGCACCTAAAATCCATTTTCATGCATCCTTTGCATTAAAGGTCATTCCTTCATCATAAAAATGCATCCTTTGCTTTCAAAATGCAATCTTTATGCATCCTTTGCATACTAAGCCCTAATTTCATCATAAAAATGCATCCTTTGCAAATCAAATGCATCCTTTGCAACCCAAAAATGTCATCTTTTCACTAAAAATGTCATTTTTACATGCATTCCCCCATGTCCCCATTAGCAACCTTGGGACGGACCGGTGTAAAGATCCTATCTTTACATCGTTTCTTCCATTAAAGGTTCCATAATCTCTTTAAAAAGGGATAACCTTGAACCCTATATCTCCGATTATCACTTAAGACGAGCATGAAGCATCCATATAAGCTCGATCGTCTTAAGGTGTAGGATTGATGGGCTAAGGACATTCCTTCCTAAAGAACCTCATTTTTGGGCTATAAAAGAGAGTCCTTCTCTCGATCACGCAAGTCCCGAGGTTAAAAATGCGATGATCACAAGTCCAAGATGAGGACGGGATCAAAATCCCGAATACATAAAATCCAAGAAATCCCGAGCGACAACCAATAAATGGTTTGTACGTCCGGAAGACAACTTGGGACATTCCCTCCCCTTTCATTCAAACACATGCACACAAAAAAGCATGCAAGCAAGCAAAATAAACGGAATCTAGGGAGACTTGCTACGGCAAGGCACCTTGGGTGAACGATGATCCGTTCTTCCCAAGGGGTAACTTAACCTCCGAACCCATAAATCCTTTTTTTCAAAGTTTTGAGGAAATCAAAATGGCGTGGCGACTCCGTTTTTCAAATTAAACCGGATGTCTTCAAACTCGCGTGAATCCAACACACAAATTTGGGCACACATTCACAGTTTGGCGACTCCGCTGGGGACATCCCAAAGGAGAAAAGCTTTCATTTTCAAAATAAACGATACCTGGTATATAGGTGGAAACCACTTAACCTTCCTATATCGCTCCCTAACCCAGGGCTTGGGATAAACGGTGGTTTAACAATCCCACGTACCGGTATCACTTTTCAAAAAAAAAATAATAAAAGAAAGCTTTTCCCTTTGAGCGGGTTAGACTCCCATCGCGGATTTCGTCTATTTTGCTTGCTTTCTTTGCCTTGCATTGCATCATTTGCATCTTGGGATCTGTGCATACTTTGAACGGGAAACAACCCGAAAATATCAAGGGAGTGGAACCTGGAAAATTGATCCATGCAGTCGTACGGCTCAATCCTCCTTGGATTCTGATCGGACGGCCTCAGTGGCAATTCCACCAGGAAAAATTACGGTTAATCTGGCAGTCCTAGCAGCTTGGGGCTATTCAGTTCCAAGGCGGCGGGGCTCCCGAGAAAATTTACGTGCTTAACTGTTGCATTCTCCCCCGTCCCAAAAATCATTCCTTTAAAACACATTTATGAAAATCTCTGTTTTAACTCAAAAAGGAACATTTTTAGGAGACCGCACACTACGCGAACCTTATATATCCTGTACACTTTGCACGCACGTCCCTTTAAACCCGGGGTGGTTGTTCAGCTGCAGTCACGGACAGCCTTACGATGTTCCCGGGTGCGCACGGAATCACCCCAAACTCCCCATGGCAGCCAGTGTCGACCAATGCACAGTCCGTGTCACACGTTTCAAAAAAACCGTGACTTTTGGTTGGTTTTTGGTCTAGTCCGTGTCATATAGCCCAGTTGCATATCCCCGTAAAGGTCAAGCCTTAGTTCATAACGGAAGTCAAGGTCCTTCGCACAAGCGAAACTCTGCCAAAATTCCGACAAGGAAAAAATTGGTAGAACCTTGACTCCGACATTGACTTTGACCTTGACCTGCACGGAATGCGTAAGAGTCGAGACCGAGTCTTTGCCAAGAAAAGTCCAAAGATCTTTCGCTCAAGCGAAACTCTGCCAAAATTCCGACAAGGAAAAATTGGCAAGATCTTGACCCGGCATTGACTTCGATTTTGACTCACGCACGGCGTATGCAACGAAGTTCAATGTGACACTGTGTCATCCGGCTTTTATCGCCCGACCCATGCCTATTATCTTCTCGGAAGTTACCGAAAAGTCAAAACGTCAAATCGCGCAAGCGAAATTCTGCCGAAATTCTATCAAGGCTGAAAGACGAGACTTTCCCGGTATTGCCTTGACTATAATTCGCATCGCTCATGCGTTAAAAGTTCCTATGACCCGCTAGACCCGTTAGGAGCGTTCTTCTCTCTCGGTCGGTGGGATCTGCGTGCCCTATAGGACCCTCGCCCGGGGCTGTCCACACTGGGAGGTCAAAATACAGGTGGAATACGAGGGGCTTAAAGACGTAGTGACGGAACCCACTGATCCAGGATCTATAGTAGTCGCGAAAAAGAAGGGCAAACCCCCCTTTTCCAACCAATAGGAATAAATAAAAGACATTGTTTTAAGTAAACTTGAACAATTAACGGAATCATAATTGCATTTTCCTATCTCTAATATCCCTAATCGAGACCTCCTCGGTCCGATTTCCGATTTTTCTGTCTCGACCTTTCATGGTCAAATCCCTAATCAAGATCTCCTCGGTCCGATCTCCAATTTTTTCCTATCTCTGATATCCCTAATCGAGACCTCCTCGGTCCGATTTCCGATTTTCCTGTCTCATGGTCAAATCCCTAATCGAGACCTCCTCGGTCCGATCTCCAATTTTTCATCTCGACCTTTCATGGTCAAATTCCTAATCGAGACCTCCTCGGTCCGATTCCCAATTTTCCTATCTCGACCTTTCATGGTCAAATCCCTAATCGAGACCTCCTCAGTCCGATTTCCGATCTTCCCATCTCGACCTTTCATGGTCAAACCCCTAATCGAGACCTCCTCAATCCGATCTCCGATTTTTCCATCTTGACCTTTCATGGTCAAATTCCTAATCGAGACCTCCTCGGTCCGATCTCCGATTTTCCCTCTCGACCTTTCGCGATCAAATCCCTAGTCGAGATCTCCTCGGTCCGATTCCAAATTTTCAATCTTGACCTTTCAAGGTCTCATCTTTTCCGATCAATTAGGATTAGGAGAAAATGTGTTTTAAGCAAAACTCAAAGCGATAAGTGCATGTTACTTGAGCCTTCGGCCTAAACACTTGTCCCCGAGTCTAAACCTCACCTACTTCCGAGTCTAAATCTCACCTACTTCCGAGTCTAAATCTCACCTACCTCCGAGTCTAAACCTTATCCACCTTCGAGTCTAAACCTCATCCACCTTCGAATCTAAACCTCACCCACCTCTGAGTCTAAATCTTGCCTACCCCCAACTCTAAACCTTGCCTATCTCTTTTTCGCAGCGAGAAAGAAGTGTGTGGGAATACCGGGTCAGTGGCTTTTAGGTGCGAAAACCTCAGGTTCAGACAGTCCAGCAAAATCATCAGTTGTGTCTACTCAGGGGTTTAGAATGGCAGATATGACAGAAAACAGTGATGGTACAGGAAATCCGATGATTAGGAAGGAAGAGTTAGCCCAAGCTTTGGAAAATGCCCATAAGGTTCACAAAGAGCAGCTGGCCATGCTAGTCAGCACTCTCCGCCGTCATGGAGTTCAGGTAAAAGTTGAGGCAAACGGTTCTCTGGTCATGGTCAAAAATGAGACTTCTGAAACAGTGATTTCAGTCCCTCCATCCTACAGCCAATACCCTCCTCCATCCACATATGATCCCTTACCAAGGACTACCCCTTTTCAGTCTTTTCCAACATCCCAGGCCACTAGGGCTCCAACACCCTCGCCTCCTCAGATAAGACCCAGCTTTGGATCCTCCCAAACAGATCCCAGTACCCCTCAAAGTCCTCCCAGGTTCACTTCCTTCTAGCAATATGCTCAGTCCACAAGTTTCACCCCCGTGACTTTTTCCGACCCGTTTCTTTGAACAACTTGTACTTGCTCCAGCTACTCCATGGCCTCAGATCCCTCCACTTCCACCAGTATCATGGGCACGTAACTGATCACTGACTTGGCTTGCGATACGGAATTTAGAAGTTAGCAGAAAATGGAAAGCTCAAGTCTCCTGCCAGTCCAACCAGCGAAGAGTAGCTAGACTAGGGCCTACCTATCCTTAAGCGAGATTAAAAGATAAAATAGTCTCTCAGTCAACCTTCGTAGGTTCTAGTACTTTTCTCTTTCAATCAAGTCCTCCACGGACATTGTAATTAATCTTCAATTTTCTATAAAAGAGTCTTCTTCTTTTCTTGCTAGACTTAAGACATTATTTGTACGCCTACATTACATTTAATGAAATGGTTTTATTTTATATGATCACTTGCATTGCTCAACAAGTAATCTCTCGAAATAATTCACGTTCTGATTAATCGGTGTGAGAAAGTCAACCAATGCTCTCCCTATACACCTTCCTTACCCCACAAAAGGCCTCCATCAAGCCATACACTTTCTTTATATCACAAAATCCTTCGTCAGGCCATACACTTCCCAAACCATGTCCTCACCATCACCTTGACCAAGTCAACGACGGAGGCATTGTCAAGGGACAACAAAAGGCCACTCAGCTTCGAAAGATTGACCTCGTGTCGACAACGACCTAGGAGCCTGCCTTCGACCTCAAGGATGTCAAAGAAAATTCAAGCAGGGGCTCACCTTGGCCCTCAAGTGCTTCAGAAAATAAAAATAAAAAATGCGGTGCAAAAAGAGTAATACCCGGCTAAATTTGAAAATCCCAAAAAAGGGCAGTCTAGGCAAAAAACAGGGTTGCACATAAAAAAAAAAGAAGAAAAAGATCTTAGTGTAAAAAGAGTAATACCCAGCTAGGCTGAAAATCCCAAAAAAAGGGCAGTCTAGGCAAAAAACAGGGTTGCACATAAAAAAATAAAAGAAAAATTGATGAGGCCAAGGACCCAGCACCGCCAATCAAAAGCTTGACGGACAAGCAAAAATCAAAGCTCAGAGAATGAAAGTTGTCAATAACAATGGGGCAGTCGAAGCAAAGCTAGAAGCATTTCATAAGCCTGTATACACGTGTAAATCCTTTCTCCCCCAATGAAAGAGGAAGCAATCAGAAGCAGCCGTCCAAGAATGACTTGGTCAAGGAATCATCCTGAGGCTCACGCCTCATCATCCAGTCTTCTCATCCAAACCTTTTCACTAAAGGAACCACAAATCCCAAAGCCTGAAACAGTCCGGCCAAAGCCGAACTACGGCGACCTGAGCTCCTCACAATGAGGGGAACGTAGGCAACCAGCAATGGTCCGGTCATAAACACATTCAAATCCCAGAGAATTCGGTCTCATCAAATGACCTCTCTCATAGACACAGTCAAATCCCATAGAATTCGGTCTCATCAAATGACCTCTCTCATAGACACAGTCAAATCCCAGAAAACCCGGTCTCATCAATGACCTCCCTATACACAAACTTTTCTTTCACACCAGCCAACCTTGATCCGCGACATTGGTTGACTTTCTCCTCATGATTAATAAGAATGTTTTTTCATATCGAGATTAATGGTTGAATAACCCGAACATCAATAAAGGGTTTTAAGCAATCTTGTGATCATTGTAAATAAAATAAGTTTTCAGATGTCTTGACAAGTTTTCTCTTTCTACATCTTAGGAAAGATAGTGCTAAACACTAATTTTCTGTCAGCAGGGGCTTCCATACACTTTTACAAACCTTTCTACGCTTATACTCTCCCAAAAGAGTCAAACCCAAAGCGAGTTTTGTGTCTACATCGAATAAGGCCATCAAAATAACACAAAATCGGGATCTATTCCCACCTTTCGAAAAATATGCCCCTGCATGTATAAATTTCTGAGAATCTTTTCTTTCACATCTTCTTAAGGTTGACTGATTGACTAAAGAAAATAAAAAAAAAGAGAGAAGGGTAGGTTTTCCCTCTTCTGCTATAATTCGCATTAGGGCTGCCTCGAAACTCTTCAAGGTTGGGACTTTGTCAAAACATTCCTTTAAATTGGGGCTTCTTTAGCCATTTTTGGGGTTCGCATCGGGTTCTTCACTAGGTCCCTAGATGGATTCAGTCTGGGTCAGATCAACCTCAGGATAACTTCCGCAGTACCAGCCAGGTTGGGATTTTTGCTAGGTCACCAGACTGGGGCTCTACCAAGTCACTTCTTCGAAACCTAAGACTTCGCCTACTCGGTTCGTCAATGGGGCTTTACAACCGGGGCTTTGCTAATGAAAGGATCTTTCCTTGCTTTAATAAGGCATGGGGCTTTGCAGAAAGTTTTTCCTTAAACCGGGGCTTCGATAAGTTGCATCCACCCCTCGAAGAAAGGTTTGGTCACTTCAACATCTGCTTTAGTCTTTGGTGGTAAAAGCCTGTCAGCATCAACTTCAAATGCCAGAGTGTGAGAAAGGAACATTCATCGAGACTCGAGGTTTAAACCCAGTCTTAGCCCACGAAGGAATTCTAGTCCACGTTGACAACATCTCAAAGAACAATGCTAGTCGGTCCCGCACCCAAGGGATACGACCCCACTTGCTTGAAACCCGTCTTAAACAATTTCCAAACACATTCCATATGTGCATCCAGACCCAGTCCCTACCAAGTTTCCAAAAAAAAAAATCACCCCTAGGCTCAAGTAACATGCCAATTGCTAATGATAACATTTTCTCCCAAAAGCGCCTTCGTTACTTCCGTCATAACGAGATAACGCCAGGTGACAGTTTCCTAATTGTCAAAAATCCAACTTTAGCTACCTCTATCACAGATTGAGAAGTATGCTCAAGTTTTCCAGCTATAGCTGCCTCTATCTACTCGATAGTGACGTAAGCTTTAGCTTCCTCAGGTGACAACCTCCATTAATCGTCAAAACCTCAAGAATCATAGGCACTGTTCCTAGCTATCTAGTGAGGCTTGAACTACGACCAAGGCTTGATTCCTCCGGGATACGTAGGTAGCCTTTCATAATGGTCCAGCCATCCGACCACATTGGTCACCCTTTTCATTCACCATTCCTCAATGGTGCGTAAGCTTTTCACAAAAGTATAGCTATATGACCACATTGGTCACCCCCCTTTATTTGGCACATTCCCAGTAGGATCGGCCGTTTGACCTCCTAGGTCACCCTGTTTCCATCCTTATAGTAAGGGACCAGTATCTCTTCGCCATGCCCCAGTAGAATCAGGCATGTGACCTCTTTAGTCACCCAATTCCAACCCGTGTCGGCAATTCTAGTCCAATTCCAAAGTTTATGAAAAGTACAGTTCAGGCTATGTATGTCACGCGACAAACCTGGCCACATGGCATACTAAGTCGTGCGACATACTTAGCCCATGTGGCTGATTTTTACAATTTTGCCCCTGAAGGCTCAATTTTACAATTTTGTCCCCCATAGGCCTGTTTTACCCTTTGTGCCCCTGACATTTCCAATCCAATTTTCCCTCCAGTGCCCCCGTGGCCTATTTTTCAAATTTATCCCTGTGACTCATTTTATTTGCCCTTAACATTTTCAATTTTCAAATAATAAAATCATCGGGTACGTCCCACTTTTCTTTACAAAAATTATCAGGGTACGTCCCACTTTTCTTTACAAAAGTTATCAGGGTACGTCCCACTTTCTTTACAAAAATTATTAAGTCCTTCCTAATTCTTTACAAAATCCATCTCGCGATCTCCGTTATTCCAAGATGAAGGAATAACATTTCGCTCTCTTTCGATCTCCGTTATTCCAAAGTGAAGGAATAACATTTCGACCTTTTTCGCGATCTCCGTTGTTCCAAGGTGAAGGAATAACATTTCGCTCCCTTTCGATCTCTGTTATTCCAAGGTGAAGGAATAACATTTCGACCTTTTTCGCGATCTCCGTTATTCCAAGGTGAAGGAATAACATTTCGCTCTCTTTCGATCTCCGTTATTCCAAGGTGAAGGAATAACATTTCGACCTTTTTCGCGATCTCCGTTATTCCAAGGTGAAGGAATAACATTTCGCTCTCTTTCGATCTCCGTTATTCCAAGGTGAAGGAATAACATTTCGACCTTTCTCGCGATCTCCGTTATTCCAAGATGAAGGAATAACATTTCGCTCTCCTTCGATCTCCGTTATTCCAAGGTGAAGGAATAACATTTCGACCTTCCTTGCGATCTCCGTTATTCCAAGATGAAGGAATAACATTTCGCTCTCTCTTTCGATCCCCGTTATTCCAAGTTGAAGGAATAACATTTCGACCTTTTTCGCGATCTCCGTTATTCCAAGATGAAGGAATAACATTTCGCTCTCTCTTTCGATCTCCGTTATTCCAAGTTGAAGGAATAACATTTCGACCTCTCTTTCGATCTCCGTCATTCCAAGGTGAAGGAATAACATTTCGACCTTTTTCGCGATCTCCGTTATTCCAAGGTGAAGAAATAACATTTCGCTCTCTTTCGATCTCCGTTATTCCAAGGTGAAGGAATAACATTTCGACCTTTTTCGCGATCTCCGTTATTCCAAGGTGAAGGAATAACATTTCGCTCTCTTTCGATCTCCGTTATTCCAAGGTGAAGGAATAACATTTCGACCTTTCTCGCGATCTCCGTTATTCCAAGATGAAGGAATAACATTTCGCTCTCTTTCGATCTCCGTTATTCCAAGGTGAAGGAATAACATTTCGACCTTCCTCGCGATCTCCGTTATTCCAAGATGAAGGAATAACATTTCGCTCTCTCTTTCGATCCCCGTTATTCCAAGTTGAAGGAATAACATTTCGACCTTTTTCGCGATCTCCGTTATTCCAAGATGAAGGAATAACATTTCGCTCTCTCTTTCGATCTCCGTTATTCCAAGTTGAAGGAATAACATTTCGACCTCTCTCGCGATCTCCGTTATTCCAAGATGAAGGTATAACATTTCGATCCAGCCAAAGTTCGAACTACGACCCGGCTTGATTCCTCCGGGATACGTAGGTAGCCTACTTTAGGTTCAGCCAATTTGTCACATATGACGCCCCCTTTCCCAAGTGGATTCCGAACTACGATTATGGCTTGATTCCCACTCGGGATACGTAGGTAGCCTTTCATAAAAGGTCCAGCCACTCGACCAACTTGGTCAACCAATCCGTCTCGGCATTCGCCAGATTGGATCCTTTTCTATCGACAACCCCACTCGCCCTGCAAGTGACGTTGCCGAGGGGCTTCTGTAAGTACCCAAATCTGGCTCATGCCTTCCGGTTAATTTTCCCGGCAATTCCGGTAATTTTCCCGGTAATTCCCTTACTTTCCCGGAGTTCCGGAACAATTCCGGAACTGTTCCAAATCATATAAGGGCTGAAAGGAAAGCTTCCCAATTAAGAAACACGTTTTTCTTAATTTGGGAAAAGTTCTAGAATGGCCACCTTGCATGATTCTAGAAACATGCTGAGTCACAAGGGATAATGCCTCACGGCTGCATTAGCCAAGGGTCTCTGGCCGCACGGCTTCATTGGCGATTTCCAGACTGCCTATAAATAGAACCCTCCTCTACCCATTTTAGCAAGACGAAAAACACACACCACACTCCATATTTAGACTCAAGAATACTCCTAAATACTGCTGGGAATCCCAAGGGTTGAAGAAGCAAGCCAAGAAGCCACCTCCCTCCTCCTTGAAGATCCCAAGATTGGTCCTTCCACCTAGCTCCACCCAAAGAAGAAGAGGCCACCATTGGTAACCTCTCACTCCCTAACCTTGCATTTTAATATGCTCTATGTGAATTAAATTGCTCCTTGCATTCATATATTGTTATTATCTTTGCTTGGGACTTGGTAGTTTATCATTAAAAATCATATCTTTATCATACCCCCATTCCCCCTTTGCATCCTTTGCATGAATTAGGCATCATTTGTCATTAAAAATGTAATCTTTATGCTCAACGGTGCATCCTTTGCACCTAAAAATCCCCTTTTTACAGAAAAATGCCATCTTTATGCATCCTTTGCTCATAAAAATCAAGTCTTTACAATAAAATGCATCCTTTGCACATAAAATCCATTTCCATGCATCCTTTGCATTAAAGGTCATTCCTTCATCATCCAAAATGCATCATTTGCACCTAAAATCCATTTTCATGCATCCTTTGCATTAAAGGTCATTCCTTCATCATAAAAATGCATCCTTTGCTTTCAAAATGCAATCTTTATGCATCCTTTGCATACTAAGCCCTAATTTCATCATAAAAATGCATCCTTTGCATAAAAATCATGCCTTTACATCGAAATGCATCCTTTGCAAATCAAATGCATCCTTTGCAACCCAAAAATGTCATCTTTTCACTAAAAATGTCATTTTTACATGCATTCCCCCATGTCCCCATTAGCAACCTTGGGACGGACCGGTGTAAAGATCCTATCTTTACATCGTTTCTTCCATTAAAGGTTCCATAATCTCTTTAGAAAGGGATAACCTTGAACCCTATATCTCCGATTATCACTTAAGACGAGCATGAAGCATCCATATAAGCTCGATCGTCTTAAGGTGTAGGATTGATGGGCTAAGGACATTCCTTCCTAAAGAACCTCATTTTTGGGCTATAAAAGAGAGTCCTTCTCTCGATCACGCAAGTCCCGAGGTTAAAAATGCGATGATCACAAGTCCAAGATGAGGACGGGATCAAAATCCCGAATACATAAAATCCAAGAAATCCCGAGCGACAACCAATAAATGGTTTGTACGTCCGGAAGACAACTTGGGACATTCCCTCCCCTTTCATTCAAACACATGCACACAAGAAAGCATGCAAGCAAGCAAAATAAACGGAATCTAGAGAGACTTGCTACGGAAAGGCACCTTGGGTAAACGACGATCCGTTCTTCCCAAGGGGTAACTTAACCTCCGAACCCATAAATCCTTTTTTTCAAAGTTTTGAGGAAATCAAAATGGCGTGACGACTCCGTTTTTCAAATTAAACTGGATGTCTTCAAACTCGCGTGAATCCACAAATTTGGGCACACATTCACAGCCAGACCTTAGGTTCATTTACCTTTTTGGTCGGTGGGACCCGCTTGCCCTACGAAACCCTTGTTCGAGGTTACAGGTTGAGGGTCCGTAGGCTTAGTGATGGGTCCCACTGATCCAGGACTTAGAGTAGTTAAAAAAAAAGAACAATCTTTTCCAACCGTTTAGGATTTGAGAAAAGGCATTTTAAGTAAACTCGAACAAATAATCGCATGTTACATGAGCCCTAAGCCCAAACACCAACATGTTTTGCTTTCCCGAGTCTGAACCGCACCCTTTTGTGCCTTCCACAATAAGCAAAGTTTGGATCAGGATCCCGGGTGATCGTTTGTTCAACTCAGTCGATTTTGGAATGTCAGATACTTCATCGGTCTCTTCTTTCGCTTCAGCTCAGAGTTTCGAAATGGCCAGCTCAGAGGAGAATAGTGGGGGACGTACGACTCCGCACCCTGAGAATCAGAAGAATGCAGAACAGTGAAATCAGATGTTGGAACAGATAAGACAATATCAAGAGGCTCAGATCAGTCAGTTATTGGAAAGTGTCAGAAACCATGGACTAGCAATTGTTCACAACCCTAATGGAACCTTTACGGTTGATGCGGAGAATGAAGCTAATTCCCTTCCTGGGTATACCGACTACCATCGAATGCCTTGCTCCCTTTCGTGTGGAACTGCTAATGGGCCAAGCATGCCTCGGCCTATAACTAAGCCTGTCTCTCAGCCCCTACAGCTTGGTATGCCTCAGCAGTCTAGTCTGGGTCATCAGTCTGGAATGGGTCGATTCAGTACATCTCTGCCTCATCAAATCGGTACTCCTCAGCAGTCCGATCTTGGTCAACTTTCCCCCTAGTGCTTCTCAGTTTTCACCTTTGGGTTTCAATCAGTTCATTTCCGCCCCGCAGCTTGGAACGAGTAATATTGCTACTTCTCAAGTCCATCAGTTCGATATGGATCTGCAGTCCAGTCTGCAACAACTGCTTTCTACTACTTCTCATCCTCAGCAGTCCTATCTAGGTCACCTTGTTTCCATCAATCCTCAAGGCCCGCCTGCCCCTGTGATACCGCAAGCCCACACGAGCCGGAAGACTTCTGTCATCATTTTAGCAAACTCGGCGTATCCTCAACATCCATTTGTTCCTACCGCTCATTTCGCTCGAAATCCTTACAATCTAACTCCGATGGTTTCGCAAACCCAATATTTCCAGTATCTCATCAGCTCGAACTGCTCTGCAGTTTCAATTCCCTCAGAAGTTTCAACAGTACCTGCCAGTTTACGCTCTGTCTTCGCACAATCAATTTGAGCCATGTGGTTACGTTCTAAGGCCCCAATATCCACTTGAGAGTGATGAGGCAAATCCAGTTGCTTCACGATTTGCATCTCTGCCCACCAGATCTAGTGAGTCCCCTTATCAAATTCACCAACCCTATGATGCAAGTATTATTGTGGTCACTAGTAGTTCCAGTGCTTTTTTTGATCCACATGATGCTCCATCTACTGATAGAGGCAAAAAAGTGATAAATGACGGTAGTCAGGTTCCTGAACAGGGTACGTCGGGAGCCAGTGATCCGCGAAGACAGCAATACCGGCAATACTATGATAACTTCGGGATACCTTTGAGCAAGTTTTTGGGAGCTTATTAGAGCAAGGTCTCCTTGAACCCATAAAAAATACAAGCCCAGAATCCCCAATGCCAACTTGGATGTAGCCGAGCATTGCCATTACCACAATCATCATGGCCACACAACCGACAACTGTATAGCTTTGAGAAAGGAAATTAGGGGGCTGATTGAAGAAGGCAAGCTCGAATGCCCTAGTGGGCCAATGAAAATGAGCTATGTTTATAATGGTCCTCCTAGACAACGACGTCAACCTTTCGGTGACTTTGGAATGCCACAGCAAGTCGGGATGCCTCCGCAGTCTGGTAAAGATCATTTTGGGTCTTCCCAGTAACAGTCTGGAATACCGCCGCCACAGTTTGGTCTAGGGAAGCAGTCAGGGATGGGTCAGTTCAGCGCCCCTCAACAGCAGTCGGGTATTCCTCCTCAGAGTAGTACAGGTCAAGCAACTCCTGGCGCCTCACGAGCGGTCCGAACAGAAAGGTTTGAAGTCGGTTCTACCACTTTCACTCAAAACAACCAGCGCAGTGCTGGACCCTCTCAAACAAATCCAGATAACCATCAAAATCCTCTCGTGTTCACTTCCTTCTCTCAATATGCCCAGAATTCACCATGTTTCCCGCACATAACTTTTTTGACCCATTACTTCGGACAACCTGCATTTCCTCCAACTGCTTTATGGCCTCAAATCCCTCAATTTCCACAGTACCTACTAAATTATGCTCCGTTCCCTCAAAGCTTGTCTGTCCAACCTCTTATCATGGTTCCCCCCGACAGTGGACCTTTGGTTACAGGTTCTAGTAGTCCAAAGGTTTCTATCGACCCGCATGTGGTTATGTTGGCTGAGCAAAAGGCGGACGAAACTATGGGAGAGATGTACAAGGAGTAGAGCCGGAAGCTTTCTGAAATCATGAAGTCGCATCACGGATGACTGCGCAATCTTAAGGCCTGGGACCCAAGCACCGATTGAAGATGGAAAAGCTTGAGCGCCTGGTGGTCCAACCATGAAGAGTAGCTGGGCTAGGGGCTACCTATCCTTATATTAAATTAAAGTGTTAAAACAATCTTTTAGTCAACCTTCGTAGGTTCTAGTACTTTTCTATCAAGTCCTCCTCGGACATTGTAGTTAATCTTAAATTTTCTATAAAAGAGTCTTTTTTCTTCTCTTGCTAGACTCGAGACATTATTTGCACACCTACATTACATTTAATGAAATTGTTTTATTTTAAATGATCACTCGCATTGCTCAACAAATAATCTCTTGAAATGATTAAGATTTTAATTAATTGGTGAGAGAAAGTCAACCAATGCCCTCCCTATACACTTTCCTTACCTCACAAAGGCCTCCATAAAGCCATGCACTTTCCGAAACATGTCTCCACCATCACCTTGACCAAGTCAACGGTGGTGACAACATCAAGGAACAACAAAAGGTCACTCAGCATTAAAAGATTGAACCCATGTCGACAACAACCTAGGGGCTTGTCTTTGCCCTCACATGCATCAAGAAAGTTCATGCAGAGGCTTGCCTTCGTCCTCAAGTGCTTCAAAAAAAAAAAGCTCAAGCAAAAGCTTAAAAAAAACAAAAAAGAGCCCAAGCAAAAGAAAAAAAAAAGAGAAAAAAAAGCTCAAGCAGGAGCTTCTAAAAGAAAAAAAATGAGGCCAAGGACCCAGCACCACCGATCAGAGGCTTGACATATGGGCAAAATTAAAGCCCGAAGAACGAAAGTTGTTGACAACAAGGGAGCAGTTAAAGCAACGACAAAAACATATCATAAGCCCTTAAGCTGCATTAAAAATCTTTCTCCCCCCAATGAAAGACGACGATCATTTTGACTTTCTCTTCACCATTCGCCAACTTTGACTCTTGGTATCAGTTGACTTTCTCCTCATAATTAATCTAAATGTTTGTTCATATTGAGATTAGGGCTTGAATAACCCGAACATTAATAAAGGGTTTTAAGCAATCTTGTGATCATTTTGAATAAAACATGTTTTCAGATGTCTTAACAAGTCTTCTTTTTCTACATTATAGGAAAAATAGATCTAAACACCGATTTTCTATCAGCAGGGGCTTCCATACACTTTTACAAACCTTTCTACACTTATACTTTCTCAAAAGAGTCAAACCCAAAGCGAGTTCTTTTGTGCCTTCATCAAATGAGGCCATCAAATAATACGAATCGGGGATTCGTCCCCACTTTTTGAAAATATGCCCCTGCAGGTATACATTTCTAAATTTTCTTTCTTTTACATTTTCTTCCGATTGACTAATTGACTAAAGAAAATAATAAAGTAAATATAGAAGGATGGGTTGCCTCTTTTGCTATATGACAATTCAATTTGCATCAGAGCTGCATTGGACTCTTTAAGGTGGGACTTTTGTCAAGTCATTTCTTTAGAGTAGGGCTTCTCTGGGCTTTCTGGGTCCACGTTGGTTCCTCTACTTTGCTACGAGAAGGATTGAGTTTTTATCAGATTCATTTCAAGACCACTTTGCAATCAGGTTGAAGTTTTGCGGTAGAAGAGGAAGAGGATCCCCATCCCTCTCTTGGTCAGATAAACTACCGCCGAATGCCACCACCTTCCTTTTATGGAACCTCCACCGGGCCACACTTTTCTCAACCTATTAATCAACCATCCTCTCAGCATCATTATGGTATACCTTCACAGTTTGGTCTGGGATAGTCGTTTGGGGGAACGAATTGACTTCAATCTGATTTGGGCCAGTATGGTATGCCTTAACGCTGTTGAGGTCAGCTCGGTATGTCGCAACAGTTTGGTATGCCTCAGCAGTTTGGTACAGATCGGTCAGAGGCTTCTCACTTACAGCAGTTTGGTATGACTTCTCAGTTGGGTCTGGGACAACAGTCAACTATGGGTCAGTTTGGAACTTCTTAGCCCCAGCAGTTTCGGATGCCTCACAAGCAATCCAGTTCAAGATAGCCAGCCCCCGGCACCGCACAAGTCTCATAAAATCACTTCATGGCCGCCTCCATGAGACAGCAAGCCTCTATTCCCATCTCATCCAACTCGTCATATCCACAGTACCCTTTTGGTTTTACTCCGCCACCCCGACCGAAAGTGCAACTCAGAATCAGGGGTTTCTACCCTCCTTTAAACTACACTTTGATCCTGGCCCTGGGTATTCGGACTACCCAACCACCTCTGGTTTGCCTCTACCCTTCTTGCCGACAGGGAATCAACAACACGCCTTCGGGCTCAATCCTTATGCTCAAGGTCCTACTTATACCCCTCAGGGAAACTTAGGCCAAGGACAGGTTTACACTTACATCCCGGGTTCAGCCATCCCTTCCACCAGGGTGCTACCCATGGTGAATCCTTTCTCTAGCTCTGCCACTGGCCCAACCATCTTGGCTCCGCCATTGGACTCTCAACTTGCTTGGTTCATGGAACAGCTGACGTAAATAAAAGCACAGGTTGCTGAGTTGATAGGGAAGATGGCCGCTCTCCAACCCACATATCCCAACTCCATTGTGCCTCAACCTCACAAGTTCGTGATTCCCAATCTAGAGTTGTTTGACGAGACTACATGTCCTAAGACCAACTTGGATACTTACACCCTAGCGATCAAAGTCAAAGGACGTACGAATCAGTAGTTAGATGACTACTCCAATCTCTCCTTAAAGATGGGCGCTCTAAAATGATTCTTCTGGTTGAAGCCTGAGGCTAGGGCTACTCGGGAACAGATCACCAATGCGTTTACTGAGAAGTACAAAGCCAATTTGGAATGGGAAACAAACCAGGAAGACTTGCAAACGACTGTACAATGTCCTAATGAGACTATTGGGGACTTTTACAATCGTTGAAACCTCAAGATGAGTGAGATGGAAATTCCCCCTTCCGATGAAGAATAGTTGAATATTTCCCAAGCCTACTTGAAGCCTCATTTGAAAACATCACTCAGTAACTTCCCCTATCCAGATCTGCGTGCAATAGATAGTTCTAGGGCTAAAATTTGACCAACAGCAAGTCGCTGCTCCTACTTATCGGTACCGAGCTTCTGCCTCTAATCCAGCTTCTGTCCTACCCAAAAGGCAAGGAATCAATTAACTATGCGGGCAAGGATTGCAATAATGCCACTCCTTTCGTGCCAAGGAAAGACGATGTGCCCAAGCCGCGGAGTCTAAGGCTTGAAGATCTCAGAATGCCTCTGAGTGAAGTCTTTCAGGGACTTTTGAGGGAAGGTCTGATCAGACCTTTGGACAACTATCAGCCCAGGGATCCCAATGTCCCTTTTGACACAACTAAGCACTGTGCTTTCCACTAGTATCATGGGCACGTTATTAATAATTGCATGCTCCTGAAAAGGGCGATGCGAGAATTGATCAAAAAGGGTAAGTTTGAGATACCCGAAGGGCCCAACATAGCCAACAATCCCTTCCCTAAGAACAACCATAGGTGAATATGATTGAAGCTATGATCAAGCCAAGTGCCACTATGGCTAACAGTTCCCATATGGAAGATACCCTTCGAAGGGAGGATTCTAGTTGCATAGTTGTTGACAATTTCACCTCGAGGATTCTAGTTGCATAGTTGTTATCAAAGATGGGTTTCTCACTTCATGACGTAATGCTGCGATGAATCTGGGGTTACATCAACTTCACCTCGAGGTCTCTCACGTTGATCGATCGGCTCGGTACTTCATCAGTATGTCAGTTTTATAGCTAAACCATTAATTGGACCTCTGTCGTGACGCTTTGTCGAACCTGAGCTTCATCAAGTCATTAAGAGAAAGCTTCTGTGGCTTTCGTCATGTCATTTCCTAGGAATGGGGCTTTTTCAAGTCACACCTATCTTCAGAAGAAAGGTCTAGTCATCTCAACAATTATCTTGGGGTTTCAGCTTTAGAACTTGGTATATGGCAACTCCTAGCATCATCAGAGGTTGAGAACTAGGAATCTCCTCATATCAGCATTTTGCCAAGTCATTCTCCAAATTTATGTCAAGTCAAAACTAACCCAAGCGAAAGAGGGTTCATTCATAACAATGTACTTTTGATTCTAGAGCCTGTCAGCATCAGCTTCAAGAGTCTGAGACTGAAAAGAAATTTCAATCGAGACCCGGGGTTCAAATACAACTTCATCCCAATACCAAAATTAAGGTCCGCATGATACTGCTGACCTACAACAAGACCTCATCAACGACATGCAATTCAGTCTGCGACCAAAGGATATCACCCCACCTGCTTAAAGCAGTCCCCAACACATACAAACCCTCTCACCACCATGCATCCCCACAAAAATCTCCCCAGGGCTCATGTAGCATGCACAAAAACATGAATCAATAGAAAAACCCTAAGCGATTGCGAATCATTTTGGTTCTATGCATACATCCATATTGATTTGTCTCTACCCTAGGTAGTATAAGGATTCATTTGTAAAGGATCATCGTTACAACTAACACGTTTGAAGATTCTGAAGATCTCTTCCGCACGTCACGCTGTTATTATTGCCAACTCGACCAAAGTGCCTTTGAGTCCCTCTCTATCAAATTGATACCATTCCTTTGGTTTCCATTTTACCATGTGTTAGATGCCTTTTTAACAAGGACCCTCTCATTTCAAACCTGGTTCTTGCATTTTTCGAACCCAAAGCCTTCCACAGCAAGAAGTCCCAAGGTGAATACCAATTCAACAACTTCTACAAGGTCGACGATCACCAGCAAGATGCACACTCAACCAAACTTCTCCTTCAGGTCAAAATACCTCAGGACTTGTCCCTATTAGGTTGATCACCCTTCGGACATTAGCACAACCTGAAGGACTTACTTTCGTTTCGTGAGATAATTCTCCACGCCCGCTGCCGTTGGGTGAGATAATTCTCCATGCCTACTTTCGTTTTGTGGGATAATTCTTCATGTCTCCCTCAATCGATTTTATCCTCACCAATTCAAGCCGCTTCTCCGCAATCGATTTTATCGTGACCGCCTCCACAGAGCCCCGTGTCTTTAGCTTGCTCTACTTGCTTTAGATGACATCCGATTTCCCCTGCAGTTAAACACAGCGCAAGCATGTCAATAAAATGGCAAATATAACACGAACACAAACAGAAACGAGAAAATAAACTCCATCCCATTTTCGGACACATTTTTTCTTCATTTCGTATGCATATAGTTTTCCTCACAAAAATCTCTTATGCAAGAGTCTGTCCCAAATTCGGCAAATTTGTACCCACTTTATTTTTACAAATCAAGTTTTCATCACAAAAATCACTTATGCAAGAGTCCGTCCCAAATTCGGCAAATTTGTATCCACTTTATTTTTACAAATCAAGTTTTCATCACAAAAATCACTTATGCAAGAGTCCGTCCCAAATTCGGCAAATTTGTACCCACTTTATGTTTACAAATTGAGTTTTCATCACAAAAATCTCTTATGCAAGAGTCCGTCCCAAATTCGGCAAATTTGTACCCACTTTATTCCGACTTTATGCAAACTACCCATGTTTTTTCATGAACAAATTGCATACTCCTACTACCCATGCTTTCAATGAAACATATGCATCATCAATTCCATACTCTAAAGGCGAAATCAACGTAAGCCCGTCTCCTCCAACAAAACTTGGCGAGAGCCCGATTCCCTTCAACGACGAAGAACGTCTTCAGCAACCTAGCAAGTCTACGGTGTTGAAACACGATAAAGTACGTCCTCAGCAACCTAGCAAGTCTATGGTGTTGAAACACGACAAAGTACATCCTCAGCAATCTAGAAAGTTTACGGTGATGAAGTGCGCCCTCAACAAAGAAGAGCATCCCCATAAGTCTCTGAACTACGACCTGCTTGATTCCTCTTAAGGATACGTAGGTAGCCTACCAAAGGTCCAGCCACTTGACCGACACGGTCACTCTTTTCCCCGGCAGTCATCGTAAGACCAAATGTTTTCCCCAGCTAAGCGACAAAGTATTTCCAACGAAGCAAGTCCGCGGTGATGAAGTGCTCCCTTAGGTATAGTCGCCTTCAAATAGTCTCCCTCAGGTTTAGATGCCTTCAAAAAGTCTCCCCCAGGTACAGATGCCTTCAAATAGTCTCCCCCAGGTATGGACGCCTTCAAATAGTCTCCCTCAGGTATAGACACCTTCGTTAGTCGAGTCTACCTTTGGCAACGCCTTCGTTAGTCGAGTTATCTTCGGCAACACCTTCGTTAGTCGAGTTATCTATGGCAACACCTTCGTTAGTCAAGTTATCTTTGCCAATGCCTCCGCTAGTCGAGTCTACCTTCGACAAAGCCTCCATTAGTCGAGTTATCTTTGCCAACACCTCCGTTAGTCGAGTTATCTTCGGCAATGCCTCCGTTAGTCGAGTCTGTCTTCGGCAATGCCTTCGGTAATGCCTTCGTTAGTCGAGTTATCTTCGGCAACGCCTTCGTTAGTCGAGTCTATCTTCGACAACGCCTCTGTTAGTCGAGTTTATCTTCGACAATGCCTCCGTTATTCGAGTTACCTTCTACAACGCCTCCATTAGTCAAGTTACCTTCGGCAACGCCTTCATTAGTCGAGTCTATCTTCGGCAACGCCTCCGTTAGTCGAGTTTACCTTCGGCAACGCCTTCGTTAGTCGAGTCTACCTTCGACAACGAAAATGCGGTGGGAGGTTCATTCATTTGACCACTCCTTTCCCCCGCAAGTCTCTGAACTAAGACCGGGTTAATTCCTCTTAAGGATACGTAGGTAGCCTACCAAAGGTCCAGCCACTTGATCGACATGGTCACTCTTTTCCCCGGCCGTCATCGTAAGCCCGTCCTTTAACGAAAACCTAATGGAAGCCCATTCCCTTCCTCGTTTTAAACCCCGGCCGTAATCGTTAGCCCGTCCTTTAATGAAAACTTAATGGAAGCCCATTCCCTTCCTCGTTTTCAACCCTGTCCGTCATCGTAAGCCCGTCCTTTAACTAAAACTTAATGGAAGTCCATTCCCTTCCTCATTTTCAACCCTAGCCATCATCGTAAGCCCATCCTTTAACAAAAATTTAACGGATGTCCATTCCGTTCCTCGTTTTCAAATCCCGGACATCATTGTATGCCCGTACCAAGAACGCATACCCCCAGCAGATAAACCCCGACAGTTATCGTAAACTCGGATCTTCACCAGCGAGTTCGTCTTCGGCATTGCCTCTGTTAGTCAAATGTTCTTAGGAAATGCCTCTGTTATTCAAATGTTCTTCGGCAAAGCCTCCGTTAGTCGAATGTTCTTCGGCAACGCATCCGTTAGTCGAATGTTCTTCGGCAACGCCTCCTTTAGTCGAATATTCTTCGGCAATGCCTCCGTTAGTCGAATAATGCCTCTGTTAGTTGAATATTCTTCGGAAACGCCTCCGTTATTCGAATATTCTTCGGCAACGCCTCCGTTAGTTGAGTATTCTTCAGCAACGCCTCCGTTAGTCGAATATTCTTCGGCAACGCCTTCGTTAGTCGAGTATTCTTCGACATCGCCTCTACTAGTCGAGTTACCTTCAGCAATGCCTCCGTTAGTCGAGTCTACCTTTGACAACGAAAATGCGGTGGGAGGTTGTGAATGTGGGCCCAAGATCGTGGGTTTTCGTGAACCGCTTTCTCGTATAAGGGGTCACCGCTTCACATCAGTTTGAAGACATCCAGTTTAATTGAAAAACGGAGTCGCCACGCCATTTTGATTTCCTCAAAACTTTGAAAAAAAGGAATAGGGTTCGAAGGTTAAGTTACTCCATGAGAAGAACGTTTGGAGTTAACCCAAGAAGCATTGCCAAAGGCAAGTCTCCCTAGATCCGATTTTCGTGCTTGTTTTGTGCTCTCGTGTGTGTGTGATTTGAAAAGGGAGGGAATGTGCCAAGTTGTCTTCCGGACGTATAAACCATTTGAGTTGGTTATTGCTCGGGATTCCTTGGATTTTGATGTGTTCGGGATTTTGATCCCGTGCTCATCTTGGACTTATGATCATCATTAAGTGACCTTTTTTGCCCTCCCATTGGGGTAATCAACCATATTAGGCTTGAAAGCCTTGGTGTATTTTAAACCAACGTTCTTCGGGACTATGTCATATGTGATCGAAAGAGAGGGACACCTTTTTATAGTCCAAGAATTAGACTCTTTAGAAAGGAAGAGCCTTTGCCCATCAATCCTACATCTTGAGATGATTTGAACTTAGTAGGGACATTTATGCTTGTCTCAAGTGATGATTAGAGATGTAGGGGCTAAGGTTCGTCCGCTTCTAAAGGGACTTCAACTATGTGTAAGTACCCAAATCTGGCTCATGCCTTCCGGTTAAGTTTCCCGGCAATTTCCCGAACTTTCCTAAAGTCCGGGAGCAATTCGGGAACTGTTCCGAACCTTCCGAGGGGTGAAAGGATTACTTGGAATTAAAAAACACGTTTTCCTTTTATGCAAAAAAAACCCTTCTAGAATGCCACCTTGCATGATTCTAGAAAGATGCTGAGTCACAAGGGATAATGCCGCACGACTGCATTAGGAGAGAACTCCTAGCCGCACAGCTTCATTAGCTCTTTCCAGACTGCCTATAAATAGAGGCCTCCTCTACCCATTTTGGAAGACAAATTTCCAGTACCAAAACTCTATCCAAATATTACTACGAAAATTCAGGAAGCTGAAGAGTGCCAAGAGCCACCTCCCTCCTCCTTGAAGCCTCCAAAAGTTGGTCCCTTCCCTAGGTGAATTCCAAAGAGAAAGAGGTCACCACCATTGGTAACCTCTCACCCCCTTATCTTTCATTATACTTGTATATATGTGATACATTTGCTCCTTGCTTTACATATTACTATATATTTTCTTGGGACTTGGTATATTGTTGTTAAAGATCATATCTTTGAACATGTAAATCATATCCCCCTCCCTTTGCATCCTTTGCATTAGAATAGCATCTCTTGCTCATAAAAATGTAGTCTTTGCATTAAAGGTGCATCCTTTGCACCTAAAAATCTCTTTTTTACATAAAAGTTGCATCCCTTGCACTTAAAAATGCTTTCTTTACATTAAAAATTGCATCCTTTGCACCTAGAACCCATTTTCATATATAAAAATGCATCATTTGCATTAAAAATCATCTCTTTACATCAAAGTAGCATCCTTTGCTTTCAAAATGACATCTTTATGCATCCTTTGCATATAAAATGCTATTTTTTCACATAAAAATGCATCCTTTGCATTAAAAATCCTTTCTTTACATAAAAAGCATCCTTTGCAAAACAAAGAGCATCCTTTACACCCAAAAATGTCATCTTTTCATTAAAAATGTCATTTTTATGCATTCCCCTAGTCCCCATTGATGCATCCTTCGGAACGGACCGGTGTAAAGATCCTATCTTTACATCGTTTCTTCCATTAAAGGTGCCCCAATCTCTTTAGAAAGTGATAGACCTTGAACCCTATATCTCCGATTATCACTTGAGACGAGTATAGTAGTCCCTACACAAGCTCAATCGTCTCTAGGTGTAGGATTGATGGGCTAAGGTCTTTCTAAAGAACCCCATTTTGGACTATAAAAGAGAGTCCTTCTCTCGATCACACATGACCCAAGGTCAAATAGTGATGATCACAAGTCCAAGATGAGGGCGGGATCAAAGTCCCGAACACATAAAATCCAAGGAATCCCGAGCGATAACCGACTAAATGGTTTATACGTTCGGAAGACAACTTGGAACATTCCCCCCCCTCTTTTCAACACATGCGCACAAGAAAGCACACAAGCAAGCACGAAAAATGGAATCTTGGGAGACTTGCTACGGCAAGGCACCTTGGGTGAACGACGATCCGTTCTTTCCAAGGGGTAACTTAACCTCCGAACCCTAAATCCTTTTTTTCAAAGTTTTGAGGAAATCAAAATGGCGTAGCGACTCCGTTTTTCAAATTAAACCGGATGTTTTCAAACTCGAGTGAATCCAAACTAAAAACACAAAAAAAAAAAAAAATTGGGCACACATTCACTATTTGGCGACTCCGCTGGGGAAAGCCCAAAGGAGAAAAGCTTTTATTTTCAAAATAAAAACGATACCCGGTATATAGGTGGAAACCACTAACCTTCCTGTATCGCTTCCTAACCCGGGGCTTGGGATAAACGGTGGTCTAACAATCCCACGTACCGGTATCTCTTTTCGAAAAAAATAAAAAATAAAAAAAAGAAGGCTTTTTTCCTTTGAGCGGGTTAGCCTCCCGACACGGATTCCATTTTATCGTGCTTGCTTTCTTTCCTTGCATTGCATTGCATATTGCATCTTGGGAATTGTGCATACTCTGGAAACTGAACAGGAAGCCTGCTAAAAGCTGAAAGGTGCCTAAAATGTTCGGGGAGGAACCTGAAACTGCAAAGGAGTGGAACCTGGAAAATTGATCCATGCAGCCGTACGGCTTAATCCGCCTCGGATTCCAGCCGGGCGGCCTCATTGGCAATTCCACCAGGACAAAATTGAGATTAATCTGGCAGCCTTGGCAGCTTGGGGCTATTCAGTTCCAAGGCGGCCAGGGGCTCCCGAGAAAAATTTACGTGCCTTATCTGTTGCATTTTCCCCCGTCCCGAAAAATCATTCCTTTTAAAACACATTTCTGAAAATTTCTGTTTTAACTCAAAAAGGAACATTTTTTAGGAGACCGCACACTCGCGCACCTTATATATCATGTACACTTTGCACGCACGTCCCTTTAAACCAGGGGTGGTTGTTCAGTTGCAGTCACGGACAGCCTTACGATGCTCCCGGGCGCGTACGGAATCACCCAAAACTCCCCATGGCAGCCAGTGTCGACCAATACACAGTCCGTGTCACACGTTTCAAAAAACCGTGACTTTTGGTTGGTTTTTGGTCTAGTCCGTGTCATATAGCCCAGTTGCATATCCCCGTAAAGGTCAAGCCTTAGTCCATAAGGGAAGTCAAGGTCCTTCGCGCAAGCGGAACTCTGCCAAAAATTCCGACAAGGAAAAATTGGTAGAATCTCGACTCCGGCATCGACTTTGACCTTGACCCGCACGGAATGCGTAAGAGTCGAGACCGAGTCCTTGCAAAAAATCCAAAGATCTTTCGCTCAAGCGAAGCTCTGCCAAAATTCCGACAAGGAAAAATTGGCAAGATCTTGACCCGGCATTGACTTCAATTTTGACTCACGCACTGCGTATGCAACGAAGTTCAATGTGACACTGTGTCATCCGGCTTTTACCGCCCGACCCATGCCTATTATCTTCTCGGACATTACCGGAAAGTCAAAACGTCATTCGCGCAAGTGAAACTCTGCCGAAATTCTGCTAAGGCTGAAAGACGAGACTTTCCCGGTATTTGCCTTGACTATAATCCGCATCGCTCGTGCGTTAAAAGTTCCTATGACCCGCTAGACCCATTAGGAGCGTTCTTCTCTCTCGGTCGGTGGGATCAGCGTGTCCTATAGGACCCTCGCTCGGGGCTGTCCACCCTGGGAGGTCGAAATACAGGTGGAATACGAGGGGCTTATAGACGTAGTGACGGAGCCCACTGATCCAGGATCTAGAGTAGTTGCGAAAAAGAAGGGCAATCCCCCTTTTCCAACCAAATAGAAATTAATAAAAGACACTATTTTAAGTAAACTGGAAGATTCTTAATTTGCATATTGCTTGAGCCTTCAGCCTAAACACCTACACCCAGTCTAAACCTCTCCTATCCCTTTCCCACAGCGAGAAAGAAGTGGGTGAGAACACCGGTACAGCAGTTTGTCGGCACAGAGATCTCAAATAACCCGTCAAGTCTCAGCTTTTCAGTGTCAAAATGGCCAACGTGGTAATCAACAATGGTAATGACCAAGTAGTCGGAGAGGCCATCCCAGTTCAACCCAGGCCCCACATCTGGTATGATGTGTGTGATTGTGAGGACTGTCTGGAATATGAGTATCAAGAATGGATTAACGAAGACGCTCCTTCAAGAAAGAAGAAGAAGAGGAAGTCCATGCTACAGAAATTAAAAGAAAGGTACGAAGCTGGGGACAAGAGCGTGGGAACTTTAGGGGAGCCTTCAGGCAAGTTCGACTACTACGTCAGTTATGCCAAGGAGCCTACCAAGGAACCCGTCATTTAAAACACAGTCCAGCCTGATACCCCTGTGGTCAGTGACCCTCTTGAGGCAGAAAGTTCTGAATTTGTTGCCATCATGAAGTTCAATGAGAAGCTAGCAGATTTAGAATCAGAATACAGAAGGCCTATAGAATACGTGGCCAATCAAGGAAGGATCAAAGTCTCTCCTGAAGAAGACTTCATCAGCATCATTTAGGCCAACCCTCCTGTTGGCTACACTGACAAGGTCGTGGTATCAAAGATCAGTAAAGAGAAAATGACTTATCAGCAGTGTATTGATAAGATGAGCCAGACTCTCCAGTCAATGAGCCCGATTGTTACGGACCAGCTTGTTGAGGAGTTGCATCATGCTTCCCTAGCTCCCCTCACAGTCTTTCCAAGGTACCGGCCAACCAATGATTTCCGGCAAGTTCTCGATCAGTTTGAAGTTTCCAACTTTCTGAAGAATGCTGACAAGACTGCTACTCCCCAGGGCAAAAGCAGGAAAGAGTAAACCCCAGTCCAACCCGCGTCAAACACTTCGAGTCAATAAGTAGTGTAGGGTCCAGAGTCAGTAGGATCAAGAGTCAGTTGAGTCAGGAATCTTTGAATTCCAGTCCTCTGAGTCATTCGAAGGCCTCACGCCTGAGGATTATGAATATGTAACCAATGTCATCTTTCCCCTTGCTTTAAATGAAATGACAGATCTTTCTGAGTATCCTCTTATTGCCAACTTAACAAATGATAAATTAACTCAAAACTTAACAACAGTTAATAATGAATCATTTGAACAAGATGCAAACACACTAAACGAATAATACATTAAAGAAATCTTTAAGCAGGTTACAGAAAAAGAGGAAAACCGGGCCCAAGCTGCCGAGGAGGTTTTGACAAGTGTTAACTTGGGTACTGTCGAGGAACCTAAAGAGACACAGATTGGAAACTTCTTCCAGGGGATTGAACGGGACAGACTGGTCAATCTGCTCAGAGAATACATGGACGTCTTTACAGGTCAAAGAAGAAATTGAGAAGCTATTGCGGGTAGTATTCATCAGAGTCATCGAATATCCGACATGGTTGTCCAACATTGTGACCGTAACCAAGGCCAATGGGAAGGTGCGCTGCTGTGTAGATTTCTGGGATCTGAACAAAGCCAGCCCCAAAGACGATTACCCCTTGCCAAACATAGACATCCTGGTGGACTCCACTGCCAACTACGAAGTCAAATCCTTCGTTGACGGCTTTGCAGGCTACAACCAGATCAAGATGACCGAGGAAGACCAAGAAAAGACAGCCTTCACCACACCGTGGGGAACTTACTGCTATACAGTGATGCCATTTGGGCTTAAGAATGTCGGGGCTACTTACCAAAGGGCAGCGACTGCGCTTTTTCATGACATGATCCACAAGGAGATTGAGGTCTACGCCGACGACATGATAATACACTCTAAAGGCGAGGATGGGCAGCATTTTGTTGACCTTTCTTCGAGAGGCTAAGACAACATTCCATGAGACTAAACCCTGCCAAATGCACCTTCGGAGTGACAATGGGAAAAGTGCTCGGGTATATGGTCACGGAGCGAGGTATCGAAGTCGACCCCCGAAAGATTAAATCCATTATGGACATGAGGCCACCTCAAACCCAGACAGAAGTCAAAAGCTTTATGGGCAAACTGCAGTATATCAGCCGCTTCGTCAACCAGTTGACCACTATCTGCGAGCCCATCTTCAAGCTCATGAAGAAGAATGTAGACACAGAATGGACCGAGGAATGCCAGGATGCCTTCGAACAAATCAAGGCGTACTTAGTACATCCTCCAGTGCTATGCCCCCCACATAGACAGAAACCTCTTCTGCTCTATCTCACTGTCACTGATACGGCAGTTGGGGCTATGCTTGCTCAGGAGAAGAAAGACTCTCGGATAGAGAATGCCATTTACTTTGTCAGCCGGAAGCTACAGGGGAGTGAGCTCAATTACTCAGCATGTGAAAAGACTTGTGCAGGACTGGTCTGGGTAGTCGGTAAGCTGAAGCACTACATGCAAGCCCACCCTGTGAACTTGGTCTCAAAAATGGACCCCATCAAGTACATCTTCGATAAGCCTTCCCTCTCGATGCGTCTAGCCAAGTGGTCCTTCTTCTTAGCTGAGTACGACGTCAACTATGTGACCAGAAAGGCCATCAAGGGTCAAGCATTGTCAGACCATCTGGCAAATTTCCCTAGTAATGAGGACCGTGGGCCTGAACCCCATTTCCTAGATGAAGGGATCTTTGTAGTCGAGCCTGAAAGCCGATGGCAGCTTTTCTTTGACGGGGCTGCTAACAACAGAGGAAATGGCATAGGGATGCTACTAGTCGACCCGAAAGATGAGCACACGCCAATTGCCATCAAGTTGAACTTCCCTGCCACGAACAATGTTGCCGAATATAAAGCCTGCATTGCTGGTTTAGAAGCTGCTTTAGAGAGGAATGTCAAGGAGCTTGAAGTTTATGGAGACTCAGCATCATCAACCAGGTCTCCAACAAGTGGAAGACTGTGGACCCTAATCTTCAGCGGTATCACGCCTATATGGAGGAGTTGACTGAGCAGTTCAGAGAAGTGACCTTCCATTACCTGCCAAGGGAAAAGAACAGATTCGCAGATGCCTTAGCTACTCTAGCCTCACTGGTAGAGATCCCCGAGGGAAAGGCAATAAAACCCTTCAGAGTGGGTAGAAGAGAAGCCCCAGCTTTCTGTTGTTTCAAACCCTTTTGCAAAGTAAAGGCAAATGCTTAATAACTCTTAACTTGTTATTAGAGGTGCCTCAAGAGAGAGTAAAATGCACAGCGGAATAAGTTAGGGGCGCTCTAAAAACCAAGAGGGGCGCACACAAACACAAAGGGAGTACTAGTTTGGCTTAAAAGAGTTAGGCTTAAAATGAGGAGCGAAGGCAATTTCAACACAAACACAATGCAACAAAATATATTGAACCTATTAAGATCAAACAAGTAAATATGGTAAGAACAATTATGAACATCAAAGTAAAGTGCAGAAAGTAAGAACAAGTATTTTGGAGAGTTTCAATCGTTAAACATCTATGTCCTCTATCAAGATGGTTAGTCTTAGATTTTTAAACACTAGTTTGTATTAGATTCTTACTGGAGAGATTACAAGCTATCTTGCTTATGAATCTAACAATTACTTTAAATGAATAACAAATCCTAGACTATAACTAGTGTTTCTCTTGAATATGATCTATGTAATCAAGCTTCTAGAGGTGTGTGTGTGTGTGTATTAAGAAATCAAAATCTATTTATGAATCTGTATGATCTAGAGCTTGATGATTATTGGGTGTTACAAGGCTTTGTAAGAAATCAGGGCTGGGATGTATGAAGGTGTTCTTGAATTTTTGTTAATTTTGAAAGCAATCTTCAAATCTTCATTGGACGTATAATAATTAAAATCTTGAAAATTTCAAATGGTTGAAGTTATGGGGTATTTATAGGGAGCACCAAATACTAGCTTGGAGATCTTTATGGATAAGCTCTAAGGACAATGTGATGTTGAGTGTTGATTGGAGCACATGTCCATTATAGCCATTAGGCACAAAGTATTTAGGTAAGGATAAGAGTTACCTTGTGACAGGTGTCTTCATATAAGAGGATCATTAAGATTCTAAGTCTGTTGATCTTCATATCTTCGAAAATCTTCTAAGTCTGAGTGTTGAACTATTGGGAGAGCTTGAGTTTTGAGTTCTAATGAGAACACTTGGGAGGGTTCTCAAGTTGGTGCTCAAGAATGAGCTAGGGGCACTAAAAAAACTCTTGGGGCGCCAAGGAGGAGCAAGGGGGCACTCAAGGGAAGCTCCAAAGCTGTAAGGTGTGCTCCAATTTTTCTTGACCCAACAGAGAGCTTCTCAAAACAAAAGGTGCAGATCCTATTACCTAGCCTATTTTATGAAATGGACTATCTAAAATTTGAAGTATAAATACTATTTATATAGGGTTCTAAAGTCCATAAAATAACCAAGGTGATGGTATCAATCAAATCTAACATAGTTTTTAGGAGTTTATAAGCCATCATACCCAACAATCTCCCCCTGTGTGATTGATGTCATTAATTGCAGTTGTCCCATTCACTTAATATTTTCTAACCCCACTTTCTCTCTTCTATCCCGTAACCACCTCACAACATCTTAATATTATTTATTAAATACTCTTTTTAATTTTCATTCTGCGTGTAAAAAGTTACACTATATTTAGGCATATTGCCATCTGTGAATGTGTGCCCAAATTTTTGATTTTTGTTGGATTCACGCGAGTTTGAAGACATCCGGTTTAATTTGAAAAACGGAGTCGCCACGCCATTTTGATTTCCTCAAAACTTTGAAAAAAAAGGATTTATGGGTCCGGAGGTTAAGTTATCCCTTGGGAAGAACGGATCGTCGTTCACCCAAGGTGCCTTGCCGTAGCAAGTCTTCCTAGATTCCGTTTATCGTGCTTGCTTGCGTGCTTTCTTGTGTGCATGTGTTTGAATAAAAGGGGAGGGAATGTCCCAAGTTGTCTTCCGGACGTACAAACCATTTATTGGTTGTCGCTCGGGATTTCTTGGATTTTATGTATTCGGGATTTTGATCCCGTCCTCACCTTGGACTTGTGATCATCGCTTTTTAACCTCGGGACATGCGTGATCGAGAGAAGGACTCTCTTTTATAATCCAAAATGAGGTTCTTTAGGAAAGGAGTAACCTTAGCCCATCAATCCTACACCTTAAGACGATTGAGCTTATATGGATGCTTCATGCTCGTCTTAAGTGATAATAGAAGATATAGGGTTCAAGGTTATATCCCTTTCTAAAGAAATTGTGAAACCTTTAATGGAAGAAACGATGTAAAGATAGAATCTTTACACCGGTCCGTTCCAAGGTTGCTAATGGGGACATGGGGGAATGCATGTAAAAATGACATTTTTAGTGAAAAGATGACATTTTGGGTTGCAAAGGATGCATTTGATTTGCAAAGGATGCATTTTTTATGTAAATAAGTGATCTTTATGCAAAGGATGCATTTTTATGAAGAAATTGATACTTAATATGCAAATGATGCACTTTTATGTAAAGACATAATTTTTATGCAAAGGATGCATTTTGATGTGGGAAAATAGTATTTAATATGCAAAGGATGCATAAAGATTGTATTTTGAAAGCAAGGGATGCTAACTTTGATGATAAAGCAATGGATTTTAATGCAAATGATGCATGAAAATTGATTTTATGTGCAAAGGATGCATTTTGAACATAAAGATTGCATTTTTATGGACAAAGGATGCATAAAGATGATATTTTTATTGTAAAAGGGGGTTTTTAGGTGCAAAGGATGCACCTTTGATTCAAAGATTACATTTTTAATAGCAAGTGATGCCTATTTCATGCAAAGGGGGATAGGGGGTATAATAAAGATATGATCTTTAATGATAACTACCAAATCCCAAGCAAGATAATGATAATATATGAATGCAATGAGCAATTTAAATCACATAGAGCAAGTAAAATGCAAGGTTAAGGGAGTGAGAGGTTACCAATGGTGGTGGCCTCTTCTCCTTTGGTTTGAGCTAGGTGGAAGGACCAACTTTGGGATCTTCAAGGAGGAGGGAGGTGGCTTCTTGGCTTTCTTCTTCAACCTCTTGGATTTCCAGCAGTGTTTTGGGTGTTTGGTTTGAGTATGGAGTATGGTGTGTTGTTGTCTTGCTAAAATGGGAAGAGGAGGGCTCTATTTATAGGCGATGCGGATAAGGCTAATGAAGCCGTGCGGCTAGGAGTCTCCTCCTAATGCAGCCGTGCGGCATTATCCACAATGACTCAGCATGTTTCTAGAATCATGCAAGGTGGCAATTCTAGAAGCTTTTTGTAATTAAGAAAAACGTGTTTCTTAATTACTAAGGCTTCCTTTCAGCCCTTAAGAGATTTGGAACAATTCCGGAATTGTTCCAAAACTCTAGGAAAGTCTGGGGAATTATCGGGAAATTTATCGGAATTGCCGAGAAAATTAACCGGAAGGCATGAGCCAGATTTGGGTACGTACAGAAGCCCCTCGGCAACGTCACTTACAGGGCAAGTGGGGTTGTCGATAGAAAAGGATCCGATCTGGCGAATGCCGAGACGGATTAGGATGACCAAGGTGGTCGAGTGGCTGAACCTCGGGAAGGCGACCGACGTATCACGAGTGGGAATCAAGCCAGGCCGTAGTTCTGAAAAGATCCGCTGAGGAATAGAGAAGAGAAAACTGGTCTCTTGATGGGGAAATAGCAGAGAAAATGACCTAGGAGGTCAAGCAATTGATCCTACTGGGGATATGCTAGAAGTGACCGAGGTGGTCAGATGTCAAGACCTTTATGAGGGGCTACTTCATCACTGAGGAGTGACGAAGGAATAGGGTGACCAAAGTGGTCGGATGGCTGGACCTTTTATGAAAGGCTACCTACGTATCCCGGAGGAATCAAGCCTTGATCGTAGTTCAAGCATCACTAGATAGTTAGGAACGATGTCTAGGATCCTTGAGGTTTTGACAATTAATGGAGGTTGTCACCTGATTGACAATTAATGGAGGTTGTCACCTGATTGACAATTAATGGAGGTTGTCACCTGAGGGAACTAGAGCTTACGTCACTATCGAGGAGATAGAGGTAGCTAAAGTTTGGAGAACTTGAGCATACTTCACTATCGAGGAGATAGAGGTAGCTAAAGTTTGGAGAACTTGAGCATACTTCACTATCGAGGAGATAGAGGTAGCTAAAGTTTGGAGAACTTGAGCATACTTCACTATCTGTGATAGAGGTAGCTAAAGTTTGGAGAACTTGAGCATACTTCACTATCGAGGAGATAGAGGTAGCTAAAGTTTGGAGAACTTGAGCATACTTCACTATCGAGGAGATAGAGGTAGCTAAAGTTTAGAGAACTTGAGCATACTTCACTATCGAGGAGATAGAGGTAGCTAAAGTTTGGAGAACTTGAGCATACTTCACTATCTGTGATAGAGGTAGCTAAAGTTTGGAGAACTTGAGCATACTTCACTATCGAGGAGATAGAGGTAGCTAAAGTTTGGAGAACTTGAGCATACTTCACTATTCGTGATAGAGGTAGCTAAAGTTTGGAGAACTTGAGCATACTTCACTATCTGTGATAGAGGTAGCTAAAGTTTAGAGTTCTGACAATTCGGAGGTTGTCACCTAGCGTTATCCCGTTATAACGGGAGTAACGGAGGCGACTGGGGAAGAAAGCTTATTTGCTTAGGAGATAAGGGATATCTTTTGAAAACGACGTTATCTTAGTTAAAAGATAACGGGAATTACATGCCCAAGTGGAAAGTCCAGGGGCAAAAAGGTAATTTCTTGTTCAGAGCGAAAGAGGCCGCCCGGCATGAGAGGGAGGCAAAAGAGGCCGTACGGCCAGAAGCCTGATTTTTCCAGATTATTTAAAACAGATTTGAACGGGCATTGGGCATTATTGCCGCCCAAGACTGCCGAGAAAGAGAGAGAGGAGGGAGAGAATTTTCTTCAAAATCCTTCAATCCTTTTGCCTCTATTGATTTAGGATGGATCCGGAGGGGAATCCAATGCCAAGGCAAGCTAGAAGGAACATCTCCGCGGCCGCGAGAAGGAGGAGGAAGGAGCTCGTCCGCACGGAGAGGAAGTATGACTTCCTTACGCCTCCATCGGAGCTCTATCCGGGTAGAAGGGAGCACAAATCGACAAACCCTCAATCGGTTGGGGTAAGCATTCTTAGTTTGCTCAATTTCATCGATTTTGATTGAATTTTGATTAGTTCTAGGGCTTGACGCGAGTTTTCGGAATTTCTCGAATTTTCCAAGAATTTTTGGATGATTTTGAAATCTTGATGATTAACCTATGAGGCTAAGGAGATGAAAGAATATGCATGTGCAATTTATTTGACAAAATAATGAGAATGACCCACTTTTTTTTTCGAAAATAAAAAGTAAGAAGGATAATTGTCTAAGAGGTGACGGAGTTCTTGCATGTGCTAGAACTAGGTCATAGATGAGAAAACGGGATTTTGGATGATGAAAAGGATTCATGCATGCCATTTTTGAGAAAAAATTAATGCTTATGTGCAAATAATTTTGAAAATTGTGATTTTGTGCTTAGGAAAGCAATGTGCTTGACACGATGTGTTTCAAGTGACGAAAGACACGTTTTTCACGCAAAGGATGCTAGAAAAATTTTTATGAATGCTTTTCTTTTGAAAATATGTGCACTTTTGAATATATGCATGCTTTTTTGAAAAAGACTGACACATTTCTTTTGCTGTGCTTGTCTACAGGAGAACAAGTCTAGAGGGCCTTCTGAGATTGCAGTGAGGCTGTGGGAGAGGATGCCCGATTTCGAGAAGAATGGGGCGAACCCTAAGCAGCTGGTGAGGGCTACCGGCCTAGATTCGTTTATTGAGGCCATTGGGAGAGGTATTCACATTACCTCGAAGAGCAATGGCTTGGTCCAGGCCCTATCTGAGTTCTGGTGGGACACCACCCACAGCTTTCATCTTAGCTGGGGGGAGCTGACGGTGACTCCGGCCGATTTTACTGCTATCACGGGCTTACAGTTCACCGGGAGGCCTGTGACTTGGAGGGACCATATCACGAGGGAGGAGTTCAGGGCTTTGGTTGGGTTTGAACTGATTCCCAAGGGGCTTGGAATGGAGACGAGGAACATCGAGGTGGCAGTCCAGAACTGCATGCGGGACTTTGCCGCTAGTGAGGTGACTGCCCACCAGCTTGCTAGAGCCTTTGTGTGGTTGATGCGTCGCCACCATCTTTGCCAATTCTGGGACTCTGGCTATGACTTGCCTCCTCGACTCTCTGGAGGATGTTGATGGGATTGGGACGGTCTCGTGGGGTGAGGCCGGATTGGCGGAGCTATACTTCTCCGTGGATCTGTACAGCCGTAACAAGGCTACCTCCATGGATTGTTTCTCCTTTGCTCTTGAGGTAGTCTCACTTTCCTTTCTCTTTTACTTTCTGTCTTTGAGACTTTTATGAGAGAAAAATGACCCTTTTGATGTTTTGAACATGCAGGTCTGGTTTTGTGAGGTGATCGGGTTCTTTCCGTGGAACCAACAGAGCGATGTCACCATCTTTCCCGCTATGATCCGCTGGAGGGGAGATGCGAGAGATAAGTTCACCGGGAAGACCCGGATCACCTTTGATTACAAGATGATGAGGCCAGTTATCAATAAGGATGGGCACGATGGAGTGGACTTCTACCCGTGGGGTAGGTATCCAGAGATTCTGCTAGGAGAGGCCGTGGAGGCGACGAGGCAGAGGCGGTGGTTGACTGGGCTGACATGCGATGAAGAAGAAGGATCGGAGGCCTAGGAGGTCTCTAGAATTGATTTAGGAAGAAAAACAAACAATGAACAAGTTTTATGCACATTTTGTTTATTTTTTGCTTTATTCGGGCACCGATGGGGCGAAAACAATGTAATACTGTTTTATTTGCTTTTTAAATTTATGCTTTATTAATTTGCATATTACTTGAGCCTCGGGGCAGTTTTTTTGCTTGGAATCGGGGCTGAAACTGGGCCAAAATGATATATAATGATATATAAATGCTTGGATGGTCTTTGAACATGTTTTTGTACAGGTTTTGGTTGGAAAAGTGGGGTGAAAACTCCCTTTGGGCAGCAACTTGGTTGCTGCAGATTTGCCATTTACATCAGGTAAATGAAGCCGTGCGGCATGGTCTCTGGAGCAAATGAGGCCGTGCGGCTCACAGTTCTGTCTGGACTGGTTATTTTCAGAATAAAACCAAGGCTTGGCCATTTCATTTCATTTTCAACTTAGACTTGTCCCAACTGTTCCCAGAGCACATATTGGACCTAAAGACACCATCTTTGATCATTTTGCAATGGAGAAGCCCGTTAGATTGCAAAGGGGGAAAAGAGACCGCTTTCTGTCCGATCTTCAGTCTTGGGTGAGATACAACTTTCAATCTCACAAGGGGTTGCTTGATTCTTCCTTCAAGATCAAGTCTTTATGGCATTTGAGGGATCTCCCGCCCGATTGGGACCTTTTGAGAGCAGCAGCAAAGTTTTGGGACGTCCGGAGACACGTTTACTGCTTTTCTTACAATGAGATTGTCCCAACGCATGAAGACTTCCGAGCCTTGATTGGGGGTCCAGAAATTGAGGCTATATCGATTCCGCTGATCGAAGACGTGCCGGTGGCGGCAAAGCTTGCATCTTTTCTGCAGATTTCTCTGGGAGAGGCTGAGGAGATGATGATAGCCCCAGATAGGATTGACCTTTCTGATATCCCGGGCAGGTTTGGGTCTCCGGCTATGGCTGCGACCACTGTGGCTATGGATGCCTTTATCCTCTGCATATTTTCTTCTCTGTTCACCGCTGAGTCCGTGGGGATCTCTCATGGTGGTCTCTTAGACATGGTCAGAGATTGCAGTGGCTGGGAAGGACATTGTCCCACTGGTTTTGGGGGAGACTTTGCATGGCATTGACAGGATGGCTAGGGGAGACCATTTCATGAGGTGCGGGAGTCCTACATGCGACTTTATGGCTGCAGGAGAGGCTTGGGGCTTTGCCAGGGGCTTTGCCGACTCACTGCCCTTGGGTGATTCTCGGAGAGGTGCACCTCGACGGCGGGGACCAGGGTAGCCGGGAGCCGATGATGGCTAGGTTATCCACTTCGGACATCCGGCTGGTGGGTACCTCACTTTGGAGGTTGCGACCAGGGAGGATATTTCAGGAGTCATATATAGTGAGGGTTCCAGGGTTCTGCGGGTCATCCTTCTACATACCCCGCTTGGTATCCGGGCAGGTTCGGGGCCTTACAGGAGCCGTTGGGCGATTGGGAGGACATCCGTACCATGGAGGTGGTGCCATTACCTATGAGAGATCTAGCCAGACTTTTCATTCTTCTCGAGGGCTTGGACTTACGTTGCTTTTCCACCCGGGGCTATCTTCAGGAGCGGGAAGAGTACCATCTTGACTAGTGTCTACTTGGATTGGTACGAGAGGGAGATGGGAGCGACTCGAGGTCATATTGGGAGAGAGACGTCGAGGCTTTATTGGGAGCCGATCGCGACTCGAGTAGGACTACGAGGAGACTGAGGCTAAGGCGAGTCGCCATAACCAGTCGGGTGACCTGATCAGAGATATGGAGGCTCGATACAAGAGATTGTCCGAGGTCGCTCCTTTGACTGAGGCTCAGAGGGAGGAAGTGCGGACTCGTGCTCGGGTAGAGAAGGCACTTATTGACACGGGTTTGATGGAGGCTCCAGTGAGGATACCGGAGATCGGAATGAGGGAGACCGACATCTTGGAGAAGAAGAGAAAGAAAACTCGATGGGGTCGAGGTAAAGGGAAGAAGACCAAAGAAGACTCAGTGAATGACGACTGACAGATCTTTTCTTAGGATTCCCTTATTGCCATTTTGCAAACACAATAGTTTATTAGGCATTTTATTGTATTTTAGATCTTTGTAGCAGGTTAGCAGAGTCAAGAGTAGACCGTGCTTGAACTCATCAAGAAGTTTTTAACTTGTAATGAACAAGAAATATTATCTTAGAAATTAATCAAGACACATTTTATGAAAACTCAAATGTCTTATTGATTTGCTCAGGACCCGTTTTATGGAAACTGGAATATCCTTTATTATTGTTTTATTGTTTAGGACGCATCTCATGGAAACTTAATCGCCCTTTTTATTATTTAGACCGAACCATAAATGGCTGCCTACGTTCCCCTTTTACAAGAAAGACTAAGGGGCTCAGGTCTTCGTAGTTCATTCTGGTGAACTCTTCTTTCTATATTTTTTTTATGTGCAGCCCTGTTTTTTGCCTAGACCGCCCTTTTTGGGTTTTCAGCCTAGCTGGGCATTACTCTTTTTGCACTAAGATTTTTTTTATGTGCAACCCTGTTTTTTGCCTAGACCGCCCTTTTTGGGTTTCGGCCTACTGGGTATTACTCTTTTGCACTAATATATATATTTTTCTTTTTTTATTTTTATTTTTTTTTTTTTTTATTTCTTAGACATAGTACCTTCGAAGCTTATCACCGTTGACCGGGTGGACAAAGGGATTGCCGTCCAGGTCTGCAAGTTTCATGGCTCCTCCCGATAGTATCTTCTGTACCACATACGGGCTAATCCAAACGGGTTCCCATTTTCCCAGGGGGTTGTCTCTGGTAGGGGGCTTCACTTTCAGCACTAAGTCACCCTCCTTGATGTCCTGGCCTTGACCTTTTGTCAAATGCTCGGCCATTCGCCTACGATAGGCTCGGGTATGCTCCATGGCTTTAAGCCTTCTTTCGTCGGCAGGGCCAACTCATCATGCCGGCTACGCAACCATTCTACTTCGTTGACCTTTGTTTTCCAGGAGGACCCTCAATGACGGGATTTCCAACTCCACTTTGGTAACACTTGCTTCCATCCCGTAAGTTAGGGCAAAAGGAGTTTCTCCTGTGGCTGTTACGACAGACGTTACGTAGCCCCAGAGTGCTAGGTGCGGCTTTTCGGGCCAATCACGACCACGGGTGGCCATTTTCCGGATGATCCGTTCGAGCGTCTTATTAGCGGCTTCCACGGCTCCATTAGTCGAGTGCATATGGGGATGACTTGTGGCGAGTGATCTGAACTGCGACGGCAATCTACCGCAGTCCCCTTCAAAGTGTGACCCATTATCGAAATGATCTCATTGGGCACCCCATATCTACACATTATGTTTTCTTTGATAAGCTGGGCCACCTTCTTGGAAGTGAGGACCTTGTAGGACTTGGCCTCTACCCACTTGGTGAAATAGTCGATTGCGCCACTAACACGAATTCATGCCCATTGCTTCTGCGGGGCTATCTTCCCTATCACGTCAATACCCCAAGTTGCGAACGGCCGGGGAGTCGTCATGCGGTACGAGGTCATGAGGCGGGAGATGGTTGAGGTTGGCAAACCGTTGGCATTTGTCGCACGCTCGGACATCTTGGACACGATCTGTCTCCATAGAAATCCGGTAGTAACCCATTCGAGGATCACTTGCATTAGGGCTCTAGCATTCATATGAGGACCGCGAGGACCATTGTGGACTTCGGTCATCAACTCTTTGGCCCTTTCTTGAGTGACGCACAAGAGGAGTGGTCCTTGATACCGCTTCTTGTACGGGTTGCCTCCTAGAATGACATAATGGGAGGCCAACCTTTTCGGGGCTTGCAAGCTCTTGGCTTTGACACCTTCTTTTGGTCTACCTTCTTCATCTTTGAAAGGCGACTCTCCATCTTTGAGGAAGCTGGTAAATTTGATTGTACCACGGTTCCTTGATAGGCTCGGGTCCCAGGTCTACTTCACAACGAGAAAGTGGGGCTTCTCTTCTACCCACTCTGAAGGGTTTTATGGCTTTTCCCTCGGGGATCTCTACCGGTGAGGCTAAAGTAGCAAGGGCATCTGCGAATCTGTTCTTTTCCCTTGGCAAGTAGTGGAAAGTTACTTCTCTGAGCTGTCCGATCAACTCCTCCATATGGGCATGATACCGGCTGAAGATTAGGGTCCACGAGTCTTCCATTTGTTGGAGACCTGGTTGATGATCGAGTTTGAGTCTCCATAAACTTCGAGCTCCTTGACATTTCTTTCTAAAGCGGCCTCTAAACCGGCAATGCGAGCTTCGTACTCGGCAACATTGTTCGTGGCGGGGAAGTTCGGCTTGAGGGCTATGGGTGTATGCTCATCTTTCGGATCGACCCGGTAGCATCCCTATGCCATTTCCTCTCTTGTTAGCGGCTCCATCAAAGAAAAGCCGCCATCGGTTTCGGGCTCGACTACAAAGATCCCTTCATCAGGAATTGGGGTTCGGGCCCGCGGTCCTCATTGCTGGGGAAGTTCGCCGGGTGGTCGACAATGCTTGACCCTTGATGGCCTTTACGGTCACGTAGGCGATGTCGTACTCTGCTAAGAAGAAGGACCACTTTGCTAGACGCATCGAGAGAGAAGGCTTATCGAAGATATACTTGATGGGGTCCATTTTCGAGACCAAATTCACAGGGTGGGCTTGCATATAATGCTTCAACTTGCCGACTACCCTGACCGATCTGCACGAGGTCTTTTCACATGCGGAGTAATTGAGCTCACTTCCTGCGGCTTAGAGGTGACAAAGTAAATGGCATTCTCTACCCGAGAGTCTTTCTTCTCTTGAGCAAGCATAGCCCCAAGCTGCCGTATCGGTGACGGTGAGATAGAGCGAGAAGAGGTTTTTGTCTATGTGGGGGCATAGTCTTGGAGGATGTACTAAGTATGCCTTGATTTGGTCAAAGGCATCTGGCATTCCTCGGTCCATTCGGTATCTACATTCTTCTTCATGAGCTTGAAGATGGGCTCGCACATAGTGGTCAGGCGATTGTGCGAAATGGGCGATGTCTTGCGGTTTGCCCATAAAGCTTTTGACTTACCGAGTTTGAGGTGGCCTCATGTCCATAATGGCTTTGATCTTTCGGGGGTCGACTTCGATACCTCGCTCAGTGACCATATACCCAAGCACTTTTCCCCTTGTCACTCCGAAGGTGCATTTAGCGGGGTTTAGTCTCATGGAATGTTGTCTCGGCCTCTCAAAGAACTTTCGCGAGGTCAACAAAGTGCCGTCCGTCCTCGCCTTTGGAGTGGATTATCATGTCGTCTACGTAGACCTCAATCTCCTTGTGGATCATGTCATGAAAAGCGCGGTCGTTGCCCTTTGATAAGTAGCCGGCGTTCTTGAGCCCGAATGGCATTGCTTGTATAGCGGTAAGTTCCCCACGGTGTGGTGAAGGCTGTCTTTTCTTGGTCTTCTTCGGCCATCTTGATACGGTTGTAGCTGCAAAACCATCAACGAAGGATTTGACTTCGTAGTTGGCGTGGAGTCCACCGGGATGTCTATGTTTGGCAAGGGGTAGTCGTCTTTGGGGCTGGCCTTGTTCGGATCCGGAAATCTACACGGCGGCGCACCTTCCCATTGGCCTTGGTTACGGTCACAATATTGGACAACCATGTCGGATATTCGATGACTACGATGAATCCTACCCGCGAGTAGCTTCTCAATTTCTTCTTTGACTGTAGAGACCACTCGGCTTGATTTTCCTCAATTTACGCTTTGCGGCTTAGCATACGGTGCTAGAGGGATTACGTGCTCCACTATTGATTTGTCTAGCCCAGGCATATCCTTGTACGACCACGCAAAGACGTCCATGTATTCTCTCGAGTAGATTAACCGATCTGTCCCGTTCAACCCCTGGAAGAAGTTTCCAATCTGTGTCTCTTTAGGTTCCTCGACGGTACCCAAGTTCACACTTGTCAAAACCTCCTCGGCGGCTTGGGCCCGGTTTTCCTCTTTTACGTAACTGCTTAAAGATTTCTTTAATGTATTGTTCGTTTAGTGTGTTTGCATCTTGTTCAAATGATTCATTATTAAGCTTGTTGTTAAGTTTTGAGTTAATTTATCATTTGTTAAGTTGGCAATAAGGGGATAATCGAAAGATCTGTCATTTCATTCAAAGCAAGAGGAAAGATGACATCGATTACATATTCATAATCCTCGGGCGTGAGGCCTTCGGATGACTCGGAAGGGCTGGAATTCAAAGATTCTGACTCAGCGTATGGACAACGGGGTGTTTGACACGGCCCAGGTTGAGAAGGACGGGGTACCAATCCAAGCTCCGCGATCATTTCTTTGTCGGTGGCTATCGGCCACGAGAATGTCTCCCAATTCTTGAACGGCATCTCTGTCCTAGTTACCAAAGTGCGGGGATCGAAAGGATCTTCACCACCGTCTCCAATTACGGCAACTACCTCATCATCGAGTGAAGTCGATCAAATGCAGGATACGTGCTTCTTCATCAAACAACTTTTGCAAACCCCACTCATTGTCTTCACTCTTGGCGGCTTCTATACGGCTGATCTTCGGAAGAGCTAACTTCAAAGGCGGAGAGGTCCATTACCGGATGCTTGACTCTTTGATCTTGTCTGAATTTTCTTTGAAGACATACTCGTTACGAACGGTAGTGGTAGCCCCGGGAATGTACGGCGAGGTCAAGGAACATCCTTCGAACGGGGTTTCTTTGGTTTTCCCCTAACCTTCTCAAGGTTTTCCGGAAGGGTTCTCCTCGGGGAGGTCGATCGTTATTTTCATCGTATTGAGTCCCACCTTTTGTAAAGTAATGGGTCGGGGATAAACTATAGGGATAGAAATTTGGACCCCTTTAGCTTCTGCCATTCCGAGAGTTCGGTTTGTATCCCAAGCCATATCGGTAGTCTGTTCCTTTACATCAATGATGGTATTGCGACCACTGGAGTCTTACGCCCAATCCAAGCCCGGAAGATAACCCATTTTTCTCATCATTCTCATGGCGGGGGATTTTATCGGAAGTAGTGGTGAGGTCGGTGCAACACACTTGTGCTTTGGAAGAAGCTATAGAGAATCCGGTCAAGGCAAACCCTTCATCATCATGCTTAATTTCCAATATCGGGATACCTCCGGTCTTGGTTCCTTCTACGAAGTGACCTTTGTCTCAGTAGATAGTGGTGATAGTACCATCGCTAGACTAAAATTTGACGCATTGGTGCGAGTAGAGGCTACCCCGTTTATGCGGTGAATCGAGGGCGTCCCGACGGAGCGATGCTTGAGATCGGAATGTCAATTACTTGGAAGTCAACGTCCATGACCTTTTTCCGAACCACAACTTGAGAGTAGCAATCCCCAAGCGATCGTGCGGTGGAGTCGTAGGCCTTAATAGTCGACTAGAAGGCTTCAAATCCGTTGGCTTTAGATCCAATAAGTCCATCATTTTCTTTGGCGGGACGTTCATTGCGGACCCTCCATCAACTAATACAGTGGCAACCGACGTTCTTCCAAGCGGGCTGTGATGTAAAGGGGTTCATTATGACTAGCCCCATACTTTGGCGAGGTCCAAGTCGGTGAAGGTAATGATGTTTCCATAGTGGATACTTCCAATCATTTGGACGACCTCATACGGGGTGACATCTATGGGCACCGTGGTCTTGGCCAAACTTTCTTCTAGCTTCGGCTTATGAGGGTATGAAGAGGTTAACAAGGACCACAAGGAGATATTGGCACAGTACACTTCAGCGAGTCGGCCTTTGGATCCTCCTTGTCGAGTACGGCTTTTACCTTACGGTTTATAGGGTCTTTTGTCTATTTTCGGCTCGAGAGACGGCATTTCTTTTATCACCCTTAGGTACTATTCAATACTCATCTGTCCGGACCGAGTCATCACATAGACATTAGACTTCTGCGGATCATCATTCCTCTTGGAGGATTACGTCGGCTCTTTCAAAGTGAGAGGCGGGCTCTTCGGCGTATGGCCGGCTCTGGCGATTAATCGATTAACCGGCTGCTTTGGAGGCATAGGCGGCTTCCCAATACGATTCCGGGTTGCGGCTTTCGACTTTTACGAGTTCGACTCCTTAATTGGCTCAACGGTCATTTGGTTTCAACTTCACCTTCCTCATTTAAAGCCTTCACGAGTCTCGTTCAAGCTTTTCAAGGTCGGCATGCAACGGGAATTATCATCTTGAGTTTGGAGTGCGGTGAATGGCTTCCTCATCCGGACCTAGCAACTTTTTCAACGAGTGGGATCACATTCCTCATCAGTCAAGCATGTCCCTTCTTTCTCTAGGGGTTAGTTTTACGACGGCATCTTTAACATTGGCCAAACATTTTACGAAGTGGGAAATTCCATCATCGAGAAGGATTTACTGCGGGGTCAAACCTCATGGCGGGTTCTGATCTTTGCGTCGGGAAGGTTCTCTGGGCTTTTCGGCTTACGGGCTAACCACTCCTCTCTGTTCCTTCGGCACTTCGGCTGTGTCTTCCTCGGTATCACTACGGTAACTCTCGTGAGAACTCTCATCTTGACTCGATGACCAATGAGGGCAAACGCGGTCGGGATACTTGATGCCATATAAGAGGTATCTTGGATTCTTCCTCGACTTGGGAATTACCAAGAAAACATCATTTGTCATCATAGGATATAAAGGGGACCGGGGTCGCTTCAAACTTTAGGACTCTTTCCAAGGCATCCATACACTCTTCTTGAGACGAGGTCTCGGGGTGATTCTCGGCCTTTGCAATGGAGTCTACTCTTCCCTACGGGGTTTAGCTTCAACGACGCTTACATGTTCTAGATCGGCGGGCGGAGCCCACTTTCCTCTTTCGGCTAAAGCTTCAAGTAAGTCCCTCCATTCACCGACCAAGTCTTTGTAAGGAGTATTGAACTCTAGGATGTAGAATTCGTATCTTTGCCTTATACGAGCTCGCATCCTCTTTCCCTTCCGAACCTTCACACGGGCTACGAGGCACATTTTGAAGTGATACCATCCCTATTCAGGTCCGTGGTTTTCTACTTCATCTTGTTCTCCAAATTTCACTTTGGTCGACTCCAAGTTCATTCCTTCCTCTTGACTGTCATCATCACGTAAATCCATCCATTCCTGTTCTCATTTCAGTGATTCTTTTTACTACCACTATGGGAGATAGGCAAATTCACGAGCGTTGACAAAGTTAGAAAGGTCGGTGGTAATGGGATTCTACGGTAGGGAGATTTGGCTCGGGCGAGAGGAGGGAAAAAGTCCCACGGGGTAATGCGAGAGGCTGCGTGGTGGGATAGGCTGTGGCGAAGCTAGGTCTCATGCGAGGAGGAGAGGGTGTCGGGACCACGACGGCTTGGGATCTTGGAAAGGGCGAAAAGGGATAGTCTTTGGCAAAGGATCATATGTGACTGGAGGAGGGCATTGGTCATAGGCTAGATCTTCTTCCCTAGTCATCTGGTTACCCAAACCCGATCTTGTTCTCTGTCGAATCGGCCATTCGACTCTGGATTGATAAAGCGAGGATTACAGCGGCTGTGCGAGAATTACTGCGCTAACAAGTCGTTGACCCGGTGTTCTCACCCACTTCTTTCTCGGCTGCGGGAAAGGGATAGGAAAGGTTTAGACTCGGGGTAGGTGTTTAGAAATTTGAAGGCTCAAGCAATATGCAAATTAGGAATCTTCCGGTTTACTTAAAAGCAGTGTCTTTTATTAATTTCTATTTGGTTGGAAAAGGGGATTTGCCCTTCTTTTCGTAACTACTTTAGATCTGGATCGGTGGGTTCCGTCACTACGTCTATAAGCCCCTCGTATTCCACACGTATTTCGACCTCCCGGGGTGGACGGCCCGGGCGAGGTCCTATAGGGCACGCGGATCCCACCGACCGAGAGAGAAGAACGCTCCTAACGGGTCTAGCGGGTCATAGGAACTTTTAACGCACGAGCGATGCGAATTATAGTCAAGGCAATACGGGAAAGTCTCGTCTTTCGGCCTTGATAGAATTTCGGTGAATTTCGCTTGCGCGATTGACGTTTTGACTTTTTGGTAATGTTCGAGAAGATAATAGGCATGGGTCGGGCGGTAAAAGCCGGATGACACAGTGTCACATTGAACTTCGTTGCATACGCCGTGCGTGAGTCAAAATCGAAGTCAATGCCAGGTTAAGATCTTGCCAATTTTTCCTTGTCGGAATTTTGGCAGAGCTTCGCTTGAGCGAAAGATCTTTTGGATTTTCTTGGCAAGGACTCGGTCTCGACTCTTACGCATTCCGTGCGGGTCAATGTCAAAGTCAATGTCGGAGTCAAGGTTCTACCAATTTTTCCTTGTCGGAATTTTGGCAGAGTTTCGCTTGAGCGAAAGATCTTGGCTTCCGTTATGGACTAAGGCTTGACCTTTACGGGGATATGCAACTGGGCTATATGACACGGACTAGACCAAAAACAAACCAAAAGTCACGGTTTTTTGAAACGTGTGACACGGACTGTGCATTGGTCGACACTGGCTGCCATAGGGAGTTTGGGATGATTCCGTGCACGCCCGGGAGCATCGTAAGGCTGTCCGTGACTGCAGCTGATAAACCATCCCAGGTTTAAAGGGACGTGCGGGCAAAGTGTACAGGATATATAAGGTGCGCGTAGTGTGCGGTCTCCTAAAAATGTTCCTTTTTGAGTTAAAACAGAGATTTTCATAAATGTGTTTTAAAGGAATGATTTTTAGGATGGGGGAAATGCAACTTGATTAAGCACGTAAATTTTACAGGAGCCCGGTCGGTCTTGGGCCGAATAGCCCCAAGTGCCAAGGCCCAGATTAACTTCATTTTTTCCTGGTGGAATTGCCATGAGGCCGTTCGGTCGAGAATCGAGGAGGATTGAGCCGTACGACTGCATGGATCAATTTTCCAGGTTCCACTCCTTTGCTATTTCGGGTTGTTTCCCGTTCAAAGTATGCACAAATCCCAAGATGCAAATGATGCAATGCAAGGCAAAGAAAGCAAGCACGATTCATGGAATCCGCGATGGGAGTCTAACCCGCTCAAAGGGAAAAGCTTTCTTTTTTTTTTTTCGAAAAGTGATACCGGTACGTGGGATTGTTAAACCACCGTTTATCCCAAGCCCCGGGTTAGGGAGCGATACAGGAAGGTTAGTGGTTTCCACCTATATACCAGGTATCGTTTATTTTAAAAATGAAAGCTTTTCTCCATTGGGATGTCCCCAGCGGAGTCGCCAAACTGTGAATGTGTGCCCAAATTTTAATTTTTGTTGGATTCACGCGAGTTTGAAGACATCCGGTTTAATTTGAAAAACGGAGTCGCCACGCCATTTTGATTTCCTCAAAACTTTGAAAAAAAGGTTTTTATGGGTTCGGAGGTTAAGTTACCCCTTGGGAAGAACGGATCGTCGTTCACCCAAGGTGCCTTGCCGTAGCAAGTCTCCCTAGATTCCGTTTATCGTGCTTGCTTGCGTGCTTTCTTGTGTGCATGTGTTTGAATAAAAGGGGAGAGAATGTCCTAAGTTGTCTTCCGGACGTACAAACCATTTATTGGTTGTCGCTCGGGATTTCTTGGATTTTATGTATTCGGGATTTTGATCCCGTCCTCACCTTGGACTTGTGATCATCGCTTTTTAACCTCGGGACTTGCGTGATCGAGAGAAGGACTCTCTTTTATAGTCCAAAATGAGGTTATTTAGGAAAGGAGTAACCTTAGCCCATCAATCCTACACCTTAAGACGATTGAGCTTATATGGATGCTTCATGCTCGTCTTAAGTGATAATCGGAGATATAGGTTCAAGGTTGTCCCTTTCTAAAGAAATTGTGGAACCTTTAATGGAAGAAACGATGTAAAGATAGGAACTTTACACCGGTCCGTTCCAAGGTTGCTAATGGGAACATGGGGGAATGCATGTAAAAATGACATTTTTAGTGAAAAGATGACATTTTGGGTTGCAAAGGATGCATTTGATTTGCAAAGGATGCATTTTTGATGTAAATATGTGATCTTTATGCAAAGGATGCATTTTTATGAAGAAATTGATACTTAATATGCAAAGGATGCACTTTTATGTAAAGACATGATTTTTATGCAAAGGATGCATTTTGATGTGGGAAAATAGTATTTAATATGCAAAGGATGCATAAAGATTGTATTTTGAAAGAAAGGGATGCTAACTTTGATGATAAAGCAATGGATTTTAATGCAAATGATGCATGAAAATGGATTTTATGTGCAAAGGATGCATTTTGAACATAAAGATTGCATTTTTATGGTCAAATGATGCATAAAGATGATATTTTTATTGTAAAAGGGGGTTTTTAGGTGCAAAGGATGCACCTTTGATTCAAAGATTACATTTTTAATAGCAAGTGATGCCTATTTCATGCAAAGGGGGATAGGGGGTATGATAAAGATATGATCTTTAATGATAACTACCAAGTCCCAAGCAAGATAATGACAATATATGAATGCAATGAGCAATTTAAATCACATAGAGCAAGTAAAATGCAAGGTTAAGGGAGTGAGAGGTTACCAATGGTGGTGGCCTCTTCTCCTTTGGGTTGAGCTAGGTGGAAGGACCAACTTTGGGATCTTCAAGGAGGAGGGAGGTGGCTTCTTGGCTTTCTTCTTCAACCTCTTGGATTTCCAGCAGTGTTTTGGGTGTATTGTGGAGCTGAGTATGGAGTATGGTGTGTGTTTTTCGTCTTTGATTGCTTTGTTGTTGGTGTCTAAAATGGGAAGAGGAGGGCTCTATTTATAGGCAGTCTGGATAAGGCTAATGAAGCCGTGCGGCCAGAGGTCCTTGGCTAATGCAGCCGAGCGGCATTATCCACAATGACTCAGCATGTTTCTAGAATCATGCAAGGTGGCAATTCTAGAAGCTTTTTGTAATTAAGAAAAACGTGTTTCTTAATTACTAAGCCTTCCCTTCAGCCCTTAAGAGGTTTGGAACAGTTCCGGAATTGTTCCGGAACTCTAGGAAAGTCTGGGAAATTACCGGGAAATTTATCGGAATTGCCGGGGAAATTAACCGGAAGGCATGAGCCAGATTTGGGTACTTACAACTACTTCAGGTATCTATATGATAGATATTTTTCTTTCTGTTTCTAGTTCATGAGTATTAGATACCAGATGTGGATCTCACATTTGTTTAAATGTGCAGGGACTGAGAAATAGGAAGCTACTCAAACAAGGTGAAGTTGACCTGCGTGTTGGGAATGGAGCAAGAGTTGCTGCATTAGCCGCAGGGACATATGATGTAACTTTACCTAGTGGCTTAGTACTTGTTTTGAACAATTGTTACTATGTTCAGGATTTGAGTAAGAATATTATTTCTGTTTCTTGTTTGGATAATGAGGGGTATAATTTTCTTATTGCGAATAAGAAGTTTTATATTTATTTAAATGATATGGTTTATGGTATTGAAAATTCATTTAATGGCCTTTATGTTCTTGATGTTGATGAGAAACAAAATATTGTTGAAAATGTTTATCATGTGGACAAGAAATCTAAACCGAATGACGTGAACAACACGTTCATGTGGCATTGCCGGCTTGGTCATATAAATGAGAAACGCATTTCTAAACTCCACAAATATGGAATGTTAGACTCACATAATTATGAATCATATGAGATATGCGAATCTTGTTTATTGGGCAAAATAACCAAACCACCCCTCACTAAGAGTAGTGAAAGGGCAAGTGACTTATTGGGCTTAATACATACTGATGTATGCGGACCAATGAGCAGCATTGCTAGGGGAGGATTTCGGTATTTCATTACATTCATCGATGACTTATCTAGATATGGCTATGTCTATCTGATAAAGTCAAAGAGTGAATCGTTTGAGATGTTTAGAACATTTCAAAATGAAGTACAAAATCAACTTGGCAAAACAATTAAAGCACTTCGATCCGATCGTGGTGGTGAGTATTTGAGCCAAGAGTTTGACAATCATCTCAAAAACTATGGAATTGTTTCAGAGTTGACTCCACCCGGAACGCCACAATGGAATGGTGTTTCCGAGAGGAGGAATAGAACCTTATTAGATATGGTTCGTTCGATGATGAGTCAAGTAGACCTTCCTATATCCTTTTGGGGACATGCATTAGAGACTACTGCGTTCACACTGAACAGAGTCCCTATTAAATCAGCTCCTAAGACCCCACATGATATGTGATATGGAAGAAAACCTAGTTTGTCTTTCATGAGGATTTGGGGTTGCGAAGCTTATGTGAAGAGACTTGTCTCTGATAAGTTAGAACCTAAATCCGACAAGGTTATTTTTGCTGGTTACCCTAAGGAAACCAAAGGGTATTATTTTTACAACCGCAATGAGAACAAAGTGTTTGTTGCTCGATATGGTGCTTTTCTTGAGAAACAGTTTCTCAATAAAACATCTAGTGGGAGTAAAATTGATCTTGAAGAAGTTTAAGAACCCAAAAATAACATGGAACAGATAGTAGAGACTGAACCAAGTCCACAAGAAGTTGTGGAATCGATTCAAGATCCACAAGTCCATCGTAGATCGGATAGGTTACGATCCGCACCCGAGAGATATGGATTCCTCGTGTCGAAAAGTAATGAAGTGGAAGTCATTGAGAATGATGAACCTACTTCCTATCAAGAGGTGATGTCCGATCCCGATTCGGATAAATGGTTAGAAGCCATGAAATCCAAATTGCAATCCATGTCGAATAATCAAGTTTGGAATTTGATTGAGCCACCCGAAGGTGTAAAAACCATAGGGTGCAAGTGAGTCTTCAAGAAGATGACTGACATGGATGGGAAGGTGCATACTTATAAGGCTAGGCTAGTATCAAAGGGATATAGGCAAACTCATGGTGTAGACTATGATGAAACCTTCTCGCCTGTTGCCATACTTAAGTCTGTTAGAATTTTGATTGCCATAGCTGCGTATTATGACTATGAGATATGGCAAATGGATGTCAAAACCGCTTTCCTTAACGGAAAACTATTAGAGGATGTGTATATGACACAACCCAAAGGTTTTGTAGATCCACGAAATTCTAACAAGGTGTGCAAGTTGAAAAGATCCATTTATGGATTGAAGCAAGCTTCTAGGAGTTGGAATATTTGGTTCGATGAGAAAATCAAAGAGTTTGGTTTTATCAAGAACGAAGATGAACCTTGTGTATACATGAAATTCAGTGGGAGCGTTGTGCTATTTCTCTTGTTGTATGTCGATGATATCTTACTCATTGGAAATGACATTCCTGCACTTGAGACTGTCAAGTCTTGGTTAGAAAAGTGTTTCTCAATGAAAGATATGGGCGAAGCCGCTTACATCTTTGGTATCAAGATCTATAGAGATAGATCAAAGAGGATAATTGTTTTGAGTCAAAGTACATACATTGACAAGGTTCTTAGAAGATTCAAGATGGAAAATTCTAAGAGAGGAAACTTGCCAATGGGTCATGGTGTTACTCTTAGTAAGACTCAGTATCCTAAGACAACTAATAAACGAAAGAGGATGAATGATATTCCATATGCTTCGGCTATTGGTTCTATCATGTACACTATGATTTGTACTAGACCTGACGTCTCGTATGCTTTGAGCATGACAAGTCGTTACCAATCTGATCCGGGTGAAAACCATTGGATGGCAGTCAAGACGATCCTAAAGTACTTAAGAGGGACTAAGGATGCATTCTTGGTATTTAGAGGGATGGAAGAAGATCTTGTTGTAAGAGGTTACACAGATGCTAGCTTCCAAACCGATAAGGATGATTTTCGATCACAGTCGGGATTTGTGTTTATGCTTAACGGAGGTGCGATATGTTGGAAGAGTTCCAAGCAGAGTACTATTGCTGATTCTACTACTGAGGCCGAATATATAGCGGCATCCGATACAGCTAAGGAGGTGCTTTGGATCAAGAAGTTCATTAGTGACTTGGAAGTTGTTCCAAGTATCACTAATCCAGTGGAACTTTATTGTGACAACAATGGTGCCATTGCGCAAGCAAAGGAACCAAGGTCACACCAGTGATCCAAACATATACTTAGACGTTTCCATCTCATTCGAGAGTTCATTGATCGGGGAGACGTTAAGATATGCAAAGTATCAACCGATGATAACATTGGGGATCCGCTTACAAAGCCCCTCGCACAAGCTAAGCATGATGTTCATGTGAGGTCCATGAGTATTAGATACTGTTAGTACCCGGTCCGAAAAAAGGCATTTAATGTTTGGTCCGGTTTAAATAAATGGAAGCCCTAAAAAACCCTAAAATCCCTTCGTCCGTACCCCGCCGTCATTTGTTGGCGTGGAAGGTACGCCAGGTCAAAGTACCGATCGGCCTTCTATCCGTTGGTTGGCCGATCGACCCTCTTGTTTTGTGCCGATCGACCCAGCCGCCTTTGTGCCGATCGACCTTTAATTCTGTGCCGATCGACCCTTTATTTTAAGGCCGATCGACCCTTCACAAGCCCGGCCAGTGTACCGAAGCACTATAAATAAGTGTGCCCGGCTCCCCAATTTCAACACACAATTCACTCGGGAGAAACGAGACTACTCTTGTTTTACCCACAGTTCTTTCTACTCTCTTCGAATCGCCCTAGATTCGACCCCAAAGTCTTGCTACGATTGGTAAGACTCTTTTTAATATTTTTGTTCCCTATTATTATTATTGTCTTATTATATTTGCATGCTTATTATATTTTAATTGTTCCTTTATGCTAGATTTAGGATTGTTTTAATATATTTAAATATGCAATAGCCGAGGATGATCTAAGGTTTCGCCCTAGAAACCCAATGGATCTAGGAACTATTTCTTACTTTCCACCTTAGTTATAATTGTCCCATGATCAATAATCCCCAAGGATGAACGTTGATTAGTGCACCTTCCGAGGGCCTAAATCAAAGGTTCTAGGGTGTGATCATCAATTAATTCTTTCTCTCCCCTCCGCCTTATGCATGATCCCGCTTCTTCTATCTATTCCTGTAAACACCGCACACAACCAACACCCCACATGCTAGAAAGACCGATTCGTCGGGCAATAGGAGTGATAACGTTTCTTCTTCTGTTGTAACTTGACCCCCGAACCCAATTAACTGTTTAGCCTTTTTTCAAAGCTTTGGGCTATATCAAAGTGGCGTGGCGACTCTCAAAATTAAACTAATATTTTTAATATGGTTTAAAGCGAGTGTCACTAAATGAATATCCCATTTCGGTCCAACATTACATGATTAATTATTTCAAACTTCCGAATGCGCGTTGCATCGGGATGGGGTATTCACAGTGGCGACTCTGCTGGGGACTGTTTTGAAACTTTTTCAAACTAAGTGGGTCAGACTTTCGTTTTCTTGTATGGTGTTGTATTTTACTTTCTTTTTCTTTTCCTTCTATTCTTAACTGTTGCATTGCATGCATGCATTTCTTGTAAAAATCTTTCTCTTTTTTCCTTAAAAAGAATTAGACTTTTTACCTCACACTACCACTAGAGTCCGTGTCACACTGCACAGACACCCTTTAACCCATCGGAGAAGCCAAAGTGCGGGAAGTGTGGTGATCATGTCGCCTCCCTTCCGAGTCTCACTTGGCCATCCACTCATCAGTGCGCTTCGGCTGCACGGTGAGAGCCTGAAACCTAACCCTTGTGTCATCCACTTTACTAGGAACACACTCCATGTGACCGGTTGGTTTGACTAGCTTTTTTATGTAGACAATTAATAGGGTCTTTATGTTAAGTCACTACGAATCAATGATAAGTCAAGATCTATCGAGAGATTAAGGGCACTAAAAAATTGATTTCCTTTCAAAGGACGTGCTATGTAAGGTTGAGTGATATATTGTTAAAAGATCTTGGCCCTATCATGGGTTTGTGGTACTTTTCATAAAAATCATATTAAGTGTCTATACGAGAAGGTTAGTCGTTAGGATCCACCACTTTAGGATATTTAGTTAGTTGCGAAAAAGGGGTATCCCTTCCAACCTTAGTAGGACTAAAATGCACAAAGCTTTTGTAAATAAAAAAATTCAAGCTAGTACACTGCATTGAGTCGAACCTTCCCCTAAAGCCGAGTCTTTTCTGATACTTCCGCAGAGCTAAGGTCGGGCCGCGTTCTTCATTCAACAATGACAACCTTGCCTCCATCAACTACTCCAAGCACGCCTGCTGCCTCTGCAACCGGCTCTACACCAGTCACTTCAATGGAAGGTCCTGTCAACCCCAACTTCAATGACATTCCGCCTGCTCTGCACGCCTACTTTGCCGGTTTGACCATGAGGGTTGAGAAACTTGAAGAGCAGAATCGCACTTTGAAGAACCACAATCAAGAGCTGAAGGATCATTTTGTTGAGGAGCTCAGTAAAAGGGGACACAAGGTTATTTTGATGGGGAATGAAGTTGTCGATGTTGAAGATGAAACTGTCAATGCTCCTAATCTTGCCAACCCCAATGCACCTACCTTCCCTCTACCCAACTACGTTCCAAACAGCTACAATAATGTTCCACCACCAGTCATGTATGGGAGCTCGAGCAAATCCAAAAGTCCTTATCAACCTCCTGCCGACACACCCAAGGACCACTTTGCTAACCTACCCCCTCCCACTTTACCCTTCAATTATTCCGGCCACCATATTCCTACCTACTCCACCTCCCCTACCATCACTCAACCCTCAGCCATGCAGAACTCCAACATTGCTACAGACCCGACTGTGTTAGCATTGATTGAGCAAGTGAAAGCATTGACCGAGCAAATGGGAAAGCAAGGTGTGTCCCCCATCAAGATGCTTAATCCGAGCAAAGTTGCACCCCTGCCTCAAGATTTTAAGATGCCCAAGATGGCCATGTTTGGAGGAGTTACTTGCCCAAAGACACATTTAGACAGCTATACATTGGCGATGAGGGCTAAAGACTGTACACCCGAGCAAATGGCAAGAATGTTCCATAGCACATTGGAAGGGGCTGCTCTCCGTTGGTTTTTGAAGTTGAACGAGGAGGAAAGGGATACTTGGGACAAGGTTAGTAGGGTGTTCTCTGAAAAGTATCAAGCAAACATGGATTGGCAAGTTAATCGAGCCGATTTGGAGCACACGCTCCAAAAGAATGGGGAGTCGATTTATGATTTCTACAAACATTGGAATGATAAGTTGAGTGAAATTCAGTATCCGCCCAAGGAGAATGAACAGAAACAGATTTTTTACAAGTGTTTGTTGCCCAGACACAAGTTGGCAGTTGGTAATGGGTATTTCCCCAATCTTAGGGAAATGGTGGATTCGGGAGTACGATACGAAAGTGGCATCACCGGAATCACTCCACTTAGAAGGACCCAGAACATTTGTTAATAATTCGTTCCGCTATAGAGCTCCCGCCAATACCGCAGCAAAGAAAGAGCCGGTGGGGCAAGTCAACTATGTACAGGGGGGAGCTGCTTTGGATGTTCAAGCTGTAATGAGGGGGAATAACAATGTTCACCGCGAAAGGGAAGTGTTTGATGATTTTGGAATGCCAATGGGCAAGGTTTTTGAAGTACTAGTAAAGAAGGGCTTGGTCAAGCCGCTTGAGAATTATGAACCGGTAAACCCAAGGGAAGGCTTAGACGCTTCTAAGTATTGCCACTACCACAAATACAAAGGTCACACTACTGATTACTGCCTTCAGTTCAAACGGTTAGTGCAAGACTTGATTCGGCAAGGCAAAGTAGAGAAGCCGAAGTCTCCAAATGTTGTGGGGAATCCTCTCCCTAACAATAGGATCCACATGGTGGAAGGTAATTTTATCAGTTTAGTAGAGATGGAAGATGCTTTTGAGAAACGGGGGCATCACGAGAGGAGGTGTTCTCGGCTATAGTCGAAAAGGATTGTTTGTGCCGGATTTGTCAGTATGATGGTTTTGCTTTGAAGAGGGGCGTGCGAAGCTCATCATTGAAGGGAAGATAGAGAATCCTAGTAAGATAGTTGGTAGTGATATTGCTATGGTAGAGAAAGACTTCACTGATCCGGTCAGTGCATTTGTGACGAGACAGTGAGGCGGTTGTGTCGGTTTGTAATTTGAGTTCAATTTATAAAGAATTTTCTTGTTATATCTTTGTCTTTTGAGGAAGCTGTCCGGAGAAGTTGCCTCGTTAAATGAGGATTATGTGGAAGAGAGTCCTAAACCTCTCTCGTTGGCCGAAATTCACGCAGAAGTATCCGACATGGAAAAGCATGGGGTTAATCTACTCACGAGGTTCGGAAGGGTGTATCAAGCAGAAGATAAAGGGCGAAGAAAGTCTTTGGTCAGCGAAGTAGTGAATCCCGATAAAGAAGACCCTATTCTCACTCAAGCGAAGCTAACTTGAGCCAATATATCCTTATGGTCCTTCCTAACATCCTCGTATGCTCACGAGGATGATGTTGGAACGAGAATCTTGCTTTGCGACTTTGGTACCGTCGACACAAAGCCGGAAGATGCAACGCAGATGATCGGCAGCATACACTTTGGGAATATCATCACGTTTTCGAGTTGGACATGCCGGAGTTTGGATCGGATCATAATGAACCACTGCACATTACTATTGAGGTCAACGGGAAAAGGTTGCCACGTATTTTCATTGATAACGGTTACTGCGGTGAACATCTTGCCTTCCCGGGATGATGGACGTCCTTGATCTAAGTCCCACAGATTTGAGACCTTCGATTCATTCCGTGCGAGGATACGACTCTACTAGCCGGTCGGTGTTGGGAATAATCGGTTTGCCTCTTACTTGCGGGACCACTACTATGATTCTTTGAGTTCCAAGTCATAGACATACCTTCCACTTTCACCATCTTCTTTGGGTAGGCCATGGTTGCATCGGATGAATGGAGTCCCTTCCTCATTGCATCAATGTGTGAAATTTCGGTCGGGCGACCAAGTGACAGTCATTTACGGCGATTTGGTAACATCTCAAGGGTCAAGCAGCCGGGGGAAAGCCGGTCCTACGAGATTCGGCACGAAGAGGGTAGTTCAATGTTCGGCGGTTTTCGGCTAATAGCACGAGGCACGGAGTTTGCGCGGTAGACCTCACAAAAACATCGGACGAGTACGACCATACATTAGAATGATGAGGAACATGGGATTTGTACCGGGGCGGGGTGGGTGAACATCTCGAAGGACCTACGCAAGCAATGGAAGCTGCGATCATCGCAGCGAGGCACGGTTTAGGCTATGTTATTACCCACGAAGATCGGGTGAAGAGAAAAGAATTGAGTACCTCAAGAGGGCAAAGCTACCTACGAGAAGCCGGAGATGAGGCCATACCGCGTTTCCCTCAATAGTTACTTTGTCAAGGAGGGCGAGGAATTCTCTTGCATGGAGTTTAGCGAGCCTTGGTTTGATCACACGGGTAAGCTACGAAGGGTTTCGAAATCTTCGGGGATACGAGAGGTTGACGGATCGAAGGCGCGGTTCTCATGGATCCACGTCAAAAGAGAGGCAAGGTTGTCACGATCGAGCCGGTACACCGTCAAGGCGAAGATGAGTTGGCCGATCGGCTAGAGGCGGTATCTTTGGATGAGCCGTCGGTCGAGGACATAGCGGTTTCGGAGGAGTCGGAGGAATGGGATGGTCGAGACCACGCTACGGCATTTGGGGAATACTGAATATAGAAGATGATATGGTTGCGATCATTGGAACGGAAGCGAGACGGACAATGTTGATCCAAGGACGTTGGTGACACCCATGGTTGGAAAGGCGAAGAATTGGTGCGTATTTGGCGGACCCGTAGCCACGAAACAATACATGGTTGAAGAGTTTGGGATTGATGCCTCCTCTGTCGAGTCTCCCATTGGTTCCCAAGTCCTCTGTTTCTTCGAGTCATCTGTTTTGTTTGAGTACGATGTGTTTTCTTTCGAGTTTGAGTCTTCCTCTAAGTACGATGACCTCACGTCGAGAGGACTACGACTTAGTTACAAATGTTGTTTTCCCTTTCGCTATGAATGAAAAGCTAGATCTTTCTGAGTATCCCCTCATAGCCAATCTTTTAAATGATAAATTAACTAAAAATAATGCTCAACTTAATCAAATTAACTTAGTTAATAATGATTCATTAGAAGAAGCGGACACACTAAACAATGAATACATTAAAGAAATTTCTAAGCAAGTTATCAATCAAAAGGAAGGTCGAGCCCAAGCTGCCGATGAGGTGTTATCATGTATTAATTTGGGAACGGAAGAGGAGCCGAGAGAGACACAGATTGGAAGCTTCTTCAAAGAGACTGAAAGGGAAGCGTTGATCGAGCTGCTTAAAGAATATTCGGATGTGTTTGCATGGTCATACAAGGACATGCCGGGGCTGGATAACTCGATAGTGGAGCACAGAATACCACTAGCACCAGACGCCAAGCCCGTCAAACAAAAATTGCGCCGCATTAAGCCAGAATGGTCTCTGCAAGTTAAAGAAGAGATAGAGAAGCTCCTCCGAGTGGGCTTTATCAGAGTTATTGAGTATCTGACGTGGTTATCTAATATTGTGACAGTTAGTAAATCAAATGGCAAGGTTAGAGTTTGTGTTGACTTCCGAGATCTCAACAAGGCTAGCCCAAAGGATGACTTTCCGTTGCCCAACATCGACATGCTAGTAGATGCCCTTTGCTAACTACGAGGTCAAGTCTTTTGTAGATGGTTTTGCGGGATATAATCAGATCAAGATGGCGGAGCGGACCGGGAGAAGACGGCTTTCACTACACCATGGGGAACATCTTTGTTACCTTTGTAATGCCATTCGGATTGAAAAATGCGGGGGCTACATACCAAGAGCGGTCACGGCATTATTCCATGACATGATCCATAAGGAGATTGAGGTGTATGTCGACGATATGATCATTCATTCCAAAGGGTCGAGCAGTCGGCACTTTATTGACTTGAGGAAGTTCTTTGACGAGTGCGCGAGCACTCCATGCGTACGAATCTGCCAAATGTACATTCGGAGTTATTCGAGGAAAGGTCTGGGTTACATGGTCACCGAACGCGGGATTGAGGCAGATCCGAGGAAGATTCAAGCTATCATGGAGATGAGGCCACCACGTACGAGAAAAAGAAGTTAAGGGATTCATGGGACGGTTACGGTACATCGGTAGCTTCATTAATCAATTGACTACTATGTGTGAGCCGATTTTAGGCGATGAAGAAGACCGCAAGTGTAGATTGGGATTGGAAGTGTCAAGAGGCCTTTGAGGAAATCAAGAGATACTTGGTCAATCCCCCATCCTTCGCCCCCACATTCGGAGAAATCGTTGCTATTGTACCTAACGATGGCGATACGGCCGTTGGGGCTATGCTGGCATAGGAAGCCAAGGACTCTCGGGTGGAGAACGCCGTTTATTTCGTTAGTCGGAAGCTGCAGGGGAGTGAGCTAAATTACTCAGCGTTGGAAAAAACTTGCACCGGGCTAGTTTGGGTGGTTAACAAGCTCAAGCATTACTTGTCAGCACATCCGATTCTACTGGTGTCAAAAATGGATCCAATTAAGTATTTGTTCGACAAACCTTCTCTGTCCATGAGATTAGTCAAGTGGTCAGTATTTCTGGGGGAATTCGATATCACCTACGTGCGAAAAGCGATTAAAGGGAGAGCCATGGCGAGATCATTTAGCGAGTTTCCGAGCACGGAAGAACGAGGGGCTTGAACGAGTTTCCAGGACGAGGGGATTTTCGGCCTTGATACAGAAGAGAGATGGCAACTATTCTTTGATGGGGCCGCAAACAAGAGAGGCAACGGAGTGGGAATCCTTTTGGTAGACCCCAAAGATGAACACACTCCCATCGCCATCAAACTGAATTTTACAACTACCAACAACGCAGCTGAATACGAGGCATGCATAGCCGGTTTAGAAGCGACCTTGGAGCGTAATGTAAAGGAGTTGGAGGTATATGGAGACTCGGCTTTAATTATCAATCGAGACGTCTAAGAAGTGGAAGGCTGACCCCTACTGCGACGATGCAGATTCACATGGAAGAGCTAGTTAAGCAATTCGGGGAAGTGACATTCCATTATCTACCCGAGAGACAGAAATAGATTCGGCGCGCTTTAGCTTCTGGCTGGCTTCTTTGGTCGAAATCCCTCACGGAATGTACGTAAAACCATTCGAGTTGGTCGGAGAGAGAACCCCGCTTGCGCTACGAAGCCTCTTTGCTGCGAGATTCAAGCCGAGCATCGAGGAGAATAAGGATCCGTGGTACGCACAAATTTATGAGTATCTCAAGAAGGGTGATGTGTCTTTTCTAGGAGACGTGAAAGCCAAAGCTTACGAGGCATTGAAACGATTGGCCGGACGGTTTGTTCCTCTTGGATAATATGTTGTACAAAAGACATTACGATGGTCTCCTGTTACTGCTGTGTAGACGCGAAACGGGCGAAATGATCATGGAAGAAGTACATGATGGCTTATGCGGTCCGCACATGAATGCCGAGAATGTTGAGACGAGAAAATCACACGGTTGGGTTATTATTGGGTCACTATAGAAGCCATTGCATCCGGTTGTGCGGAAATGTCCCAAATGCCAAATGTGTTCCAATTTGAACCATGTACCCCCTCACGAGTTGTATAGCATGGTAACCCCTTGGCCATTTGCGACATGGGGGATTGATGTGATTGGCAAGATTACACCGCCGGAAGCAATGGGCATTGTTTTGTATTAGTGGGCGTGGATTACAAGTGGATCGAGGCAAAGTCTTACAAGGTGTTGACTTCCAAGAAGGTGGCACGATTCATTAAGGAGGACATCATGTGCGAGATATGGGGTACCAAATGAGATCATCTCGGACAACGGGTCCCACTTTGGCGGAGATTGTGACAGTGGCGAGTTCAAGATTACCGGCACAAGTCTTCCCCTTATAGGCCTCGAGACTAACGGAGCGGTCGAAGCGGCTAACAAAACGATTGAGCGAGATAATCGGAAAACTGACAATTCGAGGTAGGGAGTGGCAGAAACTACCGTTGGCACTTTGGGGATATAGAACTTCCGTCAGGTACGGCTACGAGGCGAAACTCCTTTTGCTCGACATATGGGATGGAGCGGTACTCCCGGTTGAGTTGGAAGTCCCGTCTTTGAGAATCTTATTAGAGAATCAAGTAGCGAGAAGTTGAATGGCTCCGCGATCGATATGATCAGTTGGCCACACTTGACGGCGCGAGACTCAAAGCCGTGGAACACATCCAGAGCCTATCAAAGACGGACGGCAAGGGCTTTCAACAAAAGGTGCAGCCCTTAGACATTAAGGAAGGAGATTTGGTTTTGAAGCGGCAACTTCCCAATAAGTTCAATCCTCTTGGGAAGTGGGCCCCTACATGGGTGGCCCGTACGTGATCAAGAAGATATTTTCGGGTGGAGCGGTTAAAATGGCGATTTAGATGGCAACGAATTCCAAGGAGCCCACCAACCTCGGCAAGCTCGAGACGCTACTATGATTAAACTCTTCCTCCCCTCTAAAAAAAAAAAAAAAAAAAAAAAAAAAAACGCAAAAAGAAGCCCGCTAGATTGAAAAACCGTAAAGGGCGGTCTAGCAACAAAAGAAAGGGTGCGTTCAAAAGCTCGCTAGATTGAAAACCCGTAAAGGGCGGTCTAGGCAAAAGTTAGAGCAAACAAATAAAATAAAAATCGTCCCGCTTCCATCTTCCCTTTCTAAAAAATAGTAGCTTGATGAAAATGAACTACGACGACCTGAGCCCCTTGGTTCTCATTGTAAAAGGGGAACGTAGGCAGCCTTAATCGGCGCGGTCCAAAAAATAAATAAAAATCCAATCTGTTTTTATTAAAGCAATAAACTTTTTCATTCCCACAATCAATGCATGATTACACTTATTTGATGAGTCTAAGCTCGACTATACTAATGACTACATAACTTGCAAAAGAAACTAAAAAATTAAAAGACAAAATAAATAACTAATGTGTGCATGTTGTGGGTGGATACTCGGACATATAGGTCTACTCCTTGGCACTAGGCCCATCATCTCCGTCCTTCTTCTTCTTGGCGGCTCGTCGAGTCGGTTTCTTCTTGCTCTCTCTCTTAAAGTAAGGCGAACACTTCTTCTTCAATGGGGGAACCGCCTCGATCGCCTTGCCCTTCAACTTCCGCTCAATCTTCTTGGGAGGATGCTCCTCCACTGTGTCTAAAGAAATCCCCCAAAGCTTCCTGTCTACGAGAAAACGGCTCGAAGATATGTTAGGAATCAATCTCCGTCTCAAGTCATATAAGGTCTCCCTCATCGGTCCCAAGTTTTCCTCATACCATGTCAAATAAGCGTGTGACAAATGAGTGCTAAGGGTCCATTGCGCAAGATAAACCGTGGCATCCCATGAGAACTCCATAAGCTCACCATCAAAGCGAAACACCAACGTCCATTGGAAGAACCTTGGCGAGAATCATCAAACTCGAAGTTCCCCAAGTTGGAGGACGGATCTGCTCCATGCCATGCCGACGAAGTACCCGCTCCGCATAGTAAAAAGCGGTGGTCTCAGGCGGTACACGAATCAAACATTGCCCAAGTGAAGACTCAGGATAAAGAGAGACCCCAATCTTTGTACTCGCCAATGAATCTGTCGGTATCCACCTCCGCCAAGTACATCTTCCACTCCCGCTACGATAAGCCGAAAGCGGACCAACCTTCCTCCTGCAGTGAAACCAAGGCTTGACACTCGAAGGGGGAATCTCTAGAACAAAAAGTCGATCCTCAAGCCATGTGGTCGGTAATTTGGCACTTGCCCCTAGTCATGAGTGGAGCACCCCTAGCTATGCGAGATATACCATGAAGCGTCTCGCCCAAGAGAACCGGGAACGATGCTCCTCCCGAACGGGCACGATCAACCATATCGAGCATCATTGGTAGCTACACGCATAAGGAGAAAACAGAACCTTGGAAAATAAGCAGAGGGCCAGGCAATCCAAAGCAAAATCCGAGTCAAAGTCATCACCATGAGCAAACCTCCCCGGCAAATCACAAATATCTATGTCTACACCCTCAACCAAGCCCCTAGCCACAGCCGTGGGAACACGAAGAAATTTAGCCACCCTTGTCACCAACGGAACCCGATCCTGAGGAACTGCTATCAAACTGACATTTTCCCTTCCGCACAAAGCAAGAAAATCCTCATAGGTGGGTGTAATCTCGTTGTAAGAAAAGTTGAAGACGTGATTAGACTCGTCCCAAAAAGCAGCCGCAGCATGTAGGAGATTCCAGTTGGGATGCATGGGCAAAAGAGACCAAATACACTTTACCCCAAAGCGTCTGTCAAAGGCATGACGAACGGAGCGAGGTACCTTAGATACCCAAACAGCCAAATCACTCTCAAAATTACTTTGTTTCTCCATCAAAACAGAAGGGTGGGAATTCATTGTATTGTTGTCCACGGTAAGAAGGGAGCAGTGCAAAGAAAGAAAGAAGAAAAAAAAGTGTGCCTTATACCGACAGCTGCAAAGGTATTTATAGGTTTTGGTATTGGTTTCCGTACAGGAAAAGGACTGCGAGGTAATCCGTGCAGGAAAAGGACAGCATATGGCCGATCGGCCCTTTCCAAGAAGAACAACAGCCGCCTTACAAAAGTGTGCCGATCGGACCTTTAAATTTGGGCCGATCGAACCATTAATTTAAGGCCGATCGACCCTTTGGCTTCCCCAAGTACAGCACAGCTTCAGCAGCCCAAGGATTCCAAGACTCCACCTTTTTATTATTTTTATTTTATTCTTATTTTTATTTCCTATTTTCAGTTTTACTTTATTTTATTTTGTCCTCGTTTGTTCAATGCAGTGTACAAAAATAGATAATGTCCAAAAGTAGAAAATGTTCATAAATGGAAAAGACTAACTTTTATATTAAATCCATAGACTAGTACAGAAATCAGTCGCATACATAAGTGAGTCAGCATAAAATATAGAGTCTGCATGCTCCTTTTTTCACTACAGGTACTACAAAATGAAAAAATCCTAATGACCCCGACGGGAAGTCGAGGCACGACCTCGGGAAAATCCGGATGTCGAGCTACCATCACCATGCGAGCGCTGTCTCCACTGCGCCGGATCCACATCCACTGATCTCCGGGATTGGTAGGAAAGTGTCGACACTGCACTTCTCAGCAGGCAGGTCAGTACATTGGTCTGCCTCACAGCCCGTACGTAAGACTCCCGGGTAACCTGCAAAAAATCAAGCGCGAGAGTTACATCACGACTGAAATAATAAATGAATGAAGAGGAAAAGTAAGAGGCATACCCCGCCAGCACCGCCGGGAGGAAGCTGAGCACCCTCCACCTCATCGGCCTCTGTAGGTGCCAAGTCTACCCGCACCTCCCCGTCGGCCATATGCACAATGAAATGATCGGGAAATGGAGGCATATCCACTATCTCGGGAGGTGCAGCACCCATCGGCTCGGGAATAGCCAGACCCTGCTCCCCCATACCGGCGGCCTCGGCGGCGGCGGCTCGCCTCACCACCTGCGGTGATCTCAAATAAAGTGCCACAAAATCCGCATAATCCATACCAAGATGAAACTGATGAGCGGGGACCCCAAACAGATACTCATCCCTCCTAGGCAACCGGTTCGGATACCACATGTTCCTCGGAGGATGTTGGGGCGCGTAAAGCGGAGCCCACGCATAGTGCTGCCTCGACACCCGCTCGCCCAAATACATCTCATCGGCAAGCAGCCCGACCAGCAATCTGCGGGAAGCAGTCACATCCCGAACAGCGCCAACTGTCTCAGAGGCCTCAGGTGTCCAAGGATAAAGTAAAAACTCGGGCCTACTAGGACCATCAAGAACAGCTCTCAAATCGGATTCACGAACCGTCTTCGGATACCCCTCAATCCGATTTTCCTTCCTCCAGTACCGCAAAACGGGCACATCCCGAGTCTGGTCCCGTAAAGTGAACGGCGCAATGCCGAAAATCTCATAAACCCAGGCCTGCAAAAGACACGAAGGACTGATATTTACAAAGACAGAAAGACAAGTAACAAGTAAAAAAGACAGTAAAAGTGATGAAAGTAGGCATACCTCAGAACAAGGCGAAAGGCATCAAAAGAAGAGGTGTTGGACCTCGAAACGGTATCAAGAGCCCAGGTGCGGCTCGGCCAAGCCGGCCCCTCCCCAAGAGATGTCCCGCACTAAGCTCAAATCAGACAAAGCACCCAACAAGGAAAATCTGCATACTGGGCCCGAGTTGGGAAAAAGGGCCACTGAAAGACCGTACCAAAGAAATCCTCTAACAAGTGCGTCAAGCCCATACTGGCCGACTCTGTACTGATCAATGGCGGCCATGACAAGCTTATACAACCTCCCCGCATCTACACCAAAATTTCTGATCGAGCCTACGCTAGCGCCAAACAGCTGAATCTGACGAGCCTTATCAGAATGAAGGGTCTCATCAAAGGGCAGTGCTACGTCCGTAAATCTCAATCCGGTAAGGACGGCGAAGTCTGTGGGAGTGATCGTGGCCTCACCCCAGCTCAGATGAAAAGTGTGCGTCGTGTCCCACCAAAACTCCCGACACGCCTTCACCACTGCCGTACACTTCCTAGTATGGCCCATCAGCGAGACCATGTCAAAAAAGGGGCCCAACCCCAAGCTCCATACCCTCTCACGAGGACTACCCTCACCCGGTAGGCAGAAGTGCCCACAACTCACCAACCGCTCTAAGGGAGCTCCGTCCCTTCATCTTCTTCCCCTAAACAGGTAAACACAGCAAAGGTACGTGTCATTACTCGCATTTTAAAATAATAAATATTTTGTACATGCATAAAATATTCTGTTGTTAAAATAAAAATTCTTTACCTTTATCCCGACGCGGGAACGAAGACCGGTGGATCCGTGATAAGTCAAGCCCGCATAGAAATCGGACTGGTTGTATAACATAAAGTGCAATCTCGAAGGACGATAATTGCGCGAAGCCCGCCACCTCCGAGCCTCAACGCCCCCACCAACATCACTCCTATCGCTCTCCCCGGCGTTAGGATCACCTTCCCCTTCATCATCATCACCACTATCACCATTGCCGCCACCAGGACCGCCGTGTCCGCCGCCGTCGCCGCCACCAGGACCGCCGTGTCCGCCGCCATTTCCACCATGGCTGCTGCCACCATGGCCGCCCTGTCCACCACCGTGTCCACCACCAAAACCGCCCCCATAACCACCATCATCACCACCTCCATAACCCCTATAACCACCATCAAAGCCTCCACCCATTTGGCCATAACCGCCCCTAACACTACCAGAACCATGGCTCCCTCCTCCACCATAACCACTAGCAGAAACTCCTCCGCCATAGCCATGAAAATCACCACCGTACGAGCCCAATGAAGGATTCTCCGATCGGTTGAGCAAAAGCTCCAAGGCAGCAACGTCTGGGTCCATAGCAATACTCTTGCAAACTCGGCACAAAAGAAATCAAGGGAGCTTGAAGATTTTCCGGCGAATTCGTAAGGAAGAAGAAAGAGTTCGTAAAGAAGAAAGAAGACAGAGGGCTCTTAAAGCCGATCGGCCGTAAAATTGGACCAATCAGGCGAAGGGCCGATCGGCCCATCAGTTTGTGCTTCTTTTGACCGATCGAACGGTCCAGAATCGATCCTGGCGACGCGAATCCGCGTCAAGCCGTCCTCAGCCAATCAGAGTGAAGGGCCGATCGACCCTTCACCTCTCCGCCTGACGCGTGTCCTTCTCGGTCAGAGTGATTGACCGGTCACTTAATACCCTCTCCTTTTTTTTCAAAATTCCCCATTTTCAAAATCCCCTTTTCAAAAAATAACCTCCCCGTTTTTTCAAAATCCCTTTTTTCAAAAAATCCCTCCATTTTCAAAATAAATCCGTTTTAAATTTTTTATTTTTTTTTTAAACTCAAAATCCTCTTGCTTTATCAAAATCACAATTTTTGGGATGACTCCCGCAGAAGTCAAATTTTTCACAAGGGGTGACTCCCGCAGAGGTCAAATTTTCACAATTTTTGGGGTGACTCCCGCAGAAGTCAAAATTATTCAATTTTTGGGGTGACTCCCGCAGAAGTCAAAATTATTCAATTTTCGGGGTGACTCCCGCAGAGGTCAAATTTTCACAATTTTCGGGGTGACTCCCGCAGAGGTCAAATTTTCACAATTTTTGGGGTGACTCTCGTAGAAGTCAAACTTTCACAATTTTCGGGGTGACTCCCGCAGAAGTCAAACTCTCACAAAACTTTCTGGTGATTCCCGCACAGTTACACCAGTGACTTTCGCGCAGTCACGTCTTCACATTCCAGTGACTTTCGCGCAGTCACGTCTTCACATTCCAGTGACTCTCGTACAGTCACATATTTCCGGGTGATTCCCACACAAATCGCATCTTTGGTTTGAGACGCTACATGTCCGCCACTCTCGGGTACTAAACGCCCACTCTTTCGAACTACGACTTGGCTTGATTCCTTTTGGGATACGTAGGTAGCCCGACGTGGGTCCAGCCGCTCGACCTACCTGGTCATCCTTTTTGCGACTCAGCTCGAGTCCAAACCTCATATCCGCGAGATCACTCTCTTACCTCCTGAAATCCATTTTTTCAGGACGGGTCCTATTTTTCTATCGTCGACCCCACTTGTCTTACAAGAAGCGTCGCCGAGGGGCTACTGTTAGTACCCGGTCCGAAAAAAGGCATTTAATGTTTGGTCCGGTTTAAATAAATGGAAGCCCTAAAAAACCCTAAAATCCCTTCGTCCGTACCCCGCCGTCATTTGTTGGCGTGGAAGGTACGCCAGGTCAAAGTACCGATCGGCCTTCTATCCGTTGGTTGGCCGATCGACCCTCTTGTTTTGTGCCGATCGACCCAGCCGCCTTTGTGCCGATCGACCTTTAATTCTGTGCCGATCGACCCTTTATTTTAAGGCCGATCGACCCTTCAGCTGGCCCAGCCCAGGTACCGAAGCACTATAAATAAGTGTGCCCGGCTCCCCAATTTCAACACACAATTCACTCGGGAGAAACGAGACTACTCTTGTTTTACCCACAGTTCTTTCTACTCTCTTCGAATCGCCCTAGATTCGACCCCAAAGTCTTGCTACGATTGGTAAGACTCTTTTTAATATTTTTGTTCCCTATTATTATTATTGTCTTATTATATTTGCATGCTTATTATATTTTAATTGTTCCTTTATGCTAGATTTAGGATTGTTTTAATATATTTAAATATGCAATAGCCGAGGATGATCTAAGGTTTCGCCCTAGAAACCCAATGGATCTAGGAACTATTTCTTACTTTCCACCTTAGTTATAATTGTCCCATGATCAATAATCCCCAAGGATGAACGTTGATTAGTGCACCTTCCGAGGGCCTAAATCAAAGGTTCTAGGGTGTGATCATCAATTAATTCTTTCTCTCCCCTCCTCCTTATGCATGATCCCGCTTCTTCTATCTATTCCTGTAAACACCGCACACAACCAACACCCCACATGCTAGAAAGACCGATTCGTCGGGCAATAGGAGTGATAACGTTTCTTCTTCTGTTGTAACTTGACCCCCGAACCCAATTAACTGTTTAGCCTTTTTTCAAAGCTTTGGGCTATATCAAAGTGGCGTGGCGACTCTCAAAATTAAACTAATATTTTTAATATGGTTTAAAGAGAGTGTCACTAAATGAATATCCCATTTCGGTCCAACATTACATGATTAATTATTTCAAACTTCCGAATGCGCGTTGCATCGGGACGGGGTATTCACAGATACATAGATAGAGCCTAGTGCAAGTGGGAGATTGTTGGTGTAATGCCATATGCTATAGTTATGTTTGACTTGAACTGTTATGTATCATATTTATTATTTATTATAGAGCGCATCTATAATGTTCATTATATGTTTGCATGTTTATTATATTGAATTGCGTCCCTAGTTGTTGTGAACAACTAGTATAAGTTGGTAATGGATAATCATAGAGATGATTATATGCATGGAGATGCACATTACCCTTATGGATACTTGCTAGAGAACAAGTATTGGACTTGACCTACTTATGAGATTTATGACATGGTCTGTTGTCATGATTAAATCTCATGATAGTCATGTTATTGAATCCTTTGTACCTGAGATGAGATATGGCAAATGGATGTCAAAACCGCTTTCCTTAACGGAAAACTATTAGAGGATGTGTATATGACACAACCCAAAGGTTTTGTAGATCCACGAAATTCTAACAAGGTGTGCAAGTTGAAAAGATCCATTTATGGATTGAAGCAAGCTTCTAGGAGTTGGAATCTTTGGTTCGATGAGAAAATCAAAGAGTTTGGTTTTATCAAGAACGAAGATGAACCTTGTGTATACATGAAATTCAGTGGGAGCGTTGTGCTATTTCTCTTGTTGTATGTCGATGATATCTTGCTCATTGGAAATGACATTCCTGCACTTGAGACTGTCAAGTCTTGGTTAGAAAAGTGTTTCTCAATGAAAGATATGGGCGAAGCCGCTTACATCTTTGGTATCAAGATCTATAGAGATAGATCAAAGAGGATAATTGTTTTGAGTCAAAGTACATACATTGACAAGGTTCTTAGAAGATTCAAGATGGAAAATTCTAAGAGAGGAAACTTGCCAATGGGTCATGGTGTTACTCTTAGTAAGACTCAGTATCCTAAGACAACTAATAAACGAAAGAGGATGAATGATATTCCATATGCTTCGGCTATTGGTTCTATCATGTACACTATGATTTGTACTAGACGTGACGTCTCGTATGCTTTGAGCATGACAAGTCGTTACCAATCTGATCCGGGTGAAAACCATTGGATGGCAGTCAAGACGATCCTAAAGTACTTAAGAGGGACTAAGGATGCATTCTTTGTATTTAGAGGGATGGGAGAAGATCTTGTTGTAAGAGGTTACACAGATGCTAGCTTCCAAACCGACAAGGATGATTTTCGATCACAGTCGGGATTTGTGTTTATGCTTAACAGATGTGCGATATGTTGGAAGAGTTCCAAGCAGAGTACTATTGCTGATTCTACTACTGAGGCCGAATATATAGCGGCATCTGATGCAGCTAAGGAGGCGCTTTGGATCAAGAAGTTCATTAGTGACTTGGAAGTTGTTCCAAGTATCACTAATCCGGTGGAACTTTATTGTGACAACAATGGTGCCATTGCACAAGCAAAGGAACCAAGGTCACACCAGTGATCCAAACATATACTTAGACGTTTCCATCTCATTCGAGAGTTCATTGATCGGGGAGACTTTAAGATATGCAAAGTATCAACCGATGATAACATTGGGGATCCGCTTACAAAGCCCCTCACACAAGCTAAGCATGATGTTCATGTGAGGTCCATGAGTATTAGATACATAGATGGATCTTAGTGCAAGTGGGAGATTGTTGGTGTAATGCCATATGCTATAGTTATGTTTGACTTGAACTGTTATGTATCATATTTATTATTTATTATAGAGCGCATCTATACTGTTCATTATATGTTTGCATGTTTATTATATTGAATTGCGTCCCTAGTTGTTGTGAACAACTAGTATAAGTTGGTAATGGATAATCATAGAGATGATTATATGCATGGAGATGCACATTACCCTTATGGATACTTGCTAGAGAACAAGTATTGGACTTGACCTACTTATGAGATTTATGACATGATCTGTTGTCATGATTAAATCTCATGATAGTCATGTTATTGAATCCTTTGTACCTGAGATTATCATCGTCTTTCACAAGGTGAAGATCGTGTTTGATATAGTCTAACACCATCTTTAATCGGATAGCAATAAGGGCTATGTTAGCACGTTTGGATCCATGTAGGGAAGAATGATAAGTCAAGACGGGATTTGTCCCTCTTATGAAGAGAGATGTTTGCTTGGGCCCCTCGATGAATGATGTTGATGAAATGTGTGACCACACTCAAGTGATTTGATAGATATCAAATGCATTTTGATTATCAACATATTCGGAATCGAGAAAGCATTTAACGGAATGAGTTGACCTAGACCATGACTCATGTTCAATTGGACATCGTGGACAAATGGATTATGACATTAGATCTATCAAGGAATCAAGCTTTGATGTTATATTTAATTGGGTGGACATAATGATTTGCTAGAAGTCACTTATGTCTTGTGAGGTTGATGTTTCAACTCACTACCAACATAAAATATAATTCCTAAAGGGTCACACACAAAAGAACGAATTTGATTCAAGCTGAAAATTGGAATTTTGGGTTCTGGCACGACTCGTGACTAGGAGCACGACTCATGCCCTAGGTCACGACTCGTGCCAAGGAAGACGACTCGTGACAAAAGGCTGAGACACGACTTGGTTTTTGTCTCGTTTTGATCAGAACGAGTTGGGGCTAAGGGAACGACTCGTGAGCACGAGTGAAATGCAAAGGGCACGACTCGTGCCAATTGGCACGACTCGTGCCAAGGCTAAAAACCGTGTCCGTACAGTTTTTCTTTGCTAGGAAGGATTTGGTGTTTTACAAGGTTTCTACCCTAATTGTTAGAGGATTTATATGGGATATAAATACAACCTTGCAGCCATAATTTTCCAACTCTAATATCATAAGTCTAGGTTTATGAAACTCTAGATTGATTTTGATTTTGAATCAAAAGTTCCCAACTTATTCCATAGTTTTGGCTTTGATTATTGAATATTGATTCAATAATCAAGAGGATCATCTAGCAATCCAACAAAAAGGTGTTCTTGGATTCGTTCGCGTGAGGATTACCGATAGAGGGTGATAAGTTAATCACCAAGAGCTTGAAGCCATAATTCGTTGATTCATCACAAGATTTTGAACAAGGTAGAAGAAGATCCGTTTCGATATCAAAATTCCAAGGCTAGAATTTTGTGATCTACTTTGTTGAATTTCATCGCATTCAAGGTATGTAAATTTTATCTCATATAAATTTCTAATCTTTTTATGCTAGACGGATCTTAGGGCTAGGGTTTTGATGTTATTTGTAAATCTTCCGCTGCGTTTGTAACCCAAAACCCAACACTTACTCCCTCAGAGATCAACGTCGCGAAGGTTCCTTCATTTTTCCTACTCAAGCAACAGCCACCTTATTGGCCTTCCCTAGGTGATATAAAATTGTACAATCATAATCCTTTAAGCAACTCCAACCATCTCCTTTGCCTCATGTTAAGCTCCTTCTAAGTGAAAATATCACAAAGTCTCCAAATCTTCAAAGCAAACACTACAGTTGCTAACTTCAAATCATGGGTTAGATAATTTTCTTATGGTTCTTTAGTTGCCTTGACGCATAAGCTATCACCGTATCATTCTGCATCAACGCACAACCTAATCCCTTTAACGGAGCATTACTATATATCACAAAGCCTTCCGATCCTTATGGTACTGTAAGAACCGGTGCGGACACCAATCGACTCTTTAGCTCTTGAAAATTCTTTCCACATTCCTCTGACCAAACGAACCTTGCTCCTTTCTGTGTCAATCTCGTCAACGGTCCTGATAACTTCAAAAATCCTTCTACAAATCTCTTGTACTACCTGCTAACCCCAAGAAATTTCTTATTTCACTAGCAATTGTTGGTCTCTCCTAATCCACTATAGCTTCTATCTTCGCCGGATCTACTTCAATTCCTTCCTTAGATATCACATGTCCTAGAAATGCCACTTTCTCAAGCCAAAATTCACACTTCTTGAATTTAGCATACCACTTTGGTTCCCTCAAATCTGTATAACTAACCTCAAGTGTTCTTCATGTTCTTCCTTAGTCTTATAATACACCAAGATGTCATCAATAAATACAATTACACATATATCTAAAAATTCCTGTAATATCCTATTCATCAATTCCATGAATGTTGCCGACGCGTTCGTCAACCCAAACGGTATAACCAAAAACTCGTAATGGCCGTATCTTGTCCTAAAGGCCGTCTTTGCCTCATCCTCTTTCTTCACTCTCAGTTGATAATATCCCGATCTCAAATCTATCTTCGAGAAATAACACGCTCCCCGAAATTGGTCAAGCAAGTCATCAATCCTCGGTAACGGATACTGATTCCTAACCGTCACTCGGTTCAAATCCCGATAGTCGATACACATTCTCATTGACCCATCCTTTTTTTTTCACAACAACACCGGTGCTCCCCAAAGTGAAACACTCGGTCTTATCAACCCATTATCCAACAATTCCTGTAGTTGTTCCTTCAATTCCTTAAATTCATTTGGCGCCATTCTGTACTGTGCCTTCGATATCAGCGTGGTTTCTGGTACTAAGTCTATGGAAAATTCTACCTCCCTTTCCGGTGGTATTCCAGGCAAATCCTCTGGAAACACATCCTTAAAATCTTTTATCACTGACAAAGAATCTATGCTCACTTCTTTCCCATCCGTCTCGCCTATGTAAGCCAAGAATCCTTCACACCCATTCCTTAGCATCTTCCGAGCCTTCATCACTGATATAAGACCCGATCGACTTCTCGGCTTCGATCCTTGAAAATAGAACTCCTCTCCAGATGGTAACCCAAAATGTACTTCCTTCTTGAAGCAATCTACTTTTGCATGATACGCAGCTAACCAGTCTATCCCCAAAATAATGTCAAACTCATTCATTTCTAATTCTATTAGGTCAACCTCGAGTTCTCTATCACTTATGTTCAAAGGGCAATTCTTATACACAGAGGATATAAGATCGACTCATTAGTCGGGGTATCTATCACCAAAGGTATTTCTAAGGCCTCAGGTTTCAATTTCATGCGCTTCGCTAAACGGTTACTAATAACAGAATGGGTAGCACCAGTACCAATCAATGCATATACACTACGAGTAAAAAGGTGAAAAGTACCTGCCAAGACGTCATTTGTGGCTCTTGCATCCCTGGCTGTCATGGTGAACACGCGACCATGAGCTCCTCCATTTCCTTGGTTGTCGTTCCTTGCTCCTTGAGCAATTGGGTTCTTTTTAGGTTCTTGACATTTCCACTGTGGATGTCCCACCTTGTCGCAGTTAAAGCATTTCTTATCTTTATACCAACATTCATTAGTCTTATGACTCCTTTCACACACTTTGCACTTTTCCTCGGGTTTTCTTCCTTGAGTGTCACTTCAATTCCCGTTTCTACGGTTACCGTAGTTCTTGTTCGGATAATTGTTCTTAGCAACTTCTTTCCCACGGTCCTCGTCTGTAGCCTTCCTCTTGTTACTGATTCCGTCCCGGTTCCAGTTTCCAGTATATCCCTTCGATCCAGTCGTTTCCTTTTCAACGGACTTTTTCCTCTCATCCCTCTGGTTGCGGTAGCTATCTGATTCCTTCTCTACCACTCTAGCTTTTGTTGCGGTAGCTATCTGAGCTAAACCTTGTACCACTTGATCAATTCCAGCCATGGTCTGCGTCAACATTTGCAACAGGTCTGTCATGTCTGGGTCCAACTGTCCTTTGCCGTTATTTCCGTTTCTATTGCTCCTCGACATCTGAGGACAATAACATACTGCCTACATCAGTCTTACGAACATGAGGTGTTATCACTCACGCCCATACTAGCAATACTTAGCGCGAAATACTTTATACTATAAACAGAATTCGTCTCAATAGACTAAAACATTTAAACCAAGTCATAAGTCAATTCACTAGACCCTTGGTCTTTTCAATAGACCAGCATTACTCTCCTAAGTCGTTTCAACAGACTTATTGGTCGCTTCAACAGACCAACGATACTAATACTCATACTTGCTACTCCTATAACATTCACTTAAATTAGAGCGTCTCAACAGACTCCCATTATGCGATCGGTCCATTCACTAGACCAGATTAATTTTCATAGATTGGTTAACACATTCATAGGCCGTTTTACTAGACCCAAATTTAATCACACATGGCCGTCTCTTTCAGCCGATTATCATTTACTTTGGTCGATTCACTAGACGAATCTTCCTTGTTCCAATTAACACACATAATTAACATTTAAGGAACAAATTCAAGCAAATATAAATCAGAAAGCGAACTAGGTTTTATTTCATAAACTAGAATGAAAAACAATCAATCCATAAATTCTTGCTACTAGAAATAAAATAATGCTAACTACCCACTACTATCCTTTCTAGAACTAAAACCAAACAATTCTTCCTTCTACTTCCAATTTCACTTTCTTCCTAAAACTTTCTTTAGGTTTTCCACTAGTCACCTTCTCTTCCTCATGCTTTTCACTCATGATTGGAGACGCTTTGGTCCCTTCTCAATCTTCAACAAGATTCTGAACGGCTGCTTCTTCAATATCCTGAACGGTATGAACCACTGGTTCTGCTGGGTTCTCATCCCTAGCACTAGCAGCCTTAAGATCCTGTAACTCATAGTAAAAACCATATGCTTGCTCTCTAACCTTGTCACAATAATCTTCCGTTTTGACCAAAGTTTTCTTCATTTCTGCTAGATCCTTTAGTGCCTTGAACCACCTTCCTCTGGCTTGTTTCCACATTACTGTCATCTTGTTCACCTTTTTCTTTTCAGCTTTTACTGCCTTACTTAGTTTCTGAATCCTCGACGCATACTTCTTGATCACCTTCTCACTAAGCATTCTAAGCCTCAAGTTCTTCTTCATAGCATTATTAGGTTCGTCCATTTCCTATAATAAAAAAACCATTCATCAGTGTCTCGTAACAACTCAAAATACAAAAGCAGTAAATCATAAACCATAATTGCATATTCCAAAGATAAGTTCTCTAAATTCCCAAGCGAATTCTTAGTCGTACTCCTAGAGAATTATTTTCCTAAAATTCTCCATCCCAAAATAAGTTCTAGGTAGGCCCAATCATATTTAAGTACTACTTCCTCCTAATAGCCTTAACAATATAAGATCTCCCATATGACCTAAAGCCAAAGCCTGATACCAACTATAACGACCCCAATATTCCACAATAACAATAATACTTAATTGATAATAAAATAACCTCCAACGGCTACTAAAACAATAATTCAAACACTAACCACAATTCAAAATAACTTAAATGCGGATAACGGTAAAAAGTTCAACGGCTAGTACAATCCACTAGCTCAACATAAATACTTAATGTCCCAAAAATTTAATAACTAGAACTCCAATCACTGCTAAGCCACCAAACATGCGGCCAATCCACTCCAATCATTTATTACCTGGGAGGGGAAAGAATAAGAAGGGGTGAGCGAACAATGCGCAGTAAGTTCATACGGGATCTCTTCGGGTTTTAGGAAGAGATGACCGGAATAAACGGAGTTCAACGAATATATCAACGACATCATAACTTGCACAATAAATGGTTCAGATACTGCGAACAACAATGAAAGCTACTTTTCAATTAACAAATAGTGACACTTTCACAAGAATAATCAAGATGTAGACTGTATACACATAGTCCGTCAATTCCAAGTAATTGTGCACCTTTAATATAGGGTGACTCCGATACACCTATTCGGGTGATCGTTGAATAAGAAGATCTACGCCTTTAATCTAGGGCGCCCCCTTATTCTGAATAAGAGAATCTACGCCTTTTATCTGGGGTGCTCCCTTATTCTGTTATATCATAAAATTAAGGTCATTTCAATCTGTTTAGACCAGTTCATTCAACATTAAGGTCATTTCAATCTGTCTAGACCAAATCATACAAAGTCCTCATCAAATGGACAGAATAATATCATATATAGTGTTCAAGGTACGAGAACACATTAATCAAAATTCAATCATCACGGATACACATTGAACAATCACAATATCAATGGGAGGATATTCCAAAGAACGCTCATATCAAAAGAATAAAAATGAACAACTACCGGCCACTTGGTACTATACAAATCATCAAATAGGAAATCCTATCACGAAGGAAAGATACATTCAAATACTTAAGGAACGTAATCCCTTACCTTTATCGCTTGTGTTTCCTTGCAGCGGATCCTTGCACAAATCTACAATGATGCAAATAAATACTTCTTAGGGTAAAAGTAATTCCTATTTACTTTAATTACCCATTCTAAATCATCTTGTTAACCTATGAGTTTTTCTTCTATTAACTCCTTTTAAGGTTAACTAGTGTCCCCTTTTTGATTTCCCTAATTACCCTTAAGGTTTCTAGGCTTACAATCTTATTCAATTCCTTTTTGTGACTTTTCTCATTCTAAGTGCACTATTCACAGCACACACACAAGCACTATTCACAGCACCTGAAAACCACTATTCACAGCATATAAACCCACACCCAAACACTCTACATACACTAACCCAAGGCTGGCTGCGCACCTACACACTGCTGCCCATACAGTAGTACACACACCCACACCCTCTCAGCACACACACACTGCACACACGTAGCACACACATAGAGCAGAACACACTACACACACCAGAACACACGCACACACGCACACAACCCACAACAGACACCCACACACACCAGAACACACTCACACAGCCCCATAATAGACATACACACACCAGAACACATACATACACGCACACAACCCCACAACAGACACAGGCACACACATAACAGACACATTAAACACCTTCTAAACCCTAAACCCAAGCTCCATTATACCATAGCATGCAACCCTATGTCACACCTAAGATTATATAACATGCTTCCAACCTTAATCCCCATTAGGTTTTCATCAAGTTCAAACAATAAAAATCCTTTGATTAATCCCCACAAAAATCAATAATATCATATACCCAACTCTAATAAATCCCAATATGATCTAGGGTTCTAAGGTTTTTAAGAATCATATAAAAAAGGATTTAAACCCTTACCTTAATCGTTGGATATCCCCAAGTAATGAAGGAGGTTGCCCCTTCTTCTCAATTTCGGCCGGTTCTCTCTCTCTTTCTCCCTACAGTTAGCGTCGCCTCCCTATCTCTCTCTATTTCTTAATCACGGCTGAATAGAATAGGGCTGCTAGGATTGGGTTTAATTTGTATAAATAGGTAAGTTTTCTAAACCTAGGCTAATTGGGTTTCCTAAACCCACAAGGATTCCTTAAGTCCAATTAACATTAGCCCAAAACTCCAAATCCAACTAATATTAGGAACAAGTAATTAGTACAAGGAAGCAAAAGAAAAATATGAGTATTTATTAATCAAATGATTTAAACTAATTAACAAAAGGGTAATCAAATTTCGGGTTATTATAATTTCACTAGTACAGATTTGAGCTTAGATAGCGCTTTTTTTTTAGCTTAGATAACGCTTATAAGCGCTATCTAAGCTAGCGCTATGCAAGTTAGCATAGCGCTTTTATAAGCGCTATCTAAGCTCCCAAACTTAGATAGCGCTTTTAAAAAGCGCTATCTAAGCACTTTTTTTATTTTGAAAAAAATCAACTTATACAGCGTTTTTTATGCGCTACATAAGCTCACGAACTTAGATAGCGCTTTTAAAAAGCGCTATCTAAGCATTTTTTTTATTTCCAAAAATCATCTTAGGTATTTTATTTTTATTTTTTTTTCCTGCTATTATATGAATTATAACCAAGAAATCAAATAAATAAAAATTAATATGAACAAAAAAACATTTCATTCAACAATAACAATCAACCTTTAATTTATTACACCAATAATAATTCTTACAATCATCCACAAGAGTTATAAACTAACTAGTCTAACACCCGTCGCACGACATGAAACTTTGACAAGAAATTTAAACAAACCAAAGAATGTTGCAGTCTAATTAATGGGCATCAAGAATGAAGAACTGCCAAAGATTAGTCATTCCAATACTTGGTATCTGATACTGTCATACTGTTGAGCCATTTCAATACTTAGTTTCTGATACTTTTCAAAGTCTTATGCCACTTGATGTCCAATATCGAGCTTCCTTACCTGCAAAATCAACAGATGATAAAAACCAGAAATTTCATAAGCAAAGATTAATAGTTTCTGTCATTATAATCATCACCAAAAACAACATATGAAAAAAATTATATAAAACATAACTCACTTGTGATCCTCTACCCTTAAAAGGAAACGAAGATCGATGATCATATATAAGTATCTGCGCAATAGCAACAATGAGTATTTCATTCCGAAGTAGATATTGCTAAGGGAAATGCACTTGTAATATATCAGTAAATGGGTGACTAGAAAATATCCATCATTTTAGTACATCAAAAAAATATAAGGGCTTAAAAATTAAGCGACAGAAACAATATAGGCTGCAATATGGAAGATGATATTTATATTGTTAATGCAAAAGTTCATTATAATGTGGAACAGTTGGAAACAAAATAATTAGAAGGTTTACCTGAAATGACGATAAGAACAGCCATGATGATCTCCGACGCCCGGAGTTGATAAGATGATCTTTTGAGAAGAATAAGGTGTATAATCATGTAGTCCCCAAGGGGCACAAAGTCATAAAAGTGAGAGCCGACAAGAATCTACAGGAACCTATGGCATCTTACTTACCTTCTATGATCGAATGTAAGACTTCATAAAGTAAAATCAAACAATTATATAGGAATACACTACATGTAAAATCAAACCAAGAGCATCGTCCAATTTCAATCCTACACCCTGAAAGTCAAGAACACAGAGGAAATGAGCTTCTAGCAACTTGAATAATGTCTTTTAGTGATATTTTTGCAAATTCTCTTGGCTGAAGAAAAATAGTATTTCAGATTGAACAACATCAAGTTGGAATACCATGATCACTATCAAGTTTAAAGACCATGATTCAAATGTGAAAATGAACAGAGATGATGTAAAGAACCTCAGAATAGTCAGGTCCTAGATAACTCATCGATAGGGCTTCAACAACCTGCATAGCACCAAATTAACGTCAACCCCCAAGCTAGATAATCCTTCATCGTCATTTCTTACATGGGTTAAGTCCAAAATCCAATTTAAAACTCACAGGAGTCAACCGGTCCTTCTCCAGTTCTCAGATTGTGGATGCCCATTTTCTGAAAGTAAGGCTTAGACACAAAAGAAAGAAATATTTTGCTGATAGTAATAACAAGTCAGAGGGAAAAACAGTACTTCTACTATTACTCTGGAAAAGGAAAAACAACTGAATGAGAAAGATAGATTGTTGCAGGGATGAAAACTTAATATTTACCAATATAATACAATAACAAATGTCTCTGAATGATATTAGAATTAAGGGGAACAATAATAAAAGTTCCTACTATCATAATAAACACCAACTAACATCAAGGACCAAGGCATAACCCAAACACAAGGAACAGGCAATAATACAAACCACAAAAACATGTAGTGTGGCAATTGCTTATACATGGGTTACAATAAAGCACTGTAATTCTAAATGGACAACACCCGTTAATAATCACTGTAATTCTAAATGGACTTCACTGATATGGCAATTGCTCTCCTAACAATTTTCAATTAAGAAATCACACACATAAATTCCAACTTGTTTGGGGATAATTTTCCATTTCATATGCTAAGAATGAATGGAATTAAAATTCTTAGATTTTCAGATAAAGATACGTACAAATCGATAAGGGCATCCCATATCCCAGACATAGTTAAGTCATGCATTATTCAACGATACATAATTTGACTCTTATTAGTATAATATTGTTTACATTTCTAATTAAGGACTATCAATGTGTTAAATAATCTTGAAACCCACAGCCAAGTAAGCTTACACCAAAATCCATTTAAAAAGGAAAATGCAGAAAATAATGAAATCAGTAGAGAAGAAACACATAGAACGTAAAAGCCCCAAATTAACAACAGTGGAGAAGAAAAAACATTTTTTTGAACCCTGAAAATATGCTAATAGATGATAAAATCAGGTTAATGTTCAAAAACCCACTGAATAGGTTTGGGGTCGAAAGAGACAACTGCTCCAGCCATCTCTATTATCCTCTGTTCAATCATAGAAAATATCAAAATCTATAGTTTCCAATCAGGCCAACAAAGTATTACCATTTCTGAAAACACGTAAAAGAGGGAACAACTATTCTTGACCATTACCTCAATATGTAGCGAGCAACCCAAATTTGATCCCCAGCAGAGATGCCCGTGACAGGCCCAACTTGGAATTCCCACTATATAGCATGTGAAAGAGCACTCGTTAGATATTGCAAATAAGAAGATTAGGAACATTATTGATGATTAATTTCTTTTAAGAATGATTTTTTCATTAATTTGGCACGTTAAAATGTATGTGATTGTACCTGGCCTGGCATAACTTTTCCGTTGACGCCGCTGACACTAATACCAGCATAAAGGCAAGCTTTGTAATGAGAATCAACAATGTCACACCCATATGCCTTGTCTGCTCCAACTCCACAGTAATACGGTCCCTTTTCACACACGCACACGCACAAAATAAGTAGCATTATGCACAACACACACATAAATATTCATGGAATCAGGGGGAAATTTTAGTGGAAAAGGAAAAGCCGTGAATCCAAATAGGGAGATTACCTGATGTGCTGGGAAGCCTCCAAGAGGCCACCCTAGAGGCCAATTTATGTCTTTCTGCAACAAAGTATACTCTTGCTCTATGCCATACCTATTTTAAGTTTATTTTTCGTGTTAAATTTTAAACTACTGAATTAAAAGGTAAACTCAAAGATTCTTGATTAGATGAAAAAAAAAAAAGTAACAAGGATACCAAGGTTCCTCAGCAGCAACATCAGGATGGTTGAATATCTTTGCAGCATTGTACCTCTTGTTGGTTGGAATGGGATCTCCAGCCGGAGAATAAGCATCACACATTACCTGTAAAATACCCAATAAATACATGAATCATTCGATAAATAGAATGGTTGATTCCACCATATGATAAAAATACTTGCGAGAATGTTATCGCCTCTTCTGAAGGGATCCTTGAATATCGCTTGAGGACTATTTAATTGAAATAAAACACTGGTTAATCCGAAGGAGGATACGAGGAAATTTTGAAAGATATTACAAACTGATTAAGATAAAGAAGACATACTTTAAGATGACTTCACTGTCTTCACCAGATGCTTGACCAGTGCTAGAACCATCATAGTTCCACTTTGGAAGCTTTGAAGGCTCCATCACAGGCCCAGGAAGTGTCTAACTCACCACAAAATATAAAATTCATATCACAAGTTAGGCAATGGAATAAAGATCAACATGAAACAAATAGTATCAAGAGTTGACTTGTTAACATTTTATGGAATGTGTTTGTACATAATTTTTTTCTATTTAAAAATAAGGCTATTATTTTGGAGTGTATCAAAAAGAAAAGTGAAACAATTATAATGGACGGATGGAGTACTTAAAAGGGAAAAGAATTAACAAAATGGCTATAACGAAAGACACAGTTATATGTGATTCTATACTGTTTGTATAAATGTGTGAATGAAACCAATTACCAAAGAAAAAGTGTAACCCCCAAATTTTAACCTAGAAAAGAAAAATAAAATATTGGATCCAAGACAAACCTTTCACTTGTTAGATTGGACCGAAAAGGACTGCTTGAACACCTTGCCGAAGCACACAACCTGAATCCTAGACATCCAAAAATAAAATACATCAGATGAGAGAAGGGGAGAAAAACCCAACCCTAACCCTAGAAAATATACATCCACAAAATAAGAGTTTAGAAGAGGAAAAAGGCTCATACCTCTAGAAAGAGTCCGCCGGAGAAGGGTTGTTATAACAAAGAGATTGGCGGCGGGGAGTAGGGGAGAACCTCGCCGGCGGAAGAAAACACACCGGTGAAGAGTCCTTCGAAGAGAGAGAGAGAGAAGGATTCACCGGCAATCGCATGATGGAGGAGGAAGAGGGCCGGGTAAGTTGCTTGGTTCAGGGAATTGATAGAGAGGGAGAGAGTGTAGGGACGTGGGAGAGAAGAGAGAACAGCGGCAAATGGAGAGAGAGTGAAGAGTATGCCTAAAAACAAAAAAAAAAAAATAATAATCCTTACGAAGCGATTAATACCACATCGCTTATTATAAGCGCTATATAAGCTTTTACTAAAATAGCGTTTTTTTAATAAGCGCTATGTTAGTTATTTTTTTTTGTTATTTTTTTTTTGTCTTGGTTATTAAATTTGAAATTGGGGATGCGCTATGTAAGTTTACAACTTAGATAGTGCTTTTTAAAAGCGCTATCTAAGGTGTGTTTCCTAAGATCGAATCTGTACTACTAGTGTTTACTCCTTCGTTTTTAAATGAATGTCAAAAAAAAAAGTTTTAAATTTGAATTTGATCAATAGCAATTAATTTTATTTTTTGAAATTCATTTAGCGACAGAAAAATATTAATTATTATGTCTCTAAATAAATGTTTAATAAGTAATTTTAGCAGAATAATGTATATCCTTAATAATTTCATTAAGTATTATGCGTTTAAATATGAATTAAAACTTATTGTTTGATAAAGTGAAATGATTTTAATTATTCCAAAAAATTGGACACTCGTGAAGAATAATAGGAACACTCAACTCAAATAAGTAATATTAATATAGACATATAATGTTCTGAAAAAAATAAATCGTCCAATAGAATGTTTCAACATTTCACTTAAGGTGCGTTGGAAGTAAGTCAAATAATTCAAAACTGATTTTATTGAGGATATTAAATTAACGATATTATAAATTAAAGGGTAAATTTCAAACTAGGGTTACACTTCACGGAGCGATAATAAAATGGGGTCTGACATTCAAATTTTAGTGAAATATGATCTACCGTGACAAAATCTTATCAAAATAGGACTCTTTGACGATTTTTGTTAAAAAATTTAGTTGAGTCATATGTGCCTTGCATGTGATGGACGGATTGAAATGTCTCTATTACCCTTCACTGAAATGTTGTACATCCGCAATTGAATTTCTTCGATATTACTTACATATCTACTAAATATATCCGCAAAATTAATTAAATTTTCACCCCCACCAAACCCTAAAAACTTAACTTTCTTTACCGCCCCTTCTACTACATCAACTGTAAAAAAAAAAAAAAAAAAAAAAAAAAAAAAAAGTTATCCCTCATCCTCCCATCAAGTTTACAAAATTTTCTATTCAAGTTTATTATATTGCTTTAAATATCAAGTATGTATGGAACAATATCTAATGATCAAACATAAGATGACTTACAACTACAATATTGCATCTATAATACTCCCTCCGTCCCATAGAACTTTACTCCTTTACTGTTGAGAACGGAAAATAAGGAATAATGTTATTAAAGTAGGTGTTGTGAGTGGGAGGAGAGAGAATGAGTGGAGAGAATAGTAAATTTGAAAAGTGTTGTGAGTATGACAAGAGGTCCCATGAATAAAGAAGTATTAAAAAATTTCCTTTTTAGGAAAATGAGACTTTAAAGTGGGACGTCCAAAATAATAAAAGGGGTAATGTTTTATGTGACGGAGGGGGTATGTGGGTAATATGTGCCGATTATGGCAGATCACTATAAATGGATATTGCTTTAATCCATGAATATCAATGTGAGATCATATATTAAAGGGTAGTAATAACTATTTGACAGAAACAGAGAAAATTAAGATACTGTAGCATTAACCGTACCTTGATTGAGAAGTTGGTCCAGTTTGAGAGACTAAATAACTAAATTTTGAATCCCAATTATTGTGCACTACTACATTTTTGAACAAATGTAACGCATCAAATGCATCAAATGCAACAATGCTTTAGAATGGTGTTGCATTATTTCATTAATGCAACGATTTATTTGAGCTATTACAACGGTGTTACATTAGATTCTTCTAACGCAACACCATCAATAAAACTCTTGCATTAAGTTACTTGGCGTTGCATTATATCCTTTCTAATGCAATAGCTATATTACAAATGAAACGCCTTCAATAACACCCATGCATAAAGTTACTTGGCGTTGCATTATATACTTCTAATGCAATTGTTATATTACTAATGCAACTCCTTCAATAACACCCTTGCATTACGTTTACTTGGTGTTACATTATATCCTTCTAATGCAACAGTTATATTACTAATGCAACGCCCTCAATACCACCACCACCACTACCACCACTACTACCACGACCACCACTACCACTACCACATTATATCCTTCTAATGCAATTGTTATATTACTAATGCAACGCCCTCAATACCACCACCACCACTACCACCATTACTACCACTACCACTACTACCACTACAACCACTACCACTACCACCACTGCCACTACCACCACTACTACCACTACCACTACAACCATTACTACCACTACTACTACTACCACTACCACCACTACTACTACCGCTACTACCGCTATCGCTACCGCTACCGCCACCGCTACCGCCACCGCTACTACTACCACCGCTACTACTACCGCTACTACTACAGCTACTACTACAGCTACTACTACTACCACTACTACTACTACCACTACCACTACTACCACTACCACTACGACCACCACTACCACCACCACCACTACTACCACCACTACCACCACCACCACGACCACGACTACCACCACGACCACCACGACGATGACTACCACCACTACGACCACCACCACTACGACCACCACTACTACCACCACCACTACTACCACCACCACTACTACAACCACCACTACTACCACCACCACTACTACCACCACTACTACCACGACCACCACTACTACCACGACTACCACTACTATTACCACTACTACTACTACTAACACTACTACTACTACCACTACCACTACTACCACTACCACTACCACCACTAATACTACCACCATTACTACTACTACCACTACTACTAGGACTACTACTACTACTACTACCACCACTACTACTACTACCACTATTACTACTACCACTACTACTACCACCACCACCACTACTACCACCACCACTACTACCACCACCACTACTACTACTACGACTACTACTACTACCACCACTACTACTACTACTACCACTACTACTACTACTACTACTACTACTACTACTACTACTACTACTACTACTACCACTACTACCACCACTACTACCACTACGACTACTACCACTACTACTACCACCACTACTACCACTACGACTACTACCACTACCACTACTACCACTACCACTACCACTACTACCATACCACTACTACCACTACCACTACTACCACTACTACTACTAACACTACTACTACTACTACCACCACTACTACTACTACCACTACTACTACTACTACCACTACTACTACTACCACTACTACTACCACGACCACCACCACGACCACCACGACAACGACCACCACCACTACCACCACCACTACTACCACCACCACTACTACCACCACCACTACTACAACCACCACTACTAATGCAACGCCCTCAATACCACCACCACCACTACCACCACTACTACCACTACCACTACTACCACTACCACCACTACCACATTATATCCTTCTAATGCAATTGTAATATTACTAATGCAACGCCCTCAATACCACCACCACCACTACCACCACTACTACCACTACCACTACTACAACTACAACCACTACCACTACCACCACTACCACTACCACAACTACTACTACCACCACTACTACCACTACTACTACTACCACTACCACCACTACTACTACCACTACCACCACTACTACTACAGCTACTACCGCTACCGCTACCGCCACCGCTACCACCACCGCTACTACTACCGCTACTACTACAGCTACTACTACAGCTACTACTACTACAACTACCACTACTACCACTACCACTACGACCACCACTACCACCACCACCACTACCACCACCACCACTACCACCACCACTACCACCACCACCACGACCACAACCACGACCACCACCATGACCACGACCACCACCACGACCACCACGACGACGACCACCACTACTACGACCACCACCACTACGACCACCACTACTACCACCACCACTACTATAACCACCACTACTACCACTACCACTACTACCACTACTACCACTACTACCACTACTACCACTACGACAACTACTACCACTACTACTACTACTACTACTACTACTACTACTACTACCACCCCTACTACCACTACTACTACCACCACTACTACTACCATCACTACTACCACCACCACCACTACCACCACTACCACCACTACCACCACAACTACCACTACCACCACTACTACCACTACTACCACTACTACCACTATCACCACTACCACCACCACCACCACTACCACTATTACCACTACCACTACTACCACTACTAACACTACCACCACTACCACCACTACTACCACTACCACCACTACTACCACTACTACCACTACTACCACTACCACTACTACTACTACTACCACAACTACTACCACTACCACTACCACTACTACTACCACTACCACTACTACTATCACTACTATTATTACTACTATCACCACTACTACCACTACCAACACTACCACTACCACTACTACCACCACTACCACTACCACCACCACTACTACTACTACCAGTTCCACTACCACTACCACTACCACCACTACTACTACCACCACTACTATTACTACTACCGCTACTACCACTACTACTACCACTACTACTACTACCACTACTACCACCACCACTACCACTACCACTACCACAACTACTACTACTACCACCACTACTACCACTACTACCACTACCACTACTACCACCACTTCCACCACCACTACCACCACAACTGCTAACACCACTACTACCACTACCACCAATACTACCACTACTACCGCTACTACTACCACTACTACTAACACTACTACCACTACTGCAACTACCACCACCACTACCACCACTACTACCACTACCACTATCACCACTACTACCACTACCACTACCACAACCACCACTACTACCACTACCACTACTACTACTACTACTACTACTACTACTACTACTACTACTACTACTACTACTACTACTACTACTACTACTACTACCACCGCTACTACTACCACTACTACCACTACTACCACCACCACCACTACCACTACTACCACTACCACTACCACCGCTACTACCACTACTACCACTACTACCACTATCATCACTACTACCACCACCACCACCACTACCACTACTACCACTACTAACACTACCACCACTACCACCACTACTACCACTACCACCACTACTACTACTACTACCACTACCACCACTACTACTACCACAACTACTACCAGTACCAGTACCACTACCACTACTACTACCACTACCACTACTACTACCACTACTACTATTACTACTATCACCACTACTACCACTACCACCACTACCACTACCACTACTACTTCTACCACCACTACCACTACCACCAATAGTATTTACTTCTAACAATTTTGAATAAAAATGTTAACTTTTTAACCGTTTCTTTTAAGTTCTATAATGTATATTAACATTTTTTTTTTAATTTTTTTTAGATAAAAAAGACTATTTTAGATTTGTATTAATGTTTGGGTCAAAGCTTAAATTGACCAAAAGAGCTTTTTTGGGTGGGATGGAAGGAGTATATCATTTAGGCATATAAGTTATGGTATAGGGTATGGGTTTACGGTTAAGGGGTTGGGTATATTCATAAATATTATTAATTTTTTTAATGTTTAAATTATTATTGTTCTTCTAAATCATTTTTTTCTAATAACTATTATTCTTATTTTTAACACGTATTATTCAATTATTACTTATTATCAATAATTTATACTCTCTCTATCCCAAAATGATAGTCACATATTCCCTTTTTCTTTGTCCCAAAAACTTTGTCACATTTTCAAATTAATAAAGACAAAAAAAAAGCTACAAAAAAGGAAAAGAAAAAGAAAATAAAAATAATAGAAAACATGGGCGAGAATTTTCCCGCACCCCTTCACTCAAAAAATTCTATTGCGCCTTCCCAAATCGTCAATTCCCCCAAATCGCTTTCTTCCTATTCTGATAGCTAGAAGAGAAAGAGGGCATCGATCGACGGCGACGGCGGGGCAAAATCGATTGACATTGTAACTTCGAACCTAGTGATGATCGTCGGAATCTACATCTCCCAGTTATGGCAAGCTCTCCATTTCCGAACCAGAATAGCTGGGCATCGGCGCTACAATACTGGGGAAAAATCGACTTCTCATCACTTCCATAATGACAATAACACGGTATCATCTTTCTCATTACCCCTAGTCCTTTCCCTAAAAACCCTATCCCCCACAAATGGAGATTATTGCTATCCTGTTTCTTACCTTAAATCTCTCGACAGAAATCACATGGATTATCCACAATAGAGGGTTATAGTGGATATGGTGCTGAACAAGGTGAAAAGGTATGTAACAGGCATTGGTTCATCTGAATGTAACTTGATTAACTATTTGATCCATATTTGTGCTACATGCTTGTAATATTAACTATTTACCTCCAGGTAATAACTTTATTTTAATAGCCATTTTGGTACCAACAATAGATAAACAATTTTGTTCTGAAAATTTATGTCCAGTTGTTTCTAGGCGACTTTGTTGCTCACTGAAAACACTGGAACCTATATATCTACCTAGAGGAACACAATCACAAGTCGAACAAGTTTACAAGGATAGAGTTATCACTAAATTTTTCATTTCTTATGAACTAGGTGTTGGATTTTATCTCAATGCGATTCAAGAGAAGTGGAAGAAGTGGCGGATGTATGACTATATAGTCAAGGAGCTTCCAAAGCTCCCGAGTGAGAAATTTCCAGAGCTAGATACATCACGGGCATCAATATCTGGACATTCTAAGGGTGGGCATGGAGCACTCACAATCTACCTGAAAAACATGGACAAGTACAAAGTAATTGGTTCTAGCACTCGCCTCTCAAGTTTATGAGAGATAGCTGATAAATGACAAAACTTACTTATTACTTATATAAAATGATTTTAATGTTTTATTTTTATTTTTATTTTATTGATTAATATAATGTTTAAAGCTCTCAAATCTGTTTCCATCTCGAGTTTTCCTTCAACTTGGATGCATTAAGTGCCATTGTAGGCTTCTGCTCATGTATTTTTACACTATGCTTTAAACCTCATGTTTCACACACTCAAAATCATAAATGCTTTTGTTACATGTTTCCCACTTTTTCCTCTGTATTGTAGTCAGTATCAGCCTTTGCACCAGTTGTTAATCCTATCAACTGTTCATGGGGACAAAAGGCTTTCACAAACTATTTGGGTGAAAATAAAACTGATTGGGAGGTATGTGTTTATTTTTCTCAATGCTCCAGTAGTGTCAAAACAATGGTTGCTTTGATCCTAAATTGCTTAACTCATGCAGGAGTGTGATGCCACCTGCCTGATATCAAAGTTCAATGATGTTTCTGCTACCATATTAATCGATCAGGTACTGTGAGATATCCCGAATGGTTTCATCATTTTAACGGTAGTATTGCCTTATCTTTCAGCTTCTTTTTTTTAGTGAACATTATACTTAAATTTCTAGCTGTATTAAAAGATATTGAGATTAAAATCACATTTCTTAAATGTTTATAGAACAAGTTATCAATGCTTTGCCTTTCATATCCATCCATATAGTTTCGTACCGCTGGCGAAGCCAGGCATAAGGTAAAGTGGATAGCTGACATTTTCTTAAAAATGTAACTTTAAAAAAAAACTAATCTAAATTAGGGTTTTTGTGCGTTTTTCATCGCCTCCTTCATTGATGATCACATTCATTACCATGCTCAAGCTCTTAACATTTAACCCTTTTTTGGGGTTTTTGTACGTTTTTGAACCTCGGTCGAACAGATGAATCCTTGAACTTTGCTTTAGTATCTCATGTTTTCTGTCTGTAAAGATGGTTCAATGTGCCAACTTCCTTTCTCTTTGTTTGGTAATTGATATGCAGACTTTAGTATGTATTGGTGTGCACCTGAGATTGATAGCCACATGTTATGCTGACCATTTTTTCTACTACTCCCTCTGTACCAGAAAGATTGTCCTGTTTTGACTTTCATGATCAACTTAATCAAAATTTAACCATAATTTTATGAAAGCATAGTTATTCCTAAGCAATTCTAAAAATTGTAATTGATAGCATTTCTAATGATGAATCAATAACAATATATCTAATTGAGATGATGCAATAACTTGCACCCAATCTTTCATCTATGATTGTAACTCAACTTCAAGAAGCTAATCCTGGAATGAATCTTGTTGTTCCTAATTTTCTGAGACCATCGGGTGCAAAGGATGTCAATAGTGCACCCCATATTAGCGAATAAAAGTGGCAGTCTGGTGAGACAGTTAATTAGGTACTTTCTTTTTCTCTCTCTTGTTATATCTTTTTGTCTTCTACATGTATTTTCTCCCTCCATTCCAAAGAAATTTAGGAAGTAGATTATGTCATGAATGCTCCATATAAATGGTTAAATGGTTACTTCAGGAGGTGTAGTGGTGTCTTCTTAGATTACTTTAGCTACTGTTTTGAGAAGCAGGCATTCTTTATTATTTATGTGCTTATTACCTCTTCCTCCAATTTGGATCAGATACATAGTGATTGAGATACTAGCTGATTGAGTGGAGGTTGGAAATTGGTGCACCCATCAGGTATATAGAGTTATTAATCATTTAAACACTCATGTTTATGAATAGAAGCTGACTATTATGAATGTTTGTGACATTATTGTGGTGTAAATGCTCCATTGTGCTATAACCACAACAATAGTTGGTTTTTATGTGAACACTGGTACAGTTGGTCTTCTTTGTGTTGTACCTTATGCACCAATAGTTGTACATCACTATGTGATATGTGAAAACTTGAGAATGTTGATTAGGACTGTTGTTGGGTTCCTCTTTGGTCTAAATTTGAGCATGTTAAACATTTTCTTTGCTGGGAAACTGTGGGTACTCCCTCCGTCCCAAAATTATCAAGAAATAATTTGAAGGAAAAAAATGGGACAGAGCGAGTATTTTACACCCTTCTCTCTGAGGTGAACTCTTTTGGCTGAAAAAGAGATAGTTTCTTTGGAAAGAATCTTGAATGACCCTTGAGCATGACATGCTTGTTGCAAATGCGTGTATGTTTTTGTTCAATGACTTTGTTATAATGTTTTTTGAAGGGAACAATTAATTTTAATATCCTCCCCCACCCACCCACCCACCCACCAGTAGAGCTGTGGGCGCCTCCTAACTCCCGAAACCTAAAACCCGTGTCCCAGGATGAAGGGTCCCAAAATATACACTTTACAAAAAAACTTTTCTTTTAAATCAACTTGAAAAGTATAACAACCCATTTTCAAAACAATTTCAAAATAACCTCTCTACACGGAGGCGATATGTAAACCTGTTTAAACCAGTCATAACCTGTATACATACCAGTACTACAACTGAAAAGGCTAACACAAGCCAACATAAAACAAACCAATCCCAGGTTTAATTACAGACCAATTCACTCTGAAAATATGTTTAAAAACTTTATATACAAAAATTTTCCCAAAAGAATCACAACCATATTCCAGCCCCAATCCCAAATCAACACATACCCTGACAACCAAAATATGATCCAAACTCCTTCCCGGCCTCACCGGTATGGTCCACCTGTCTCAGCTGAATCTAAAATAGTAAAGGGAGAAGGGGTGAGATAAAATCTCAGCAAGCTATTACGCATGCAACAATATGCCATACAATATGCAACACATAACAGGTTTCTCAATATCACATTGGAAAACAGTAACACTTTACTTTACCTCTTCCTACCTTTTCCATCAGACCAGCAAGTCCTGCAATAGACAACAAATATACAGGTTGCTCATATAATATGAAACACACACAGGTTGCTCAACGAAAGATATGCAACACCAAATAGGTTGCTCATATAATATGCAACACACACAGGTTGCTCAAATATCACATTGGAAAAACAGTAAACACTTTACATTACCTTTCCCTTTACCTTTCCCATCTGAATCATATGTAGTACAACGGTGGGAGGGATACTCCGCTCTCGTGAACTGCTAGTGCTTATTCACGTCTTATACGATCTCTATCGGAGACCCATATAAGTTATCGCCATTCGTACCATGACCTGTACATATATACGTAAGTTGCGCACCCCTGACGTGGCCACGTAAGGGGAGAGGTCACATGTATAAGGCAATCTAACCACCTTATGAAATATTTTCTCATAGGTGATAGGATTTCATATACCCCCACAGTGATCAGCTGATACCACCATATCCAAGTACATCACAGATACTTGAAAATAAGTCCACCCCATGGGACAACAATATACATAACATGGAACTAAAACTCATGTTAAACAATCACCATAGTGCACATGTATTTCAACACTATTGAATAATAACACAATCCAAGTACATGGTATTAAAAACTCATGCTCAACCAAAGACAAAGTGCAACAAGTATTTGAACACTTTGTACATAATCAACTATGAATAGGTAAGCACTTATGTCACCAAGTATATCACATAAGTCTTACATAATCATTATACAATATATAAACCAGTTACAGGAAACCACCACTCATGTCCAAAACCAAGTAAATAGTGCACTATTCACTTTAAGCACTAAAAGAACAAATAACACTCTATAGGTTATCACGTAAGGATACAATATCATATAAATAACCATATGCATTCACAATACAATATTAAACACCTTTCGTTAAGGTTCCAAGTTCATTTATCAAGTTTTATAAACTTTGGTTCAAGTTTCACATGTGCCTCTCAAGCATTTTCAAGACATTATTTAAAGTCTTTCCCCTTATCCAATTGGACTAATTCAAGTTCCATTATGTAGTAATAAAGTTGTACTAGATTCAGGGTTAAAGTGTGTTCCAATTTATGTTGGTTAGACTAGGTTTGTAAGGTCTAGAAAAAGGTTCAAGGCTGCATTTTGAAAATGGTTCAAGTCATAACTGCCTTTCAAGCATTTTCACGCCACTATTTAAAGCTCTTGCCAATATATTTTTGGCCTATTCCAAGTTTCACCTTGTATTACTAAACTTATACTAAATTCCTAGTTAAAGAGTGATTAAGTCTATACTCATTAGACTAGGTTAAAAAGCTTGCAAAGTGGCCACCTCAACCCAGTTTTGGCACGACTCGTGCTGCTGGGAACGAGTCGTTCCCAAGCCCTGCACGACTGCCCAGGTTCCACGACTAGTGCCCCCTATTGTCCCTTTATGTAGCACGACTGAAGCAGCTTGGTCACGACTCGTGCTCATAGGCACGAGTCATGCCTCAACACCAGAAGCCACGGTTTGCACAGAACAGCAGCAAGAACAACAACACAACTTCAGGCTTCACTTCAGCTACTGCAAGGGCCATTTCTAACAGTCTATACACATATCTTGGACCATAATATACTCCCTCTATCACTAATAACACATCTATAACATCTTTCCACTTCAGTTCAAACCATTAAATCACCCTTTTTATATGTTCATCAACCTTACTTGGGTTGTTCCATTTCAACACCAAGGAAATTGATTCCACTTCACATAAACCCTTTATAACCTCATTTCAACATCAATTTACAAGGTATGAGCAGTTATTTGAAAAGAAACATAACCACTTACCACAAGTTATCCAAATAAAAGAGAAAGATAATCGGATCTTCTTGCTCAAAACACTTTCCTCAGCAAGCTTTCAAAGTTGGAATTAACCACAGATCAAGGACTGAATTTCTGGGATTTTTAGACACTTGGCTAGGGTTTTGGGATCTTCCTTGGCTGGTAGAAACCTTTAGAAGACTGAGGAACGCTTTATGCTTCTTGAAGAAGCTTTAAAAGAGATATACATAAAATATTTACAATTAAGCTCCTCAAAGATTGAAATGCAACAAAACACCACCTTGAACTTAATGTTACACCTAAGCACCTTGATAACTTTTATAACACTTCAAATCAAAATTCAAGTGTTTCCAATTAACTACACAAACTTTCTTTGTTTAGACATTATATGCTTCAATCAAGTTATAACATCTAAAAACACATAGTTCATCCAAAATGCCAAAATGAACACGTAAGCAAATCAAATGCTAACAAGCCAAGGATGATATGCAAGGCATACCCAACCCCACGTGCTTCACGTGTGACCACATTGTGCCTAGGATTAGGGTTGTGAAACTTACTCCCCCTTAAACAAAATTCATCCCGAATTTTAGACATACTTACCTGAGAGCTCAATGATCAGATATACCACTCGAGCATTTCGAATTCTCAAACCCAACGGATTTCTCAATGACATGATTTTTCCCACTCAATTCAACTCAACCTGCATATCCTTGGTTGAAAAATTCAATATCAGGATAGGTTCATAAAGATACTTCCTCCCATACCAAGTTCCATACAGTGTCAATTCAATACTGAACTGGTAGCTGTTGATACACGCAAATTCCACTAAGGATAAATAAACCTCTCATAATGAGGGAAATCCATTACATACCCATGCAACATATCCACAAAATCTGGATAGTTCTCTCTGTCTGCCCATCTACCTGAGAATGAAAAGCAGAACTGAAACTCAGCTCGGAGCCCAAGCCTCATACTAAGTATTCCCAAATCGCAATAGGAATCTCGGATCCCAATCTGATACAAAATATGGATTAGTACTCCGTGGAATCAATCAAATCTCTCACCTCTATGGTTATACTAACTTTTCCATTCAATCATTCAGTAATCTGGGTAGAAAGGAACCAACTCGGTCAATCTATCCACTATTACTCAAACGTATCCATCTTCTTCAATTAAGGATCAATTTGGGGAACCTCCATAAGCCTCCATAACTGTAGGGATATTCAAATTCGCAATTTATGTCTTATTTTGCAATTCACAAAACCAAAATGTTGACAATGAAACCTTTCGGCTAATCGCATCCAGAATCACACTAACTTTCCCGGATGATATACAATACCGAAATCAAAGTCTTTTGGTACTTCTAACCATTTCTCTACTCGTTATTCAATTCTTTTTAAGTAACCAGAAACTGCAACCCTTCTGGTTGATAAAATTCTCAATTTTAACTTCATGTAGATAATGTTCCACTTAAGTAACACAATAGAAACACAAAGTTCTTACATCCTTCAAGTAAGGTAGGGATTGAACTATAGCCACTCTATTCTTTAACTCTGCAAAACTGATTTCACCCTTTTGCATTCCATCTCAATAATACCTCCTTCCGAGTAAATCACCCTCGAAAGTCCATCAATAATCATCTGATAACAATTTGTCAACCCTGAAAACTACGAGATTCTAACACTGTCAAAGGTTGTTCCATTTGACCAGGGTCTCAATACTCAAGAGATTAATAACGATGCCCAAGCTTGAAACTATAAGGCCCAACATAAAAATTTTCTTGAGTCACAACTCACACTTGCTGAATTTCGCAATATATTGATTCTCACGAAAAACAGATACTTAACTTGCAAATAATTCCCATAATATCTTCATAACTCTGAATAACCCAAGATATCATCCATCAAGATTATCACCAAGTTATCAGAATCAGGTTTACCAACTCTACTCATCATTTTTTACAAATACATCCATTGCCCTTCCACAAGGTGCTCTTGGATATGGTAATAACTTGACATTACCTCAACACGAAATTCGACTGCCCCTAACTGGCATCAAGAAATACTCTGAGGAAACACCTCACCATTTCACTTACCACTGGTAATTAAAATATTTCAGGTGACTCTTTATTCAAGTCTAACACATAAATCAAATAACATTCACATTCTTTTAGACCAAACATTTAGGCCTTTAATGCATATGCACACAACATCAAATAATGACTTATCCGCCTCAATCACAAATAGAGGCAAGTCAAACATAGAAAAGGAGACTCGCTACTTGCGACAGTCTACCCAAAACACAACAACTACTTAACCACTGCAGGCCAAGTATAACAACAATATCACGAATTGGTACCTCTACCAAATCCATTGGCAATCCATGCCCACCTATAACCATGCCACAATCATGATAATCAAAGAGAATTTGAGGTACTCTCCCATAAGAGTTGAACCTCTAACACATAAGACAACTCTTAGGCCATTTATGCAATTAAAACAAATGCAATGCCACCTAAGAACGGAATAACTGGGATCTATAAAATAAATATGACCCCTAATTCCGGAGATAGGTAATATACCTTTAATAACGGTGGGGGAATCTATCTCTCTATAATCCCAAGCCAAGACTCGGCCTTAGACTTTCTCCTTTGCTTTCCCTTCAGTATCTCTCTTTGTACCACCACTTTGTTGCCCTCTTTGTTGGCCACTGCTTGATGTCTGACCTCGGTGAAATCTAGGTTTAGGACAATCTTTTCTGAAATGCCCCACTTCCCCACAATTCATACACTTTCCTTGTTTCACCCAACACGTGCCTTCTGTATGTCCAATTCGTTGACAAAATTTACAAACCTTGCTATGTCGTCTAGATACTGGCTGAACTATAGAAGCTGCAATCTGTACTCCTCGAACACTTCCAGAAACTGAAGAACTGGGCTGTCCTCTGATCAGTCTGGAGCCTTGTTCCTGATGCTTTAACTTGCTTCCATCCCTTTTCAATTCCCCTTGGTGCTTCTCAAGGTCATTCTCAATCTGAAATGCCCTGTCCCAAGTCGTCTGATAATCGGCAAAGGCATAAGTCAATAATTGTTTCCTCAATTCGGGTCTCAAACCTTTTACAAAATAATAAACTCTCCTCCCTTCATGGGTTACCAAGTGAGGACAATATTGAGCCAATTCCGCAAGCCTGGCCGAATACTTAGCTACCGTCATAAATCCCTGTTTTAGACGTAAGAACTCCACCTCTAACTAATCTCGGGTAACCATGGTAACAAAATAATCCTCGAAATTCCGAGTGAAATTATCCCAAGTTTGGGACGTATGAGCCCGCTCCCAATATTCATGCAAACCTTGCCACCAATGATTCGCTGGACCTTCCAGCTTGAAAATAGCACACCTAACCTTTTCTTCATCAGGAATGCCTATATCCTCAAAAATTTTATTCATTGCTTCTAACCAATTTTCTGCCTTCCCCGAATTCGGATTTCCTTTAAAGCTTGGTGGATTCATCCTTACAAAATACTCTATTCCAGGTTTTGGTCGTACTTCAGGTTGCTGTGAAGCTTGCCCCTGAGCTGCCATATTCTGAAGAAAGACCCTGAACATTTTCATCATATCTATATTCTCATCTCCTCCTGTTCCCATTTTATTCACATTTCTGTGATCCTTTTGTTGATCATCACCATTTCCTGCCATTGAACAACTTCCTGTATTCAACACTCGGCGTCAGATATCACACACTCCCCCTTATGCTAGACATCTACCCTCGACTTCTAACCTGAGCTCTGATACCAACTGTGGGTGCCTCCCAACTCCCAGAACCTAAAACCCATGTCCCAGGATGAAGGGTCCCAAAATATACACTTTACAAAAAAACTTTTCTTTTAAATCAACTTGAAAAGTATAACAACCCATTTTCAAAACAATTTCAAAATAACCTCTCTACACGGAGGCGATATGTAAACCTGTTTAAACTAGTTATAACCTGTATACATACCAGTACTACAACTGAAAAGGCTAACACAAGCCAACATAAAATAAACCAATCCCAGGTTTAATTACAGACCAATTCACTCTGAAAACATATTTGTAAAACTTTATATACAAAAAATTTCCCAAAAGAATCACAACCATATTCCAGCCCCAACTCCCAAATCAACACATACCCTGACAACCAAAATACGATCCAAACTCCTTTCCGGCCTCACCGGTATGGTCCACCTGTATCAGCTGAATCTAAAACAGTAAAGGGAGAAGGGGTAAGATAAAATCTCAGCAAGCTATTATGCATGCAACAATATGCCATACAATATGCAACACATAACAGGTTTCTCAATATCACATTGGAAAACAGTAAATACTTTACTTTACCTCTTCCTACCTTTTCCATCTGACCAGCAAGTCCTGCAATAGACAACACATATACATGTTGCTCATATAATATGCAACACACACATTTTGATCAACGACAGATATGCAACACCAAACATGTTGCTCATATAATATGCAACACACAAAGGTTGCTCAAATATCACATTGGGAAAACAGTAAACACTTTACGTTACCTTTCCCTTTACCTTTCCCATCTGAATCATATGTAGTACAACGGTGGGAGGGATACTCCGCTCTCGTGAACTGCTAGTGCTTATTCACGTCTTATACGATCTCTATCGGAGACCCATATAAGTTATCAGCTATCTGTACCATGACTGCACATATATACAGAAGCTGCGCACCCCCAGACCGTGGCCACAGAAGGGGGAGAGGTCACAGGTATAAGGCAATCTAACCACCTTATGAAATATTTTCTCATAGGTGATAGGATTCCATATACCCCCACAGTGATCAGCTGATACCACCATATCCAAGTACATCACAGATACTTGAAAATAAGTCCACCCCATGGGACAACAATATACATAACATGGAACTAAAACTCATGTTAAACAATCACCATAGTGCACATGTATTTCAACACTATTGAATAATAACACAATCCAAGTACATGGTATTAAAAACTCATGCTCAACCAAAGACAAAGTGCAACAAGTATTTGAACACTTTGTACATAATCAACTATGAACAGGTAAGCACTTATGTCACCAAGTATATCACATAAGTCTTACATAATCATTATACAATATATAAACCAGTTACAGGATACCACCACTCATGTCCAAAACCAAGTAAATTGTGCACTATTCACTTTAAGCACTAAAAGAACAAATAACACTCTATAGGTTATCACGTAAGGATACAATATCATATAAATAACCCTATGCATTCACAATACAATATTAAACACCTTTCGTTAAGGTTCCAAGTTCATTTATCAAGTTTTATAAACTTTGGTTCAAGTTTCACATGTGCCTCTCAAGCATTTTCAAGACATTATTTAAAGTCTTTCCCCTTATCCAATTGGACTAATTCAAGTTCCATTATGTAGTACTAAAGTTGTACTAGATTCAGGATTAAAGAGTGTTCCAATTTATGTTGGTTAGACTAGGTTTGCAAGGCCTAGAAAAAGGTTCAAGGCTGCATTTTGAAAATGGTTCAAGTCATAACTGCCTTTCAAGCATTTTCACGCCACTATTTAAAGCTCTTGCCAATATCTTTTTGGCCTATTCCAAGTTTCACCTTGTAGTACTAAACTTGTACTAAATTCCTAGTTAAAGAGTGATTAAGTCTATACTCATTAGACTAGGTTAAAAAGCTTGCAAAGTGGCCACCTCAACCCAGTTTTGGCACGACTCGTGCTGCTGGGAACGAGTCGTTCCCAAGACCTGCACGACCGCCCAGGTTCCACGACTAGTGCCCCCTTTTGTCCCTTTATGTAGCACGACTGAAGCAGCTTGGTCACGACTCGTGCTCATAGGCACTAGTCGTGCCTCAACACCAGAAGCCACGGTTTGCACAGAACAGTAGCAAGAACAACAACAAAACTTCAGGCTTCACATCAGCTACTGCAAGGGCCATTTCTAACAGTCTATACACATATCTTGGACCATAATATACCCCCTCTATCACTAATAACACATCTATAACATCTTTCCACTTCAGTTCAAACCATTAAATCACCCTTTTTATATGTTCATCAACCTTACTTGGGTTGTTCCATTTCAACACCAAGGAAATTGATTCCACTTCACATAAACCCTTTATAACCTCATTTCAACATCAATTTACAAGGTACGAGCAGTTATTTGAAAAGAAACATAACCACTTACCACAAGTTATCCAAATAAAAGAGAAAGATAATCGGATCTTCTTGCTCAAACACTTTCCTCAGCAAGCTTTCAAAGTTGGAATTAACCACAGATCAAGGACTGAATTTCTGGGATTTTTAGACACTTGGCTAGGGTTTTGGGCTCTTCCTTGGCTTGTAGAAACCTTTAGAAGATTGAGGAATGCTTTATGCTTCTTGAAGAAGCTTTAAAAGAGATATATATAAAACATTTACAATTAAGCTCCTCAAAGATTGAAATGCAACAAAACACCACCTTTAACTTAATGTTACACCTAAGCACCTTGATAACTTTTATAACACTTCAAACCATTTCAAAGTCAAGGGTCCACTGCCTTTTTCATCCTGGCAGAATTGGTTTTCAACTTCAAAAATCCTTTGTTTAGACATTATATGCTTCAATCAAGTTATAACATCTAAAAACACATAGTTCATCCAAAATGTCAAAATGAACACGTAAGCAAATCAAATGCTAACAAACCAAGGATGATATGCAAGGCATACCCAACCCCACGTGCTTCACGTGTGACCAAATTGTGCCTAGGATTAGGGTCGTGACAAGAGCCGTCAATTCGGGGTAACAGGACGGGACGGGACGGGTCGTCCCATATTTTTTGCGTGCCTAAAATACCTCGTCTCATCCCAAATCTATCTCGCGACGTGGGAAAATATGGGAAAATGCGCGATAAGAAGAATCTAATATTATAAAACTAAAATTCAACTTAGATGATGTCAAAACATTAAATTGAATACATAAGATTAATATTTTACAATCCAACAATATCAAAACTTTTTAATTTCATTAAACAACTTAATCAACACAAAAGACAATGTATAGTTGAAAAAAAAACTAAAGATTAATTGCTAAAATACCTTTGAGGTTAAAATAGAATAAAATAAATATTAAAATTAATAAAATGCGGGATGTCCCGTCCCATCCCATCCCGCTTTGTCATTCGTCCCAAATGGAATATCCCAAATAGGCATGCTTTTATACGTGATTAAAATATATTATCCCGCCTTGTCCCATTTATATGACGGGACGGTACCTATTGACGGGACGATCTCAAATTAACGGCTCTACCCACCAGAAACCCCACCCCACCCAAATTGAAATCAAATCTATTACAGGCGTCGTCATTTATATGTTGGAGGGGTCGTCTTCTCCCAATACACGACGTCTTCCTAAAACTTTCGGATCACGTAATAATGAATATTAAACCCGAAAATCGAATCTACTTCTCAAAAGTCATCATTCTTTGACCTTTCACCTCCAAGAGCCGAACCTCCTCCCTTCGGCAGCTGCACCTTATTTCTCTCACACAACGCCTACACACATATCATATCATATTAGAACCAAACGTCTCTTACAATGTCCAATCGATAAAACAACAATAACAAGCAGAATTAAAACAATAGTTTCCCCAAGCCCCAACTGAAATTCATTCCCAAAAGTCCCAATTCTTCATACATCCCTAAACAATCCCCAACCCCCACCCTCTCCAACTTTCTCCACCAATCATCTTCTCCTTAGGAGGGGTGTTGTCGGCAAAGGATGGTGGTGAGTTACGGAGAAAAAGGGTGAAGAAGAAAAGATTTAAGTTGAGAGGGGGTTGATTGGTAAATAAATAATTTATATTTTAGCCCTTTTATTTCTTAATTATACACTAAAAATAATTGTAGTTATGTTATATTAATTGAATTGATTTTCCAATTTTGTCATTAAAAAGTGGGTCATATGCATTGCACATGTATATTTAACTGGAAAAATGGATATCGTTAGCAATAGATACATTAAACGAGCATACAAAACAGACAAGATACTGTGTTTGCAATGAAAACTAGTTTAGTTATAAAATTCAAACACGCATATAGCTGGGGTAATATTGTTACATTTTTTCTTATAAATAATTTGGGATCATAAGATGACATACACACACACACACACGTTTATATATATATATATATATATATTTATATATATATATATTTATATATTTATATATATATATTTATATATATATATATATATATATATATATTTATATATATATATATTTACATATATTTATATATATATATTAAAATCAAATAAAATATTAATCCTTTAAAATAAAAATTAATCATAATTTTATTATTATCAATGATTTTCAAATATTGTATACAAAGAACTATTGAATTGCATATGAATAAATAAATATTAATAATAATTAAAGAATAAATTTACTAAATAATATTTCATATTAGTATACTAACCTCCGTCCCATAAAATCTTACCCATTTACTATTCTGACGGTCAATGTAAAAGAACTTTGACCAAGCATTAATGTCAAACTAATCATTTTAATGAAATTTTAAAAATTGTTATTGATAAATCACTTAATGATTTATCAATAACAATTTTTAGATTTTCAATGTGACGATTAAATTGACATTTTTGTTTGGTCAAACTTCATTAGTATTGACCGCCAAAAACAGAAGTGGGTAAGGTTTTATGGGATGGAGGGAGTATGTGTCATATTAACTATTATGTGTTAGAGAATAAAAGACAAATACTTTGGGGCATAAAAGCCTTAGCTTCTTTGTATTGATACTAGAGATATATATATATAAGATTACATGAGACCTTTTCCTACTCATATTGTAATTTGCACAATTGGGAAGCTAAAGGTAATTAGGAAACAAGAGAATAAGGAAACTAGATATTACAAAGGAATTAGGAAATATAGAGAATAAGGAAACTAGATATTACAAAGGAATTAGGAAATATAGAGAATAAGGAAACTAGATATTTAGGAAATAACTATTTCCTTAACATGCCCCCGCAAGATGGACGAGCGTTGAGCGAGACCAATCTTGACCATTAATGCTTGAAATCGTGCTCGAAGAAGCGGCTTTGTAAGGATGTCTGCTAGTTGATCATTACTAGAGATGAAGGAAACTCGAAGTTTGTTGCTTTGAACAAGTTCACGCACAAAATGATAATCAAGACCAAGATGTTTCATACGAGAGTGAAACCGGGGATTGGCTGCAACATAAGTGGCACCTAGGTTGTCACAATAAATAACCGGAGATGACACTTGTGGACAAATGAGCTCATGAAGAAGATTTTGAAGCCAAAGAATTTCAGCGGTAGTGGCAGCCACAGCCCTATATTCTGCCTCTGTGGATGATTGGGCTAGCGTCCTCTGTTTTCGGGCACTCCAAAAGATAGCATTTCTTCCCAAATAAACAATGTAGCCAGTGGTGGAGATATATGAGTCAGTATCTCCTGCCCAATCAGCATCTGTAAAGGCATGAAGTGTAAGGGGGGAATCTCTGCTAATGAGGAGTCCATGGGAGGCTGTCCCAACTAGATATCGGAGCACACGTTTGAGAGCTAACCAATGATCTTCGGTAGGCTTGTGCATAAATTGAGATAGACGATTGATGGCAAAGGAGACATCAAGTCGTGTCAAGGATAAATACTGCAGGCTACCCACTAGAGCCCGATACTCAGAAGGATCAGCCAAGGGAGTTCCTCGGTGAGCCGAGAGGGGGGGTTGAGGAGCCATGGGTGTAGGAATCGGTTTGGCCTCCAACATGTTTGTACGTGCTAGTAAGTCAGTGATGTATTTCTGTTGACTAAGTATGATCCCTCGGGCGTGTGGCAGAACTTCTACTCCAAGAAAATATGATAGAGCCCCAAGATCCTTAAGTGAAAATCGGGAAGAGAACTGTGTGATGAAGGAGGATATTATGTCATGGTGGGGCCCGGTGATGATGATGTCGTCAACATAGACCAAGAGATAAATGATACCGCGAGGATGATGCAAGATGAATAGAGAGGAGTCCGAGATGCTATTTTTGAACCCAAGTTGGAGTAGATATGATCGAAGCTCATTGTACCATGCCCGAGGAGCTTGTTTCAGCCCATATATAGCTTTGCGTAGCTTGCAAACATAAGATGGATTAGCCGAATCAAGAAAACCGGGTGGTTGACTCATGAATATGTAAAGGCGTTATTGATATCAGCCTGGCGGACACTACTAGAAACTGAGCAATTATCGACGGAAATTTCCGTCGGTAATGCCTAAATTCCGTCAGTAAATGAGCATTACCGACGGATTGCGTTCGTCAGATTCCGTTGGTAATACCGACGAAAATATGTCTGTCGGAAAAGAGGGCATTAGCGACGAAAATGTCCGTCGATAAATAATGTAGAATTTCCGATTGACTGATCCGTCGGTAAATCTATTATCAACTTTTAAATTTAAAAAATTACCGACTGAAATTTCCGTCGGTAAATTTGCAAAGAATTTAAAAAAAAAATACTGTATTAAAAAATATCACTGAAACCTGTTCAAACAAATACCAAAATTCCCACATGTTTAAAACATACACCAACATAAAAACTACTTAAATTTGATTACAACTCAATCAAACATTCACCAAAAACATGAAAAAACAAATTCTATGTAATTCTGATTAGCTACTTAAATTTTATTACAACTCAAACAAAAACATTCACCAAATTCATGAAAAAAACATATACCAAAATTCCCACCTATTTAAAACATACACCAAAAACATTCACCAAAAACTATAGGCTTTGGAGGGAACTTCAAATCCACTAGAATAATCCTACAATTACATCAAGTTATCACCAAAAATACATAAAGCAGATCCACTATGTTATTTATATTGAATGTGAAACAGACATGACATTTCAGTACTTTACATCTTTTTGCATATTGAGGATCATGCTAGATCACCTTAACTTCCTCTTTCTATTTTGAGAGTTTCACATTTCCAGAGAAGAAATAGATAATCAAAATAAGGATCAAATGGGAAGGGGCAGCACTATTACTACACATGTTAACTTTCCTTAATGCAGCCACAATTTTGAAAGAATTCAATAAATCAACAACTGCTAAAAACCCCTCAAAATTTAATGCTTTATCAATAGTGCCATCCAGAATCGTGATTCTCCCTAGCAAGGTAATCGACAACTCCACTCCGAATTCAGTGGATAACTGTTTATTCCTAAATACTTTGTCAAATTTGAGTATAGTTAACCACTAAAATATATATGAGACAAACATTTTGGGACGGAGGAAGTATAATGCAACTTGTTGAAGGCTATACGATTAAGAGAACTAACCTTATTTATATTATGAAGCAGAGGGTAAATAATTTGAAAATAAGAGGGATATATAAAATGCAGGAGTAGTTGGCAAGATTCTTCAAGCATATATGAAGCAGAGGGTATTTAGGTCCTAAAAAAGCTCCAAGAGAGCTCGAGCAGGCTCAACTTGGCTTATGTACACACCCCTGGGTTTAGGTAATCTTATGCAGTAAGAACATTAAACTCAGTTGGTCATCAACCTAGAGTATAAAACACACAAATATATATAATAACAAACAGATAATTAAGGATAGCTTGCCTTGAAAGATCTTTTCTGGACAACACATACGCTATGTTTACAGGTTCTTAACCAGGTGAGACTCTGCAAGAACCTGAAATGATCCAATGCATTAACATCATCATATATAAATGAAATTTATATAATTACATTTAAGTTATTGATTAAACTGCATAAATAGAATAAGAGACTCTTATTATGGGACAGAGGAAGTACATTTAAGAAGCACAAGCTATTATCATCAAATACCAGATGGCATGAATGACAAGATTTTATCTGAATGACAATTATAGTATGAGCATTATCATTATTATTCTTACTGGATCGAACTATTCTGAATGGAAACGTGCTATGTCGATCGCTTTATCTACAAAATGAAATTTGGTTTTATTACTGGAGTTCATAAGAGGCCAGATTTGAATTCAAAATACCTAATTCATGGAATCGTTGCAATGACATGCTTACCTTTTGGATTCTAAATGTTGTTAGTCAGGAGATTAGGTCAAGTATTGTTTATGTGAATAATGTTAAGGAAATGTGGGAGGAATTACAAGTGTGGTTTACTCAGGGTAACGCACTTCGTATTTATCAAGTAAGGAAGGATATTACTGCTTTTACTCAAGGCTCCCAATCTATTACTCAATATTATACAAAGTTCAAGTCATTGTGGGATGAATTTCTGAATTTACATAACATTCGTAAGTGTTTGTGCAATTGTGGTTGTGGTACTAGTCAAAGATTGGAGGAATTTAATCATGTTCAACACTTAACTCAATTTCTCATGGGACTTAAAAGACTGTTACACAATTAATAGAAGCTCCTTATTGATGATGGAACCTTTGCCTACCTTGAGTGAAGCTGGTTCTCTCCTTTATCAAGTGATGCGTCCTGACCTCCTCCAAGCACCACCTATAAATCAATAAAATAATAAATCAATAAAATAATAAAAATAAAGTTAAATCTGTGTGTATCTGTATAGGCAAACTCATACTCATGATACCACTTACCTGCTAAGAAAGCACTAGGAAATTAGGTTCCCATGCAATAAAGATAGAATAATAATTTTAATAAAATTTATAGACTTGAAAAAACAGCGGTTCTAGCTAAATATCAAGCTATACATAGATGTATCTAACCACAATAAGAAAAGATTGCTGGCTCTTCAAAAAGAGATGTTATATACTAGTTTTCTATCTTTAACCTCCAATTCCGGATACGAGGCTAGGCTTTATGTTAAGGAAGTACTGCAGAGAACATAATAACAGTTCGGTTTCAAGCTTCAGACACCAGAATACAATTCTACTTCAAGTTCAAGGGTTCACCTAGTTTGTTTCTATCAATTCAACTGCAAATTTGAAGTCAGTACCACAAAGGCACTCTTAGGATTTCCAATATAGAACCTCTCCAAAAGTAGGCTTTCAACAATTGCCATGGGGCCATTTTTTACAAATCCCTTCATCATATTTTGTAAGCAACAAATATTTGTTTCTAGGCAAATATGGTTTTACAGATGAAAATAATTTTTGATATGCAGCCATTTGTTTCCTAGGCAAATATGGTTTTCCAAAATTATAGTAATAGGGGTGAACTAAATTGAGAGAATAGAGCATTATTTTGCTCCAATGGAATTCTAAACCTTGCTCTATTATGAAGCAACTCTATTTCTTGCACCAAATTTGGTGTAAGGGATAGATCTGCGCTATCCCATTTTCCTCTCTATTTTTTTTTAATTTTTTTTTCAGTATTTATGAAAAAATTTTATAATATAAAATATGAATAACATAATATATTTACATAACGGAAATAATAATGAATATTTCAAGAATATTTTTATTTGGCATAAGATTTAAAGCAAATTGTTGGAGAAGCTTGGTGCAAAAAATTTGCACCATTATAGAAAATAGTACAAATGTTACACCAACCCGTTGGAGATGGTCTTAGGTTTTAAGACACATCTTGTTAACTGAAGCGTCCAAAACAGAAAGTAGATTCTTTTAGTGGAACGGATGAAGTATAATTACCAAGGAAAAGGTTGTAACAAGCCTAAAAGGCTACTGTATGCCTTTTGTTTTCGTTAAACGTGTGTAGAAAATATAAGTGAAAGAACGTATAATGGAGAGAAATGCAAGAAATTGGGAATGCTATGATACAAACAAAATATGAACCAAATGCCAAGACAAGCCCGCCAAGAATAGTCGTAGCTGCATTCAACCCCAGCCATTCCATTACTGTGACAGAGAGCACAAAACAGACATAGATTGTTATATTATTATAAAGCAAGTACTGATTAAGAATAAAGACATAAAGGTTTATGTCACAAAGAAATTTTAACAATTTTAACACTACAAAAAGGAGCAGTAGAAAATAGTAAATAAAATGTAATATCCACACTTAAGGGAACTGACATTACTAAGAACAAAACAGAAAATCATCAGCAAAATAAAAAAGAACCCCAAATATATATTATGTTACATAATTTAAATTTAATTTTAACTTTTGACATTTTTTCTTCTTTTTATATTCTTTGATGTGGTGGTGTTTGTGTTTGTGGGGGGGGGGGGGAGGCACTAGCTGAGCTAGGTAGGGACTAACTCTGAGTGCCCCAAGTCAACTCAAACATACAGTTTATTTACCAAGAAATTGGAAAGGGTTAGAAAGAGGATATTTACTTTCTAGCAATCAGATTCCAAGGATAATAATTGCACACAAAAAATGAATCAAATTATGCTAAAAGACAACATTTGCAATTAATTGAAAGAACCACACACAAACACTGAAAAAAAGTGAAAGGGAAAGACATGGTTTTTGTCATCAGTGTCTACATCTGTAGAAGTGTCAGCACCCACCATTGCCTGCGGTACAGCACCACCGCAGCCACCATCACCCTTGTGGATCATGAAATGCCCTGTATCCACCCCTGTTCTTCTTGTTCCCATTTCTGCTGTTGAACTGAAATTCTACAAAAAAAAGAACACATTTTCCCTTCAACCACCAAACTAATAACACACACACACACACAAAGAGAAGTAGTTGGGGATGATAACGTATTATGAGCCCCAAATTGCAAGTTATTAGGAAATCACTAAATGACTTGCCCATCATTTATCACAAAATCACTAAAAGAAACACATCTATATATAAGGAAATCAGCTAGAAACAAGTCATAATTTGCTTCGAGAAGATATTTACAATTATTTTCTTAAAAACTAATGAGATCATATAAGTATTTCGCTAGTATACATGTACTTGATCATTTCCGGAAATATCAAAACATCTCCATCGGTCTCTTCACTGCCTTCACATATCATCAAACGAGTCTACACAAGAGATCCTTAATTGTACATGTTAGTATTCATATGAGTTGGAGGGGGGGGGGTGATGATGAAAAAACTGGACAGCTAAAAGCCTGGATGGAAGCAAAGTCTAAATAAGAGAAAGCAGCCAAATCTGATTGGAGAGAATAATTATTCAAAATGCTTTCCAATGCACGCACTATTCCAAGTCTTAGCGTATAAACTAATGAAATAGGAAGGCAGAGACATCTATTTATAGTGAGAAGTCACAACCCATATTCCAATACTGTACAAGAACAGAGCTCTCCCTATTAATTATACTTTGCCAAGCGGAAAATAACACATCTCCCATACGCACCTTTATGCATCTTATAGATTCTTAACTTATGCAGACCAAGTAGAAATAAAGATAATAAATTTTCCGCTCTAGAAATTTGGCCAATCAAAACAGTGATACATGTACTAAAATTTGCAGCACTATTTTCACACAAACAGGGAGGTGCATTAAGATGTAAAGCCACAAGAGATATGCAATACAGAACTATCACCTATCAACAGGAATTCAAAAACATCCATATAAATTCATGCTAATACAAATCAAACCACGGAAAGACAAGAATATATTACCCCCTGGATTCTCTTTCCAGTGATAGGACATTTAGGCCCACTGGCTCTCTTCTTGGTGGTCTGGTAAACTATCTTCCCTCCTAAACTCCAACATACAAGGCAAATATCAGTATAGGTATCACTGCAATAGATTACACAAAATTAAAAATATAATTTGTTATTCGACAATTGTCCATCTAACAAAATGATCCTTCTCATCTCACTCCTTTCTACTTATCAACAAAATCTAAAAACGAAAAATAGCATTAACATCAAATCAAACACCAAAAATCATATTTCCTGCTACTAAAAATAAATGAGCAGATTCATGCGTTATGGCCCATGAATCATTACAATCTACCCAATTGATTAAACTCGGCCTTTGCGCCGATTACATTAGGCCGCTATATGATTCCCTTTCGCCATTAGCCTCGGTCCAATCAACCCAGGCAATCTAACACATATAAATTACTACTAGGGATCTACATATAACACCTTAAATAATCGGAAAAATGAAAGAAATTGACGAAATGCGAAAGAGGAATTAGGGTTTAAGAAATCAACAGGGGTTTTGACGACCCTGTGCTGGTTGGATTTTGATGAGCCCGGATCTACTGGACCGGGCCCGCGCTCGGTCTGGTCCAAGGAACCAGTGACGTGGCAGTTCCTAGACCGCTGGGGGGGAAGACCGCGGACAGATAGGCCCTTGAGGTCAAGACCGCGTCCCTCCCCGCATTAATCCTATCAAAGACCGGAAGGATCCTGACCGCTATATTCGTGCCCGCACGACCTGTGACCGTTGGGTCCGTGCCCGCAGATCGTATGTCCGCTGGATTGGTGCCCGCAGGAGTCATGACCGCGTCAACCGTGCTCGCGTCATATACCTTTGACTGCGGCCACAATGTTGACCGCGGGCACATGTCTGCTTCCCGGTTAATGTCAAGCCTTACTGAGCAAGTTAGCTTACTGGCTCTGACAGGCCACTTGCCGGCTCCCCCATCACGCATTTAATGCGGCTCAGTCAGGCGCCTACTATTCCATTTAATGCTCCAAGCCGGCTACACGGCTCATGTCCCTTTCAGCCATGTCCCCTGGACAGTCAATGTTTCCTCCCTGACAGGACCAATTAGATGCGGACACGTGTAGCTGGTCAAATACCAAAGTGCCCCCTAGGGCTGATCTCATTGCTTACCTCAACAAGCACCATTGCATTGCCTATAAATAGAAGGCCTTTACCCCCTTGGGCAAGGTAAGTTCCATATACAATTGAGTAAGCCATATTACTCTAAACCCTAAACACACACACACTCCAAGGTATTCAAAGCCTTATTACTCAGTATTCTTACTCTCACACCCGAGGGCCTGAGTTGGAGTAACATCCAACTTTGACCTTAACGGTGCTTGTTTGTGTTGTGATCTAGGTACCATCCATCCACTAAATATCCTAGCCAGATATCCTTGAACCGCTCCTGACCCTGAAAAGCTTGGCGTCATCAGTGGTTCCATTGCCGGGAAGCAGAATCTTTTCTTTATTTACTTCCCGTGTATTTTGTTTTCAAGGCACCTCTCGTGTCCTAAACAAAACAAGTGCCGAAAGGCTCTTCTTTTTCCATCATCTTTTTACAGAATATGTCTAAGATACTGGAAAACGCTGGTCATTTGACCTTGGAGGATGAGAACCAAGCCTCACCCTCCACTATCAACAAGGGTAAGCAAACTAACTCTGTCTTCAACAGAATGGGGGCCCGTTCCCAGTCTGCTCACACCCTTTCCCCCGGCCAGAAAGCCATGCACAAGCTGACAGACCAAATACGTGCTGAAAAAGCACAAGCCCTCCTAAACAAAAGTCCCAAAACTCCCCAAGCTCCCCCCAGAAACACCACCATGAACACTCCTCTCTCCCCGGAGCAAATCCTGAGGAGACAAGAAATTCTGGACTCCAAATCCAAGCTGGTCGCTGAGGCCATGGCAATTGCCGACCAACAATTGGAAATGTTCGAAATAGAGGCCAATGGAGGGCTACAGTTCCCACAAGGGTCCCAAAGGTTCTCCCAACGAGCTCCCGCTAAATCACTTGCTAGTCAAGCTGCGGGGGCAAACCGGGTTGAACCAACCCTTGAGCGCGGACAGCTGGCCAAGCGCAGTGTGGTGCACGTAGATGATAGCGAGGAGATTGGGGAAGAGGCGCAGTCAAACCAACGTGCGAGGCCCCAAGCACTACCCCTGGCTCCGGCCAAGGGGAAGGCCGTGGCTCCACGTAATAAAAAGCAGAAGGTTGATAGCCAGAACCCTGAGTTCGTTGATTTCATGCAGAAAATGTGGGAGACCCATCAGAAGGCAGCCCAAAAATGTGGTCGCACAATGGATGCCTTCAGCGACAAGATCGCGCGGGCACCTATCCAGAAGGGGAAGCCCCCCCAGATGGATACATATGATGGTTCCAAGAACGCGAGGAGCCACATGGGTCGATTTGAGGGCCAAATGGCATTATTCTCCGCGGACGAATCCGTAATGTGCAAAGCTCTAGCTGCCACTTTCACGGGCAAGGCCCTATCCTGGATGCTGGCTCTCAAACCCCGCTCCATCAACTCTTTCAGCCAGTTCAGGAACATTTTCCTTAATGCCTTTGCTGGAGCCGGGGTGCCCGCTAGACCAAAGACAGATCTTGTCCGTGTCAAGCAGGCCCCCACTGAATCCACAAAAGATTACATTGCTCGCTTCAGAAAGGTGAGCGAGGAGATAGTGGATCTGGAAGAGGGGGATATTAGACTTTGCTTTGAGGGAGGCCTCACCTCCTCCTTCCTGAAATTGAATTTCGCCTCCAGCCAACCAAAAACAGTGGAGGAGATGTATGAAAGGGCTTCTGCCATTGCCTCTGCCGAAGAGAGCAGTATGCCCGCTCCCCGAGCTTCAGCCAAGGAAAGAATAAGCCAAGTTCAGGAGACCACCCCAGAGGCTGCCCGCGTTAACAACCAGGGCAAGAACAGAGGCCGTGGGTCGGACAAGCTCCGGAAAAAAGTTGAGGAAACAGTCTACACTGAGCTCAGGAGCCGAGCAGTGATCATGAGGGCATCAGACTTTCCTCCTCCTCCCCCCATGCTCAGAAAACCAAATGAGAGGAGTAGGACAAAGTTCTGCGAGTATCATAATGATCACGGGCACGGAACTGAAGACTGCTTCCAGCTAAAGAGAATAATTCAGCAGAGAATCAATGATGGGGAACTAACCAGATGGATCAAGGGAAACAACCAGGCCCCCAATAATAACCAGCAGCGGGCACGAAACCCTCGTGGTCCCGAGAGGGTGGAAAGAGACAATTTTGAGGATGACGACGGAGACTACAATATAAACTTCATCGGAGAAGAACCTCCCTCCAACAAACAGCTCTCCCTCCAAATCCGGACATTAGAGAAGGTTTTATCCATCCCATGCAATGGCTCAGGAAGAAGAGCAAGAAATTGGGTTCAAAAGGAGTGAACTTGCCTCCACCCTTTTTCATTCCACTCAGCCTCGCACCCTCAGAATGAGAATCAACCGGGCAAACATAGGCCGAGTGTTGATAGATACTGGAGCTGCCCGCGATATACTCTACTACCATACGTTGGTAGGAATGAGAATGACTGAAGCGCATTTTTTTTTCATATGCGGGCATGCTTGAGGGCTTCACAAATCACGCCGTAAGGGTAAATGGGACGATTGTGTTTGACGTAACTATTGGGGAGAAGCCCATGCTGAAGACGGCCAAGGTAACTTTCATGGTGGTCGATCTTCCTTCCCAATACAATGCCATTCTCGGCGTAACTGCTCAGGCCGAATTGGGAATAGTTGCGTCCGTTCCCCACCAAAGGGTGAAATTTAACACCCCGGGCGGGGTTGCTACCATCAAGAATCAGCCCGGGAGATTCCTCCGAGCACTGGAGGAAATAAGGAAAGAACAGAAAGGCCAGGCATCCTGCCCGCAGATCGAAGGCGAGGACAAATCGAAAGAGGGAAAAGGCGAGGACAAATCAAAAAAGGGAAAAACCCTTGCACTCCCGCCGGCACCCATACCAATTGGCATGCTTTCTTTCCATTCCACGAAGGTGGAGCTCAAGACGAGCAGAAAATCGAAGCAATTGGCCCCTATTGAGGGAGGATATATTGATCGGGGAATAGAGGGGGAGATTGACCGCGATATCATATACTCTATGGCAACACTGACTGGAGCTCAGGTCAACCCCCCAACCATAATCATTGACTCCTTGCACAACCGTGAAATCAGCGACCTCCAACCTAACGACGAGCTCGAGGAGGTGATAATCAATCCTCACTTCCCCGAGCAAACAGTTAAGGTTGGGCTGGAAATTCACAGCGAGGAGAGAAGGATACTCATTGAGTTCCTTAGAGCAAATTGCGATGTGTTCGCTTGGAGGGTGGAGGATATGCAAGGAATCAGCGAGGACGTGATCCTCCATAAAATCAATGATGACCCATCCTTCAAAAACATTCATCAGAAATCAAGGTACGTACTTCTCTCCGGAGAAAGAAATGGCAATCAAGGAAGAGGTGGAAAAATTGCTCAAAGCGGGGATAATTAAGGAGATTTCCTACCCCAAATGGCTGGCCAATGTGGTAATGGTCAAAAAATCCAACGGCAAATGGAGGATGTGTGTTGATTTCACCGATCTCAACAAGGCATGTCCCAAGGATTGTTTCCCTCTTCCTCGCATTGACAGATTGGTGGATTCTATAGCCGGCCACAGAGTATTAAGCTTCATTGATGCATACTCCGGCTACCATCAGATCCAAATGGCTCCTGAAGATGTCCGCTCTGTAGCTTTCATCGCTGCGGGCAAGACTTACTGCTACAAAATGATGCCCTTCGGGCTGAAAAATGCAGGAGCCACCTATCAAAGAATGGTCAATCTGGTCTTCAAAAACCAACTAGGCAGAAATCTTGAGGCCTACATTGACGATATGGTTATAAAGACTAAGGAAAACTCCCACGAGCTCGACGTGGAGGAAACCTTCAAAAACTTGCGCCGCAATAACATGAAGCTAAACCCCCTTAAGTGCGCTTTTGGGGTCAAGGCGGGCAAGTTCCTCGGATTCATGGTCAATCAAAGAGGGATAGAGGCTAATCCAGAAAAAATCCAAGCCCTATTGGACATGAAACCTCCTGCTTGCGTGAAGGATGTACAAAAGCTCAATGGCGGTATCACCGCACTTGGCCGCTTCATCTCGCGGTCAGCAGAGAGATGCCTCCCCTTCTTCAAAACTCTCAAAGGGAAGAGAGCTGATGAATTTACATGGAGCACTGAGTGCCATCAAGCTTTTGAGGAAGTCAAAACATACCTCGGGCAGCCACCTCTACTCAGCAGCCCAGTGCCCGGGGAAGAACTTTTTCTGTTTTTGGCAGTTACTGATCTGGCAGTAGCTGCTGTTCTTGTAAGGGAGGAAAATAACTCCCAAAAACCAGTTTATTATGTATCTAAGGCACTGTCCGCCGTAGAAGGGCGTTATCTTAATATAGAGAAGTTAGCTTACGCCTTGCTTGTATCTGCTCGAAAATTAAGAGCCTACTTTTCTGCACATCCTATAACTGTACTAACTGAGGCTCCGCTTAGAAAGGTTTTACACAAACCAGAGTCTTCGGGGAGAATGCTAGCTTGGTCTATCGAACTCACTGAGTTCCAGATCACCTACTCCCCGAGAAAGACAATCAAAGCGCAGGCCTTAGCTGATTTTGTGGTAGAATCATCATTCAAAATGGCGGACAGCGACCTGGGAAAAAGAAAGCGGGCAGAATCTGAAGAAGTCCCAAGTAGCCCGAGCACAGAAATCATACAGCCAAGGGAGCGTCCAGAGGAGGTATGGATTTTATACGTGGACGGCTCTGCGAGCAAGCTAATTAGTGGCGCGGGCATACTTCTGATCGCACCCTGCGGGGAGAAATTTAAGAGAGCCTTGAGGTTCAAGTTCGAAGCATCAAACAATCAGGCTGAGTATGAAGCGATTATAGCAGGCATGGAATTGGCAAGAGACTTGGGAGTTCAGAATATAGAGATCAATAGTGACTCTCAGCTCATAGTTAATCAAATTAGGGGGGAGTATGATACTATCAACCCAGTACTAACTCAGTACTGCGGCCTTGCAAAAACCCTCATCAAAAATTTCACCTACTATGAGCTGAACCAAGTCATGAGAGAGGATAATGTGGAAGCTGACCTCCTCTCCAGAATAACCGATCAGGAAATTGGGGAATTAGAAGCAGATTGCCAGATTGAGTTCTCAGAGAGACCTGCTATAGATCGGATTCAGATAAACAATATTGAGGATCAAGTAAGGGACTGGGTAGATGAGATGAAGGATTACATCGAGAAGCAAACCCTCCCCGAGGACCCAGTAAAGGCTAGAGCCATCAGAACGGTGTCCGCGAAATACCTCGTCCTCGATGGGGTACTTTTTCGACGATCATTCACCAAGCCTTTGCTGAGATGTGTCAAAACTCACATGGTCACCAACTTACTCTATGAGGTCCATGAAGGAGTTTGTGGCGGACATCCAGGTGCTCGCACCCTCTCAGACAAGATCAAATTCCAAGGATTCTTTTGGCCCACAATGAGAAGGGATGCACAGGAGTATGTGAGAAAGTGTGATAAGTGCCAGAGATTTGCAGACATCCCCAGACTACCATCAACAGAGCAAACTTTGGTCGTACCATCGTGGCCGTTTGATACGTGGGGGATTGATCTCATTGGACCATTCCCAACTGCTAGAGGAAACATTAAGTATGCTGTGGTGGCCGTGGATTACTTTACCAAGTGGACAGAAGCCAAGGGCTTAGCCACTATCTCCGAGGAGAATACAATCAATTTTGTCCACGATCACATCTATTGTCGATTTGGGGTTCCCCGAGCAATTATTTCAGACAATGGCACCCAATTCTCTGCGAAATTCACTGCTGAATGTGTGAGAATGAAGGTGCAACACCGTAAGTCCGCAGTTGCCTATCCTCAGGGAAACGGCCAAGCTGAGGCCGCAAACAAGCTAGTCCTGACCGCCCTAAAGAAAAATTTGGAAGGGCGAGGAGGACGATGGTTGGACGAGCTCCAGACCGCATTATGGGTTGTCCGCACAACTACAAGGAATTCTACAGGAGAAACTCCTTTCTCGCTCACGTATGGGTCAGAGGCAATGGCTCCAGTTGAGGTTGCCCTACCCTCGTACAGAGTCACATACTTCGACGAGTCTCAAAACGAGGCAAACAGAAGGTGTGACCTGGACGATCTCGAAGGAAAGAGAATGCGGGCATATGAAAAAATGGTAAACTACAAGCAAAAAGCGAAGAAGCACCACGATAAAAGGGTGAATAGGAGGAGTTTTTCAGTTGAAGATTGGGTACTCAGAAGCGTAGAGGTCCAAGGGACCCAACCTGGTTTCAACAAACTATCCCCGAAATGGAAAGGTCCATATGAGGTCACCAAAATAGTCAAGGAGGGCACCTACATATTGCGACCAAAAGAGGGAGAAGAGCTTAAGCACTCTTGGAATAGCGACCACCTTAAAAGATACTTCTTTTGAAATCTTTGTAATCTTTTGGAAGGAGTATAGACTATATGTATATATAAAGGAGAAGTTATCATCATATTTTGATGCAAAAACCTATTCCCACCAGCCTCAAAAGCTAAAGTGGATGCCCGCAAGCGGATGCCAGTAGGTTAAAGAGAAAACATATGAGCTCCTACCTACTGATGCGCAACGATCTCTCACGATCCGCAAGCCTATATGAGTACAAAGATCCATTACGATCCGTACTCCGATCGCGGGGAGGATACCCTGTCCTGCCCGCGTGACACCACCAAGAATAAGTGGATTTAGATGCCGCCGAGGACAAAGGCCAAGGTCCTTGTCCCCGCTCGCGCGCGAAGGTCCTCGTTAGGGCCGTTACTCGTATGCCTCGTATGTGACAAAGGCCTACATATAAGCCCGTTACTGTATCGCGTAAGACCCTCACACAAAACTCCAAGGGGTTTTGAATAAAGGGTCAAAAGCGTGAACCACCGGTAGTGGATACGATGCCGGTAGGTTAAAGGGCCGCTATGCTAAATATGCTCCTACCTACTGTTGCGCGGACTATAGCTTCACGGCCACACTCTGCATGCCCTATGAAGGTAGCTTGCCTTGGCTGCTTTTGACTTACACCACGGCTCGCAAGGCTGGGAATAAGTGTAAATGGATGACAGTGATCAAAAGAGTTTTACAAAGCCAAACAGACAAAGGGGGTTAAGGCCCCAAAGTTTGCCACAAGGCCAAACAAACGCGATCACAGACGAATAAGGCTGACTCTCACGAAAAATCCAAGTGATTTTGAATAAAGAGTTAGGAAAACTCAAAAAATACAGGCAAAGGGCCTACTAAGCTTTTGACCGCAGAAGGAGAGTATAAAGTTTAATTGCAAGTCAAAAAAGCTAGAGAAAGAGCAAGAATGCAAGTATCAAGGTACTCAAAAATTGCGAACACTCATAATAGCCTACGAGACTAGTAATTAAGAGAATAGTTACGAAAAAATTCTTCTATTGATATTGAAAAATATTTACAAAGTCCTAATCTATTACAAAAAGAAACAAAAACCTATACTATTGGAGCCTGATCCTTGGAGGCATCCTTGGCCGCATCTGCATTCTCTGTGGCCGCACCGTCTGTGCCCGCTTCTGAAGCCGGAGTGGGAGAAGGAAGACGGGTCATCAGAGTCTCTGTTATAGGGTCAGAGGAGGGCTCAGCAGAGACCGGGGCAGGAGCTGCCCGCTGAGGAAAGAGATCTCCTATGGCAGGCCCATCTGGAAGAACGCGAGCAAGGGCATCCCCGAGAGAGATAGGGTTCTCCCCAAATCGTAGTTCATCCAGTTCGCCGATTAGGCTGAGGGCAGTTACTTCTGCCACAGGAGGCAAGGAGGCCGCAGCGGACAGCTCCAAGCCCTTGACCTCATCCTCGGACAGAGGAACTAACGCATGCCCGGGCAAGCATTCTTCATCTGTAGCAACAACAGAGCCAATAACGGCCAACTCTTGTACAGAAAACCTGCCCGTGGCCGCGAAGTTCCGAATCTGTGTCCGGACCCCGGCCTCATACTGAGCCAGATTCTCAGCGACGAGCCAGTCCTTGAACTCTTGGGAGTTCTTATACTCCTCCACCGCCTCCTTGCGGACGTCATCCAGAGCGGACTTCCCCTCCGCCTCCAACCGTTTGTAGGGGAGCAGCTGCTCGGACAGCTCGTCCACCTTTTTCTCCAAGGCCTCCAGATCAACCTTGGCAGACTCCAGCTTGGCCGCGAGCTCTTTATTCCTAGGCTCCCACTCAGCCTTGTGCCCGCGGAGCTCATCCCGCTGACCCCTCACCCTTTCAAGGTCCTTCTCCACCACGGCCAGTCGGTCGGAGAAGTCCTTCAGATCAGACTCCTTCTGAGCGAAGGCCTTATCCTTGTCCTCCATGAGGGAGTTCAAGGTCCCAATCCTCGCTTGAGCCTCCTCCAGCTCACGGAGTTTGGCCGCCAAAATGGAAGTCTTGTTCTCCACTTCGGCGGTCAGGGTATCGCAGCTTTCCCGCAGCCGCAGTACTTTATTGCTCACCTACGAGGAAAGAGAACAAGAGTTAGACATATTGGAAGGGTGAAAGTGTGAAACCAAAATGGGACAGGCGATTATCTACCTCGGTCAGGGCGAGGACTATGTCCCCCACCATGGCAGAGGCATTCTCCTCGACAACTATATTCTTATAGAAGTCCGGGGAGTAAAGACGATTCACCAGCCCGATCCCCACTGAGGCGTTGGCTGAATTCCGGGCATAGATATCCACCCCAGTGATAGTGGGCACATCAGATAGCTTCTTTCTGACGGCCAGCGTCTCCTCGCGGGTGTTCAGAGGGGCCACCAGATAAGCCACTGAGCAGATGGACCCCCCAATGGGGGAAGAGGATGAGACCGCAGCAGGAGCAGTGGTGGTCCGGGGAGGAACGTCCCCGACTTTCTGGAGCTTCCTGTGTCCTTGCCCCCAATCTCCATCTCTTTCGTTCCTCTTCCGAGAATCCACTTGGTGGCCGGAAGGAATGGTGCGGCCTGGAGAGGTAGCTCAGAGAGCATTGGCCGGAGGAGGACCCCTGGGGGTGGAGGCAGATTTCCTGTAGTAGGGATAGTTTTGGAGCTGGTCAGAGGCTCCCCCATTTTTCTGCTAACTACGGGAATAGTCTTATCCTTGGTTGGGGCTCCCCCCAATTCAGCCTACCTCTTCGCAGCAGCATCCCTATTGGCCTTCATGTTTCTGGCCTTCAACTGAGCGGCATTCATAGGGGCCATCAGAAATTGTATTCTTCTGGATCTACTCTGGAGGGAAAGAAAAAATGGTTAGAATGCAGTTCAAAAATTCAAAGGCAAAATAAGTTGGCAACAGTTGTATGAAAAAAATCAGAGACCGATAAGTTCGGGGGGATCGCATTCTGCGCCCAGCATACAGGTCCTACATTCGGCCTCAAATTGATAGTGCTCGTGCACCCTCCAATCAGGGTCACGAGGCAAAGGCTCTATTTCTACTCTGGGGCATATGGGGCGCCCTCCCTGCGAGGAGCCACCCCCGAGTAGATCAATAGTGGCTCATCTTCAACTCTGGAGCCTACATCATATACAGGCTCCTCCCCACTGTCCAAATAGTTGGCCAGATATTTCTCTATGGCACAGCGCATGACATCAGCAGAAGAGGGGTCTGGATAGCTACTAGCGGCCACCTTCATCGGGACTGGACTTGAGGGTTTGGAGAAGGGCCAGCCAAACCTAGACTCAATGACCAAGATATCCTTCTGGTTCCATTGGTCAAATTTGTTTGATGGGGGAGAGAAGGTCCGGGTAGAATAATTCCTAGCCTTCAAACTCAGAATACTACGGCTGATCTGGTTCTGATAATAAGCATACAGCCCGGCCAGGGTAGGTTCATAACCATGGAATCTGCAAACCGCGATGAAGGAAACTATGGCCCTAATGGTATTGGGAGTCAGGTGCATGGGGAGGCATCCGTTGAACTCCAAGAAAAAGTAGAAGAAGGGGTCCAGGGGAAATCTCAGGCCATTCTCAAATTGGGCACCATAAAAAATGCAGGCCCTATTGTCCTCGCGGACATCTGCTACTGTTTCTGGCCGCAGCTTGTCCTTCAAATGAACGTGCCCAAAGGTGCGGACACGAAAGGCGTTGCGATCAACATTGTAGACCTCATAAATATCCTCCTCCCAGTCAATAGTAGCCACCTCCTTGGCTTTCTTATTACCGCGGCCACGGCCAGACTGTGGTTCACCTCACCGCCGGCCTCTTGCCTTTATTCCTAGCAGGGGCCACCACTATCTCCTCCTCCCTCGGAGTCAGGGTCAGAAAAGGCATCGACTATGTTCGTCGTCTCATTAGCCCTCTTGGAGGTCCCCGCGGCCCTCCTATCCTCAACCTCGCGGTCATCCTCCTCGGTCTCCGAGCTCGACGAGCCAAAGAGACCGGTGGCATCACCGCGGGCAGAAGTTACTTCATCCTCATTCTCCCCGCCTCCGGTCACCTCAAAATTCAGAGGCTCCGGCTCCTCACTACTACTCGCCCAATTGGGTTAGCACCAGGGGCCGCGTGCACCACATTGGGGAATACCGTCCTCAGGGGCAGAACATCCAGAGGGTCATTCAGGTCCGTGCCCGGTGCCCGCGAAGCATTGGTTTGATCGGGATCCATTAGTTCACACTTCTCCCAGTCAGTTATTTGTTCGGGGACACGAATCGCTCTCCTCACTAGTTCAACGGCGTTCAAAGCCTGATCTCTCTCACGGGGAAACCTGCACAAAACCCCCATTACAAAATTTCTTAGCCTACGGTGATCCCCCAACACCAGTACATCACGATTGTAAATATACTTCCTCTTGGCCTCCCACAACCGGGGTGGGACGAACGGCCCCCAATCAGACTTCTCACAAAAGTACAAGAAGCTATGCAAGGATAGCCTTAGCCACCCCAAACCTACCTTCCTAAAAATCCCCCCAGTCCGTTTACAGACGGCAAAAATATCAGGGGTGGCTCCATCTCCTAATTCTATGGGACGGCGGGGTCCAAATTCGCGGGTGGTCATCTTTCAAAACCCAGAAAAAGAAAAACAGAAAGGGATGAAGAAGAAACACCCTAAAATTACTTACGAAGGAAAGCTTGAGAGTTGGAGTCAGAAAACGGTAGCACGGAGTTCGCAGCAAGAAATTTCTCTCTCTCTAAAGCTCTTTGATGGTTTGGAAACGGTAAAAAGGGTTTGAGGTTTAAGGGTTTGGTATTTATAAGGCCTACCTATACGGGTTAACTCGTTAACCCGTATTAATTAGCCCACAAATCCAACCTCGAACCCTGAACCGTCTCCAACGTTTGAAAATTCGAAAAATTAAAGACATTTTGCATTTATTGCCCCTCTTAGATGATCGACACGTACCCCTGTACGTACCAATAACCCGTCTTTTCATCTGCCAAGGGGCCCACCTGTTAACCGGGAGGCACAGCATGCAAGGGGCCACGTGTCGCTCACTGGTGCCTCCCGAACGAGCCCATATGCCCATGGGGCCAAGTAACAACCAACAAAAACGCTAACACTGGTGCTCGCAAAAGCGGCGATCCAATCCTACCGAGCTTCTAGTACCTCCTCGCTCAGACCATAAATAATCATACTCGGAGCTAGGGGCCATTGATGAGCCCGGATCTACTGGACCGGGCCCGCGCTCGGTCTGGTCCAAGGAACTAGTGACGTGGCAGTTCCTAGACCGCTGGGGGGGAAGACCGCGGACAGATAGGCCCTTGAGGTCAAGACCGCGTCCCTCCCCGTATTAATCCTATCAAAGACCGGAAGGATCCTGACCGCTATATTCGTGCCCGCACGACCTGTGACCGTTGGGTCCGTGCCCGCAGATCGTATGTCCGCTGGATTGGTGCCTGCAGGAGTCATGACCGCGTCAACCATGCTCGCGTCATATACCTTTGACTGCGGCCACAATGTTGACCACGGGCACATGTCTGCTTCCCGGTTAATGTCAAGCCTTACTGAGCAAGTTAGCTTACTGGCTCTGACAGGCCACTTGTCGGCTCCCCCATCACGCATTTAATGCGGCTCAGTCAGACGCCTACTATTCCATTTAATGCTCCAAGCCGGCTACACGGCTCATGTCCCTTTCAGCCATGTCCCCTGGACAGTCAATGTTCCCTCCCTGACAGGACCAATTAGATGCGGACACGTGTAGCTGGTCAAATACCAAAGTGCCCTCTAGGGCTGATCTCATTGCTTACCTCAACAAGCACCATTGCATTGCCTATAAATAGAAGGCCTTTACCCCCTTGGGCAAGGTAAGTTCCATATACAATTGAGTAAGCCATATTACTCTAAACCCAAAACACACACACACTCCAAGGTATTCAAAGCCTTATTACTCAGTATTCTTACTCTCACACCCGAGGGCCTGAGTTGGAGTAACATCCAACTTTGACCTTAACGGTGCTTGTTTGTGTTGTGATCTAGGTACCATCCATCCACTAAATATCCTAGCCAGATATCCTTGAACCGCTCCTGACCCTGAAAAGCTTGGCGTCATCAGATTTGGTGGCATAACTATGCCGTTTCCGATACGTTAGCCTCTGAACCATCTTCTCCGACAACGCGAATAGATACACGCACCCTTCAACCAATACATAGATCTGATTCCAAAACCTCTCTTTCTCAAACAATCTCTCAACAATTTCACACTTGAATATAATTTCAACAAATACGCAAAAAAACAAGGAGTCAACCACAAATCAAAACCCTAATCAGCGAAAAACTATACCAAATTCAGAGATCCAAAAAATCGATTACTCAAACAATCAAATAATCATGAAAACACGCACAGAAACTCACGGATTAGAGAGAATGGAGTACGATAGTAGAGAGAGATTATAGAGATGGGTTTCACAAGAGTGGAGAGAGAGAGAAGCAATTAGGTTTAAGAGGGAGAGACGGCCGCTGTGTTCAATTTATACATTAAATTACCGACGGAAAATTCCGTCGGTAACCTTAAAATGTCCGTCGGTATTACCGACGGACGCGGTCCGTCGGTAAATTTTTGTCGGTAATTGGCCAGTTTCTAGTAGTGGGAGAGGCCATCCGTGAATAGTGGCAAGTGTGAGAATAGTACGTACCGTAGCGGGTTTGACAACCGGGCTAAAGGTTTCCGAGTAATCGATACTCGGACGTTGATGGAATCCTTTGGAAACAATGCACTGTTCTAAAAGACCCCGCCTAAGGGCGCCTAGGCCCCGCCTAGGCGCTAGACCCCTCTCCAACGCCTAGTTCTAAGCCCCGCTTAGGTCCCGACTAATCCCGATTAATCCCGACTAGTCCCCTCCTAGGCGCTAGGCCCGACTCCGCTGCCTAGCATCCGCCTAGCGCTTTTTAGAACCTTGGCAACAAGACGAGCTTTGTTTCGATCTATGGATCCATCGGGGTTGTACTTGGTTCTGTAAATCCACTTGCAACCAACAAGATTCTAAGAAAGAGAGGGAGGTACTAGATCCTATGTGTTGGTTTGTAAGAGCGCATCAAAATCTTTTTGCATGGTATTGCGACATAGGGGATTTTTGAGGGCTTGGGTAATGGTGGATGGTTCCTTGGTTTGAAAGGTGGCTTTTAGGTTTAATTTCTGGATTGGCTTGTGTATGTTATTTTGGGATCGAGTAACTGGGCCGGAAGGGGGTAAGGCATCAGGAGGAGGAACAATGCTGCTGGGCTGGAGGGCGGTCGCGCGGGTGAGTTGGGACGATCGCGCGAAGTTACTGGAGAAGGGGGGCGATCGCGCGGTTGGGATGTGCGAACGCGCAAAGTTACTGGAGAAGGGGGCGATCGCTCCCTTCTAAGGGGCGATCGCGCGGGTTGGCTGGATGGACCTGGTTCAGGGGTGGAGGGGTAGGTGTGTGGGTAGTTGGGGAGGCTATATCTGGTTGGTTTGAGGGGGACGGTTGGCCTGATGGAATTTGGGTAATGGAGTGAGAAGGGAGAAGGGAGAAGCAGAAGCGAGACATCACACCAATCATTGACCGTGAGAGTGGGAGTGGGCAGAGTGGACCGAGATTCAAAGGGGAAGACTGACTCAACAAACTTGACATGACGAGATGTGTGTATTTTGTTAGTGTTGGGTTCAAGGCAATAGTAGGCACTTTGAGTAGCTGAGTATCCAACAAAGACACAAGGAGTGGAGCGGGGATCGAGTTTGTGGGAGGTGTAGGGACGTAGCTATGGATAACAGAGACACCCAAAGCTATGGACTTTGAGGTAGTTAGGATGGTGTTTATGGAGGACTGAAAATGGAGAGTGGAGGTTTAGAGTGGGTATAGGCATGCGATTTATGAGGTAGCAAGTGGTGGATAGGGCATGAGTCCAAAAGGTACGAGGCATGGAAGAGTGGGTAAGGAGAGAAAGACCCGTTTCAACAATATGGCAATGACGACGTTCAGAATAACCGTTGTGCTCGGGTGTATGGGGAGGGGAAGTGAGATGTTGGATGTCATGGGAGGCAAGAAGGGTGCGAAGACCAAGGTATTCACCTCCATTGTCATTGTAGATGGTTTTGATGGGTCAACCAAAGTATTTTTCGACCATGGGTTTGAAGGTGTTGAAGATGGTGAGGCATCGTTTTTGTGTTTGAGAGGATAAAACCAAATATATTTGGAGAAGTGATCAACAAAGATAATGTTAGTGTAAACTGCAGATGATATCGTAGATGATTTCCCAGATTCCAGATGATATCGCAGATGATTTCCTGTGCTGGAATTTACATAGTTGTACATTTCTTATTTATTAATTAATAGACTAATGTGCTAATATAATATGTATAGTCTATGGTGTATGTCCATATTTCAGGTTGCAATATGATTGGAGAATGAGCTAGAAACATGGGAAATTTAGAAAAGAAAGATTTATGCATAAATAACATTTTATGCATAAACCGTCCAAGACCTTCTTTGAGTTAGCAAACATTAAAAACGTGGGAAGACTCATTCAAAAGGTTTGTTGCTGATTCAAAGAGAGTACAACATGGATAAAGCTAGGGAGTACAAGGCGTTGAAGCTTGGACTTGGTGATCAATCAACACGGTTGCTATTTTGAAGAAAAGTGGGTGCTTGAATTGAGGAACACTCCAACCACTTCCCCACTCTCCTTCAATGATCAAGGCAGCCCTAAGGCTGTTTATTTGAGTAGCCTTCAAGTATTTGAAGACTATAAATATGCTTGGAAGGTTTCATTTGAAGACACACCAAGATACGCCATTTCATACACACCTTCGAAGCATTAGAGATAGAGTTCTTTGTTTAGTTCGTTTCATCCTTCCTCCCTTGTAATTTCGCACTTGATTACATTGGTATCAAGTTGTGTGAAGGCTAGGATAGGATTTCGTTCTTTATCTCTTGTTCCATAGAGCTCATATTGTTATAGCCATAGGGAATATTTCGGCTTTGTAAATTCATTGTTTATAGTGATTATAAAGTCTTGCCTAAGAAGAGGCATCCTCAAGTTATATTTATATAACATGAGAAAAACAATTTTGGTGTTATTATTCCGCTGCAATCTCTTTTACAAAATTGTTTTATTTTCGAAGTGTGTGTGTGTGTGCTATCCCAAGTGCTATCGTTGGTGTTGTTATCACCTTGGATATCACTTGTGATTCTGGCCGTGACAATTTCAGATAATGTAGTATTTGTAGCCATCATGAGAAAGAAGAGGGAATGTCCAAACATCACTATAGAGAATATCAAGAGGACCAAGCGAGCGAATAGTATTATTATAAAAGGGTAATTTATGACTTTTATTACAATCGTAAGAGTTGCAATGAAAGTCACTAGAACAAGGAATTCCTAGGTGAAAACTATTACTCATATGACGCATAATGGAGTATGACGGGTGACCCAATCGATGATGCCAACTATACGCGAAAGAGACGGAGGCGGAGTGAACAGCGGAGTGGAATGGATGCCATTCATAGACGCCGGAATTAGGATGACCTTAGAGGAGGATTGCCCCGGTGTGAATGTCTTTTAAAACAAAAGAGGTAGATGAGAAGGTGATAGAGGCATTGTTATCTTGACACAGTTTAGAGATAGAAATAATATTGCGAGATAAAGTAGGAACATAAAGAACATGATTAAGTTTAAAAGAAGAGGAAGGAGTAAGGAGAGAGGTAGAACCAATGTTTGAGATAGGATGGCTGGATCCATCGCTTATGACGAGTTCATCGGTGCCGTCATAGGAATAATGGAGAGAGAGATTGTTGAGGTCATTTGTGGCATGATGCGTGGCTCTGCTATCAAGAAGCCAGTTGGGATGAGGGGCCGAGGAGGAGGTAGTGGCGGTATAGAGGGAATGGTTGGGTGGTTGACGGTTGGTGGGGTTGGGTCGCGGGTTGTTATTAGGTGGTGGTGGTGGGATGTTGGCATTGGGATATTGACATCTAAAGGCATGTCAAAAGGAGCGAGAATGACCAACTTCTCGGCACCATTAGCACTTTCCAAGGAAGTTGTTGCGGTATTGGTTGTTGGTGTTGGGCCGGTTGGTTTGGTTGGTGGATCTAGGGTTGTGGTTTAGGGATACCTATTGGTGTAATGCCCTAGGCTTTAGTTGTGTTTAACTTAAACCGTTATGTATCATCTTTATCCTTAATTATAGATAATGTTTATTATTTGATTATTATATATTTTACATATTTATTGTAATAATCTCCGTCCCTAATTATTAAGTGAATAATTAGTATAAATGTTAATGGATAATCATATGATGATTATATGCATAGAGACGCACATTAAATTTATGGGTACTTGTTAGAGAACAAGTGACTTGACTTGACCCGTATGAGATTTATGTCATGGTCAAATGTCATAATTAAATCTCATATGGTCACTTCATTTAGTCCCTAGACCTGAAATTATCATGACCTTACATATGATGAAAGTTATGTTTGATATTAGTCAAACGATATCTTAAGACGATATTTATAAAGGTTATCTTTGGCATGATCGGATTCAGATGGGAAGGATGATAAGTCAAGATGGAATTTTTCCCTCGAAAGAGAGATGTTTTGCTTGGGCCCCTCGATGAGTGATAATGATGAAAGTGTATGGCCATACCCCAATACGATTGGATTATCATTATACTCAATATCGAGAAAGCATTGAAAAAATACAAGTTGACGTGGACCATGACTTGTGTTCAATATAACATCGTGAGACAAAGGGAGAAATGGAAGTGTACCATTGAAAACATGAACTCTTACGTTATATTAATTGGGTAGACATAATGGCTTGCTAGAGTCCGCTTATGTTTTATGAGGGTCGATATGATCGGGCTCATTGCCAACATAATATAATCTTATGGGGTCACACACAATTGGAATGAATTAGTTAAACCAAAGGAAGAAATGATTGAGAGTTCCTGCAAATGGCATACTTGGTAGTGCGACAGAACTTTCCATATGGCATATGTCGCCGCGCGACACAACTTGCCCATAGGCTGCTTGTGGTCGCGCGATAGGTAGTGCCTAAGGTGGTTTGACAGACAGTTTCCTAATTCGATTAGGAAACAAATACCTATACTAATGTAGTATAAATATGAAGTCTATAAACCCTAATTGCCTAGCCGAATTTTCTAAAGGAAAATCACAACAAAAGGTTTCTCAATATTCTCTTCAAAGGTTTAAGGATCTAGCAATCATCAAGAATCGTTCTTGATTCATTCAAAGGTGTGGATGCTACTAGAGGGTCTTCGCTCGTACGACGATCAAGGCCTAGAGTTCTATTGTTCAAGCAATCTGAAGATTCAAGTCTTGAAGATCGAAGTTTGTGATTCAAAATCACATTGATAATTGTTCGATAGCTCAAGAATGGAAAGCATTCAAGGTTGGTAAATTCAATCTCATAGGAATTCAATTTAATTGTATAGAACGGATCTTAGGGCTCGTGGGTTTTGTGTTATTAGATGCTTAATTCCGCTGCGCATGGACCCATAAAATCCAACAGTGGTTTCAGAGTCCCGTTCGTATGGTTAAGTTGAATTAGCATGCTAGAATTAAGATATAAATTGTTTATATGCTTATTGCATGTTTTGTATGCGATAATTTTTATTGTTTTTGAAACAATGTGCCTAAATCGTTTTCTGTACATATTGAATTAAATCTGTTAAAAGCTGTTTATTTGATTTAATTGCTCTATGTTGGAATTGATTGAAGTTCGAAAAAACTGCCAAACTGGCTACTCTCGTCGTGCGACATAATTGGCCATGGGAAGTTTGATGGACTCGTATGGTCGTGCGACAGATCTGGCCTTCAGGAAGCTTCTGTCACGCGACAGTTCTTGCCTGATCTGGATATAATCAGTTTGTTAATTTTTCCTTGCTAATCTGTGATTATGTTTATAATCTGATATGTTTTTGTCTTAATCTGGATGCTATAAATTTTTGGAAATTAAATTTATAGGGCTATGCTAGATTAATTCATTGTTTATGCATGCTTAATTAATTTAAATGTGATTTTAATTAATTGTCGCGATGCATGAATTATATGTTCTTAAATGTTAAGAAGTATTGTTAGATGTTTAGTTGAAACATTGAATTGTAATTTCCTGAATGTTTAGTTGAAACATTAAATTTTGTTTTATGATTGTTTATGAGAAACAAGTTAGTTTATGCAAACTTTGATGGTTATATGATTATTTCTGAGAAACAAATCAATATACAAAGTATTGATTATGTTGCAAATCAGAGTTGGTATTCTAATTATGCATGTCTAGGAGAGTTCTGTCGAAGGAAAGATTTGGTACTTAAGTAGTCCTTATGGCTCACCTATCTTCCTGGGAACTTACCTGATGCGCGATTATGATTATCTTTGCTGATATGCTTATAATTTGCTTTAAAGAACCTTCATTAACTTTTAAGTTCTCTATGCCAATCCATGATTAAAACACTTGAGACCACTCGGATAGTTTTGGGTGGGCTTGCCATAGCAAGGTGCTTTGATTCTATTCGTTGTGCGAGCAAGATGAGGAAATGGTGGTTCCTATACGTTTAAAGTGGATGAACTTAATTTGGTTATCAAAATGGTTTTGGACCCAAGGCATAAGATGAGATTAAAATATGCTTAGACATATGATGTCTTAAATAAATCTCATAAAAGATCTAAGAGTCATATACGATATGATTGATGTTTTCTACTTAATTAATTTTAATCTTGAGCGGTGCGCCATAGCGTACTTGAGATTAAATTAAAGTTGGATCTTAGCCCATTAAATGTATATTATGCTTATTTGCATTGGAAGGTGTATAATTTAGTGAGAGTATTTGTGAAATACATGATTTTCTCTTAATTGATAAATGTGTTGATATCAATATGTGTTCATATAGTTTGTATATTTTGTTGTAGAAGTAGCATTACACAATAAATTGCGATTCGTCCTTATGAAGGACAAAGTTTGAAAGGAACGGTACAGATAATTCTGATTGGATCAGGAGCCTAAAGAATGGTTCTTAGGCAAATGTGTACGTTCTTGATGAATTCATTCCTGCTGAACCTACTGCAAATGTTGCAAAGGGCAAATAAGGAGAAACATTAGAAACATGTTGATGATTCTAATAATATTGCTTGCCTTAAAATTGCCACCATGTTTAAAGGCTCTTACGAAGAACCTTGAACATATGGAAGTTACTTTTTTTCTAGCACAAACGCCCAAAGGAAATGTTCCAAGTGCAAGCTAGGCAAGAAAGATTTGATTGTGTTAATGGTTAACACAAGAAAAGGGTTCAAAAGGAAAGGTAAAGAAGGTAAAGCAAAGGTTGCTAAACCTAGGGCAAAATTGCCAAAGCCGAAGAGGCTAAACCCAAAGTGTCTCAAAAGGATGCATTTTGCTACCATTGTAATGAGATTGTCATTGGAAGCGAAGTTGCATGGCTTATTAGGAAGGCCTAAAAGGTGAAGAAGGGGCAATATGATTGCTACTACTTCAAGTATCTATATTATAGATATTTTCCTTTCGACTTCTGTTCTTGGGTATATGATACCGGACATGGATCCTACATTTGTTTAAATGTGCAAGGAATAAAGAATAGAAAGCTACTAAAAAAAGGTAAATTAAAACTATGCGTGAGAATGAAGCAAGGGTTGCTACATTAAGCCATAGGGACTTATGAAGTCACTTTACCTACTTGTTTTGAACAAGTATGACTACGTTCCGAATTTGAGTAGAAGTATTATTTTCATTTCTTATATGGATGATGAAGGATATAAATTTCTTATTGAGAATAAGAAGTTTTATATTTATTTAATGATATGCCTTATTATTGTATTGCATATATCATTGAATGGTCTTCATATCCTTGATGATGAGAAACAAAATAATATTGAAGATATCTATGATGTAAATGGGAAATCTAAACTGAATAATATGAACAACGCGTTCATATGGCATTGCCGGCTTGGTCAGATAAATAAGAAACACATATCTAAACTCCATTAACATGGACTTTTAGACTCATGTGACTCTGAATCAATTGAGGAATGTGGATCTTGTTTATTGGGATTATTGATCAAACCACCCTCCACTAAGAGTAGTGGGAGTGCTAGTGACTTATTAGTCGTTATACATGAGATGTATGTGGACTATTAAACAGCATTGCTAGGGGAGGATTTTGGTGTTTCATCACATTCACCGATGACTTATCTAGATATGACTATGTCTATCTGATGAAGTCCAAAGGTGAATCGTTTGAGATGTTTCGAACATTTCAAGATGAAGTACAAAACAACTTGGCAAAACTATTAAGTACTTCGATTAGATCGAGGTGGTGAATATTTGAGCCAAGAGTTTGACAATCATCTCAAAACTATGAAATCATTTCAGAGTTGACTCCACCCGGAACACCACATTGTATGGTGTGTCTGATAGGAGGAATTGAACCTTGTAGGACATGGTTCGTTCGATGATGTGTCAAGTTGATTTTCCTATTTCCTTTTGAGGATATGCATTAGAAATAATGCAGTTACACTGAATCGAGTCCCTACTAAATCGGTTCCTAAGGCTCCACATGAGATGTGGCATGGAAGAAAACTTAGTTTGTCTTTCATGAAGATTTGGGTTTGCAAAGTTTATAAGAAGAGACTTGTCTCTGATAAGTTAGCACCAAATCTGACAAGGTTATTTTCGGAAATTAATCTTACAATCACAAAAGGAGAACAAAATGTTTGTTGCTCTACACAATTCGTTTTTTGAGAAATAGTTTCTCAATAAAGGATCTAGTGGGAGTAAAATTAATCTTGAAGAAGTTCAAGAACCCGAAAATAATATGGAACCAAGAGTAGAGACGGAACCAAGTTCACAAGGAGTTATGGAACCGGTTCAAGATGCGCAAGTCCATCGTAGATCGGATAGGTTACGATCCGAACTCGAGAGATATTGATTTCTCGTATCGAAAAATAATAAAGTGGAAATCATTGAGAATGACGATCCTACTTCCTATCTTGAGGTGATGTCCACTCCTAATTCGGATAAATGGTTGGGAGCCATGGAATCCGAATTACAATCCATGTTTGATAATCAAGTTTGGAACTTGATGGGGCTACCTGAAAGTGTAAAAACTAAAGGGTGCAAGTAGGTCTTCAAGACCGACATAAATGGGAAGGTGTATACTTTCATGACTGAGGATTGTAGCAAAGGGATTTAGGCAAATTCATAGTATTGACTATGTTGAAACCTTTTTTGCCAGTTACAATGTCGAAGTCTATTAGAATTTCAATTGCCATAATCTCATATTGTGACTGTGTGATATGAGAAATGGATGTCAAATGACTTTCTTTAAATGGAAAGATTATTAAGGATGTGTATAGTACACAACCCGAAGTTTTGTCGATCCGAGAAATTCTAATAAAGTATGCATGTTGCAAGATCCATAAGATGGGTTGAAGCAAGCTTCGAGAAATTGGAATCTTCATTTTGATGAATCGGTCAAAGAGCTTGATTTCATCAAGTACGAAGATGAACCTTGTGTATGCATGAAATTCATTGGGAGCGTAGTATTATTTCTATTGTCTTATTACAATGATATCTTACTAATTGGAAAAATGAAGTTTCGACACTTAAGACTGTCAAGTCTTGGTCAAGGAAAGGTTTCTCAATGAAAGATATGGGTGAAGCCGCTTACATCCTTGGCATCGAGATCTATAGAGATAGATCTAAAAGGATAAATTGGTTTGAGTCAAAATACTTACATTGACAAGGCTCTTAGAAGAGTCTAAGAAAAGTAACTTGTCAATGGGTCATGGTGTTTCTCTTAGCAATATTCATTGTCTCATGACAACTGATGAGCAAAAGGGAATGAATGAAGTTCTATAAGCTCCAGCATTTGGATCTATCATGTATGCCATAATTTGTACTAGACCCGACGTCTCGTATGCTCTAAGCATGACGAGTCGATACCAATCTGATCCTGTTAAGAACCATTGGATGGCAGTCAAGATGATCCTTAAGTAGTTAAGAAAACTAAGGATACGTTCTTGGTATTTGAAAGGTTGAAAGATAATCTTGTTGTAAGGGTTACATAGATGCTAGCTTCCAAACTGACAAAGTTAATTTAAAAATCGCAATTAGGATTTGTGTTTATGCTTATTGGAGGTGCGGTTTTGTTGGAAAAGTTCTAAGCAGAAAACCATAGCCGATTCTACTACTAAGGCCGAATTTTAGCAACATATGATGTGGCTAAAAGAGACAGTTTGGATCAAAAGTTCATTAGTGTTTTGGAAATGTTCCAAGTATCACTAATCGGTGAAACTTTTGTTATGACTATTGTGGTGCCATTTGTGCAAACAATGGAACCAAGGTCACAACAGCGATCCAAACACCCACTTAGACGTTTTTCGAGGAATTCATAAAGAATGAGAAGACGTTAGGATATGCAAAGTATCAACCGATGATGACATTAGGGATTCACTTACAAAGACCCTCGCACAGGCAGAAGCATGATGGTCATGTTAAGTCCATGAGTATTTGATACATAGATGGAGCCTAGTGCAAGTGGGAGACTGTTGGTGTAATGCCCTAGGCTTTAGTTATGTTTAACTTAAACCGTTATGTATCATCTTTATCCTTGATTATAGAGAATGTTTATTATTTGATTATTATATATTTTGCATTTTTATTGTAATCATCTCCGTCCCTAATTATTAAGTGAATAATTAGTATAAATGTTAATGGATAATCATATGATGATTATATGCATAGAGATGCACATTAAATTTATGGGTACTTGTTAGAGAACAAGTGACTGGACTTGACCCGTATGAGATTTATGTCATGGTCAAATGTCATAATTAAATCTCATATGGTCACTTCATTTAGTCCCTAGACCTGAGATTATCATGACCTTACATATGATGAAAGTTATGTTTGATTTTAGTCAAACGATATCTTAACACGATATTTATAAAGGCTATCTTTGGCATGATCGGATTCATGATGGGAAGGATGATAAGTCAAGATGGAATTTGTCCCTCGAAAGAGAGATGTTTTGCTTGGGTCCCTCGATGAGTGATAATGATGAAAGTGTATGGCCATACCCCAATACGATTGGATTATCATTATACTCAATATCGAGAAAGCATTGAACAAATACAAGTTGACGTGGACCATGACTTGTGTTCAATATAACATCGTGAAACAAAGGGAGAAATGGAAGTGTACCATTGAAAACGTGAACTCTTACGTTATATTAATTGGGTAGACATATTGGCTTGCTAGAGTCCGCTTATGTTTTATGAGGGTCGATATGATCGGGCTCATTGCCAACATAATATAATTCTATTGGGTCACACAAAAATTGGAATGAATTAGTTAAACCAAATGAAGAAATGATTGAGAGTTCCTGCAAATGGCATACTTGGTAGCGCGACAGAACTTTCCATATGGCATATGTCGCCGCGCGACACAACTTGCCCATAGGCTGCTTGTGGTCGCGCGACAGTTAGTGTCTGAGGCGGTCTGACAGACAGTTTCCTAATTCGATTAGGAAACAAATACCTATACTAATGTAGTATAAATATGAAGTCTGTAAACCCTAATTGCCTAGCCGAATTTTCTAAAGAAAAATCACAACAAAAGGTTTCTCAATATTCTATTCAAAGGTTTAAGGATCTAGCAATCATCAAGAATTGTTCTTGGTTCATTCAAAGGTGTGGATACTACTAGAGGGTCTTCGCGCGTACGAAGATCAAGGCCTAGATTTCTATTGTTCAAGCAATCTGAAGATTCAAGTCTTGAAGATCGAAGTTTGTGATTCAAAATCACATTGATAATTGTTCGATAGCTCAAGAACAGAAAGCCTTTAAGGTTGGTAAATTCTATCCCATAGGAATTCAATTTAATTGTATAGAACGGATCTTAGGGCTCTTGGGATTTGTGTTATTAGATGCTTAATTTCGCTGCACATGGCATGGACCCATAAAACCCAACAATACCATAATAAGGGGTTTGGTTGGTTCATCGGAGTTGGGTATAAGGGAGAGATCGGAGGAGGGAGACATAGCAATTGGCCGAGGGAAGGGGGTAGGCCGGATAGATAGGGACGGGTAGAGCAAAAAAAGAATTAGGACCTTAGCTCTGATACCATGTTAGAGAATAGAAGACAAATACTTTGGGGCATAAAAGCCTTAGCTTCTTTGTATTGATACTAGAGATATATATAAGATTACATGAGACCTTTTCCTACTCATATTGTAATTTGCACAATTAGGAAGCTAAAGGTAATTAGAAAACTAGATATTACAAAGGAATTAGGAAATATAGAGAATAAGGAAACTAGATATTACAAAGAAATTAGGAAATATAGAGAATAAGGAAACTAGATATTTAGGAAATATCTATTTCTTTAACATTATGTGCTAGGCAAAACAATTTAAAATGAGAAAATTAAATTTAATGAAAGATAATAAAATGCCAAAAACTTGTAAAAAACGCGTTTTTTGTTAACTTAACAAAAAACGTGTTTTACCGTCTTCCTCAATAACAACACACAGTTACACACAGATAATAACCTCTCTCTCTCTCCTCTCTCTCTCTATACGCAAAGGGGAAGATCTCTGCGTCTTCTTCGTCCTCACCGATCTCTCTCACCAAATCCATTACCGACGACCTCTCCAATTTCCCCAATTGCAATCGCCCTCACCGTCTTCTCCTTCTCCGGCAACACCAATCCCCTCTTCGATCCCAGAAACCAACCGGCGACCTCCAACTCTCCTTCAATCGCCAAAAACTGACCTTCTCCAATGGCCTGGACAAAGTTGAAGATCGACGACGAAGAAGATGATCTCCAATGGCGCCTATTCAATAAAATATTCTCTCTCTCAAGCTCTGCCATTCCCTGTTTCTTCATCTTCCGATCGCCTGAACCCTAACTATCTCTCCAAGCTATCAAATCAACGAGCGGAGTTTTATTTTACTTATAAATTAGCTTTCAGAATTTCATTTTTTGTTATGCGTAGAGGATCGCAATGAGCTGGAGAAGACAATGTTGGTTTCCGACGGAGAAGACAATTTTGGTTTTGCGATTTTGAATGCCAGGGTAAGTTATTTTGAATGCCAGGTTAAGTGATTTTGAATGCCAGTCCAAGGTTTTTTGAATGCCAGTTCATTTAGAATTGAGTGCCAGTTAACGTATAATCAAGTGCCAGTTGGTGTATAATAGAGTGCCAGTTAGTGTATAATAGAGTGCCAGTAAGTGTGTAAATCGAGTGTCAATGTATTTTTGAATGCCAGCTTCTTGTAATTTTGAATGCCACCATGTTTTTGAATGCCGCTTCATGTTTTTTTTGAATATCAAGAAAATAATTATCGGTGTTTTTGAGTGCCGTATATGCATTTTGAGTGCCGGTAAATGTGTTTTCAAATGCCATCCATGTATTTTTGAATGCCGCGCTTGTATTTTTGAGAGCCAAAGAAAATATTAGTGTAACAAAGTGCCATTGTTAGTGTAACAGAGTGCCGGTATGAAGAGTGCCGGTCATGTATATAAAAGTGCCCGTGTAAAAGTGCCGTTTCATGTTTATAAAATGCCGCATGAAATCACTGGTCATTTGTAATATTAACACTGGCATTTATCATGGTTGCCAGTAATTACAAAAATGCCACCGTTTATTTTGAACATGATTGCCAGTAATTACAAAAATGCCACCGTTTATTTTGAACATGATTGCTAGTAATTACAAAATTGCCACCGTTTATTTTGAACAGCTTTTGGAAAACACGTTTTTCCTTATCTTAAGAAAAAACTAGTTTTTTATAAGACCAACTCTAATAAAATTCAAAGATTAAATTAACAATTTATTTTTAATTTTCATAATGATATTCATATTTCGTTGATTTATTTGATTTATATAATAATTACATAAAAGTAAGAAATATAGATTAAAAATAAGCTCAACACTAAAATAATTTGAGTTATAATCTTGAATGAAAAATAGAAAAGAAATGAAATAGAACCTAAATAATTTAATTGATAGAGGGAATAAAAAAATTATTAAATGAATTGTAGTTAGAGTTATTTGAACCCGGATGAAGTAAGGTAACTGAGTTTGTTTTATATAAGTGGCGATTAATGGGTTTTGTCTTTTGTTTATTCATGCTACAATCATATGTTGTACTTTATAGAATTATAACTTTTAAGTCAAGACGAACACTAAAAATAATGCTTAATTTAAATCAAAAATCAAAATTCCTCCCAAATAATAAGTGAAAACAAATGAGTACTAATACTTTAAAAATGAATTCTCCCCCCATCAACAATACAAGTGTATGCCTTTTATTTGGGATGCCTTTTAAGAAAAGCCTTCTACAAAATTTCCATTTCAATTAAAGAAAATTTATATTTTTTCACCCATTTGATAACAACCATGGATCCAATTTTTTAAGCATATAAGTGTTGTGAGGCATCGCCAATTGAGATGAATTGTTAAACGTGTGAATTGTTGTGAGGCACCCACCGATTGAGGAGTGAAGAGCGTGCACACGACTCATAGTTTGGTAAACAAGATAGGAAGTTTCCTTGCCCGGAACTGACTATCAATAGGTACAGTTTGTTAGTTTCTTGTTTTGCGTAGCAAAAATAAGTACAGTTATGGCCTAGAGGTTGGCTAAATGTATGTACACCTTAGAGGTACTCTATACATGTGTTATAGCCTCCTCTAGGGCACATAGAGAGAGGATTCGGTTTGTTTGTAAGGCATATCGGGGACCTGTAAGAGGCTTGTAAGGCCTCTAAGGCCTCTAGGGACTAGGGGCCCCTCTAACCGCTGTAAAAGACTTCTCGCGGGTAATACTATGTGCGTGCTTCTTTCCTACTCTCTTTCTTTTCTTTCTTATTTACTTTCTTTCTTATAAACTACTTGTTATCTTATACTAGGCTATCAAGTATTACCTGTTAGAAAAAAAATGTGTTAGTATAAAGGAAATAATGATTATTTTCTAAATAAATTATTTCTGAATGACTAAATTAATTGTGGGTTTGTGTTCTATTAATGAAAACACTGAAATCGAATATTTATTTGTCCAGGATGATTGGTGGATGTATGAGAGATTAAACCTCAAAGTTAATGGGTTGAAGTGCAAAATGTGGCTATCCCACATGAAAAGGAAATGTAAAAGGAAGCAATTTTAAATACTCGTACACTTGGGTAAGGAGTACGATTGTGTGAACTATAGACTCTCTCTTGCCCACTGGTGTTGACACCCACATCTTACCCTGCACCCACCAGTACTAAGTGCACCACACACTTAGTGATATCCATTCTAAATACGCAATTTTGAGTGCACCTATCAGCATGCGAGTTGCACATGGGGAGAAAACGTGAAAATCACATGAGAGCATCAGCCATCCAACTGGCCATTGAGCCTCGCCGGACGGCTACCCACAGCCAGAAGGCCGGCTTGCAGTAGCGACATCTTTATTGATTTTGCACGTTTTTTTGGGATTATGATGGGTTATTCAAAACCCTAAATGTAAACCCCAATTAATCCTAGAACGTGGTCACGATATAACGCAAGATTAGATAATCGTTGCTTGCCTGCACCTATAGAAATTACCCTTCAACCCCTTTGAAAACACAGTGTATTTTGCACCAAAAAACTAGAAACAGTGTCTTTTGCAGCCAAAAGTTGTTGCAAGCACAAAATTCTCTCTTTTGCATACAGATAAGGTGCAAAAATTTCTCACTTTCTTTAAAGTTAATCTGCCCAAATTAACTTCACCAATGCTAAAGTAAATCCGACTAAATTCCCCACTTAAAGTAAAGTACGCTCCTAAATTTCATTTCAAGTGACCGTTCTCTTTGAGATTCTGCCCATCACCATTGAAGAAGACGAAGAAAATCGGCGAATAACAAGGTCTCATATATGTTCTTCGATATCCGATCGACAAGTAAAGTCAGGTATATCAAAGTCTATTAGCTTTTCCATTTAAATAAACAACGAAGTATTTAACGAAACTAAATGTTTTTAACACACACACATTAGAAAAACCGGTTCTAATGATAGGGTGTGGTGGGTGCCTATCACCTTCACACTTTCTAACGAGACCACCGAATCTAGATATCTTTAAAGATAAATAAAAAGGTTTTTCTATTATTTTTCCTTTTAAAATAACAATGGTGGCGACTCTCTGAAACCAGAAAAAACAGAAAACGCACATCCAAAGTAGGCCACTCTGCTAAGGACTGAAAACTCATTTTAGTTTTCCAAGCAGGTCTAGCTTTTGTTAAATTTGTGTGTTTAGCGTTAAATTTTGAAAAAAATTGCAATTTGAAAAAGCTTATAGGCATAATTTGCCAGACCGGGTTGTCCGGGCCGTTCAGCTGGTCACGACTGGCCAGCCAGCTACTCAAGCTTGGTCGAACGTGTGCCCAAGGGGCTACCCTTCTGACATCTGAAAAAAGTCAGACTGCTTAGCAGTCTGTTTTTTATCCTACCTTGGGCCATTTTGGCTATAAATTGCTCACTAAATTGTCTAAATCCATGTTTAACCCTTAAATAAAGATTACATGTTTGCCATGATCTAGTTTCCTTAAAATGCTTGTTAGAAGCATGCTTAGGGTAAAAAAATTTGCCTACATGTTAACGAGTTTAAGGAGTTCTTTGTTGTTGGGAATTGCATGATTTCAGAGTAATAAGGAGATTACTTGCCTTTTTTCTCGCTTGTATATATTTCTGCTTGCTTTTTTATACTTGCTTGATGAAAGAAAAAAAATGTTGAAAAACACAAAAATATTTTCTTTTTATTTCCTTTAAAATAAATTAGCGTTGACCTGCACATATTGCACGACTACTACAAATAATTGCAGAGTATACAACAACCATTTACTATCTTGGGGCTCCCTGGTAGTGATGTGAACCTTGCCCCGAACGACAAGACCCAACGATCCAAAAGGAACCCTAGATCGTTTCTAGATGGAGGTTTGTTGATAAGTTGATGGAAACCTTGACCCAACGCCCCCAAGTGACGCAAACCAAGGACTTAGTGTAATGAATTGGAATGGTGGAACCAAGACCTTCGTTCCCAATGTAACGACAACCTTCGACTAGGTGAATGACGCCACAAACGGTGGTGAAATCCGTTTGATAAGTCGGAGTTTGAACGCACAAGTGTCTAACTTGATAAGTTCAAAGATGTTCAAGAAGAACAATAGAAATTCACTCACATATATGAAAATTGGATTGATTACAAATGATGAAGCACTTGGTTTATATAGTGCTCAAATACATAAGAAATATCACCCTAATTAATATATAATAAATCCTAAAGTGTGTTCAAACTCCCTATTCCATGTATGGAATATGATACATTTAATCCAAAATGTTTGAACACACTAGTTACATGAATCTAGAAATAAAATATTAATTCCCGTCTAGAAAACCCAGCTTTACTAAATCTGCCATAACTTCTTCTAGAGACTTCCAATTATCAATCCGTTTGTTGGGCTTGAAATTAGACTCATTGGGCTTTCCAAAAATATATTATATGCTCAAATCCGACATCTGTAATGGCTGTGGCGGTCCGACAAAGTTGGACCAAAAATGCTGGAAATTCTGGAAGTTATACTTGTCTTTATTTAAATCCATCGCTATGGCGGAAACCATGAGCGGGCCATGGAGCTTGCTGATTTCCTCAACATTTATGCCATCCTTGGAACTCTAATTTGACCAAATTGAGCTCCAAATGATCCTCATTGCCTCCAAACGCGTTTTCAACAATTCTAAAGTCACGAATGAAGTTAGAAAACATCATTTTTGTTTGTGATCTTGTTATTGGACCTTTGTTCACTTGAATTGCACCAAGTTCATCCTCTTGTATGGGCATGTCCTCATCATTCCCCCCTTCTTGAAAAGGATTTGTCCTCAAATCTTCATCACCTGTCACATAGGGAGAAAGATCACTAACATTGAAAGATGAACTAACTTTATACTCACTTGGTAAGTCTAGTTCATATGCATTGTTGTTAATCCGCTTCAAGACTTTGAATGGCCCATCGCCTCTTGGAAGCAATTTTGAATGCCTCTCCTCGGGAAACCTCTCCTTCCTAAAATGAACCCAAACTAAGTCACCGGACTCAAATATCATTTCACGTCTTCCTTTGTTTGCACTTTTCACATATTGTCTTGTTCTCTTCTCAATGTTGGCCTTGACTTGCTCATGCATCTTCTTTACAAAATCTGCTTTCTTTTTGCCATCAAAATTCAAACGTCCCGTTATAGGCAAGTGAAACAAATCCATAGGAGATAAAGGATTGAAGGCATAAACAACTTCAAATGGAGAGAATTGAGTAGATGAATGAATGGCATGATTATAAGCAAATTCAACATGTGGCAAACATTCTTCCCAAGACTTGATGTTCTTTTTTATTATAGCCCTAAGCATCGTAGATAAAGTTCTATTTACAACTTCGGTTTGACCATCGGTTTGTGGGTGACAAGTAGTTGAAAACATTAATTTTGTTCCAAGTCCACTCCACAAGGTCTTCCAAAAATAGCTTAAGAACTTAACATCTCTATCCGAAACAATTGTTCTGGGCATGACATGCAAACGAACTATTTCACGAAAGAACAAGTCGGCAATGTTAGAGGCATCATCCATTTTATGGCTTGGAATAAAATGTGCCATTTTTGAAAAATGATCAACAACCACAAAAACGGAATCATGACCTCTTTTTGTCCTTGTCAAACCCAAAACAAAATCCATAGAGATATCTACCCAAGGTGCATCGGGAATTGGCAAGGGTGTATAAAGACCATGAGGATTAACCTTGGATTTGGCCCTATGACAAGTTATACACCTAGCACAAATTCTCGTTACATCTATCTTTTGATGGGGCCAATAAAAAGGCTCTTTTAACACTCCCAAAGTTTTGGCAATTCCAAAATGACCCATTAAACCACCACCATGGGCCTCTTTCACAAGCAATTCCCTCAAAGACCCATGTGGTACACACAATTGAGATTTTTGAAAAAGGTATCCATCATGTTTATAAAAATCTTCAAATGCACCTTTCTCACACTTCAAAAATATGTTGTAAAAATCAGAATCATTCTCATATAAATCTTTCACATGCTAAAATCCTAACAAATGAGAACTAAGAAATGCAATTAAAGTGTACCTTCTTGACAATGCATCGGCCACAACATTTTCCTTACCCTTTTTGTATTTAATGATAAACGGAAATGGCTCGATGAATTCCATCCACTTGGCATGCCTCTTGTTCAACTTTTGTTGCCCTTTGAGATACTTCAATGACACGTGGTCTGTGTGAATTACAAATTCCTTCGCAAGCAAGTAATGTTGCCAAGTTTCGAGAGCTCAAACCAAAGCATACAACTCCTTGTCATATGTTGGGTAGTTTAGGATCGCACCCTTGAGTTTTTCACTAAAGTATGCAATGGTTTGTCCTTCTTCATAAGAACCGCTCCGATCCCAACACCTAAAGCATCACATTCTATCTCGAATGTCTTAGAAAAATTAGGTAAAGATAGGAGTGGAGGGTTTACCAACTTTTCTTTAAGACTTTGGAATGCCTTTTCTTGCTCTTTACCCCAATGGAATCCAACACTCTTTTTGATGACTTCGGTGAGAGGGGCGGCAATTGTACTAAAATCCTTCACAAATCTTCGGTAAAAACTAGCCAAGCCATGAAAACTTCGAACTTGTCCAACGGTGGTTGGAGTTGGCCACTCTTGGATAGCCTTTACCTTCTCTTTATCAACCTCAATTCCCTTAGAATTCACCACAAAACCTAGAAAAACCACTTCACTTGTACAAAAAGAACACTTTTGAAGATTAGCATGCAATTTCTCCTTTCGAAGAATTTCAAAAACTTTTCTCAAATGAATCAAATGATCATCAAAATTTTGACTATAAATCAAAATATCATCAAAGTAAACCACAACAAATTTCCCAATGTAAGCTCGAAAAACATGGTTCATTAAGCGCATGAAAGTACTTGGTGAGTTAGTTAAACCAAAAGGCATTACTAACCACTCATATAAACCATGTTTTGTTTTAAAAGCAGTTTTCCATTCATCTCCCTCTTTCATGCGAATTTGATGGTACCCACTTTTAAGATCAATTTTTGAAAAATAAGAAGCACCATGCAATTCATCAAGCATATCATCTAATCTAGGAATTGGAAAACGATACTTTACAGTGATGTTATTGACGGCTCGACAATCAATGACCATCCTCCATGTACCATCTTTCTTTGGTACAAGTAATACCGGTACCGCACATGGACTCATGCTTTCTCGAATGAATCCTTTGTCCAATAGTTCTTGGACTTGTCGTTGAAGCTCTTTTGTCTCTTCCGGATTGCTTTGATAAGTCGGACGGTTTGGAATGGTTGTACCCGGAATGAAATCAATTTGATGCTCTATCCCTCAGATAGGTGGTAATCCTTGAGGCACATCTTCGGGCGTAACATCACAAATTTCCTGCAAAAGAGACTCAATAGAAGGGGGAAGAGAAGAATCATGATTGTTAGAGAAAAATGCACTCTCTTTGTGAACAAAGAAGAGTATGGGCTTCTTTAATATCAAAGCTTGCCTCACATCACTATTTTTGCATAAAAGCTCACTTTTTTCTTTCCCTCTTTCTTTTCGCTCATTTCCCTTTTTGACACTCCTTATTTTTCATTTTTCTCATTTTTTTCACTCTCATCATTTTTTTTACCCTCATTTTTTTCACTCTCATTTTTTTTACTCTCATTTTTTTTACCCTCATTTTTCTCACTTGCTTGTTGCAACTTTACTTGATCCTCATGAGCTTGTTTTGGAGTCAAAGGGACTAAACAAATGTTTTTGTTCCTATGCACCAATGAATACCTATTGGTGTAGCCATCATGTTGCATTCGCCGGTCAAATTGCCAAGGCCTCCCAAGTAATAGGTGACATGCTTGCATTGGAATCACATCACAAATAATCTCATCCTCATATCTCCCAACCTTAAATGCAATTAAAACTTGTCTAGTCACCCTAACTTCTCCACTATCATTGAGCCATTGTAACTTATATGGACTAGGGTGCTTGGTTGTGGTTAACCCCAATTTGTCAACCAAAGTCCAACTAGCCACATTTGTACAACTCCCTCCATCTATAATGAAACTACACACTTTTCCCTCTATATAACACCTTGCTTGAAAAATATTTTCTCTTTGAATTTCATCTTCATCCTTTATTTTTGCACTCAAAATTATCCTAGCCACCAAGTTCAATTCCTCACGAATCCCATCTTCCATCTCAAAATCTCCCTCATCATTATGATTAGTCTCCCCCTCATCGTCGGTTTCATATTCACTGTCCCCCCTCATAACCATTACTCTCCTTTTTGGACACTCACTAGATATATGTCCACTTCCTTGACATTTAAAACACTTAATATCACGATTACGAGTAGGAGTAGAAGTAGAAGAAGGATTGGTCTTACCAACATGATTTGATGATGTTGGCCTTGACTCGGACTTGGATGAACTAGACCATTTATCCTCTTTCTTTGGTTGACTCGATCTCCAAGAGGTCGACTCAAATGGATTGCTTGTTCGAAAAGCCTTCCTCTTGAGTTGCTTCTCGATCTTTGTTGCCATGTGCACCATGTCCTCAAGTTCCACATAATGATGGAGTTCCACTTGATTGGCAATTTTCGTGTTCAAACCCGCTAGAAATCGTGCCATGGTTGCCTCTCGATCCTCTTCTATACCCGCTCGGATTATTGCTACCTCCATTTCTTGATAATACTCTTCAACACCGCTGATTCCTTGCTTCAATGTTTGGAGTTTGTTGTATAGACCTCGGTAGTAATGATTCGGTACAAATCTTCTTCTCATTACCCTCTTCATTTCTTTCCAAGTTTCTATCGGTCCATCTCCGTTACGCTTTCAATTTTGGAGTAATTGATCCCACCAAACGATGGCATAATCAGAAAACTCCACAGCCGCAAGTTGAACTTTTTTTCTTTCCGAGTAATTATGACAAGCGAAAACTCGCTCCACTAGCTTTTCCCATTCAAGATAAGCCTCGGGATCGCCCTTTCCTTGAAAAGAAGGAACCTTCATCTTGATGCCATTCAAATTATCATCTTCTCTTGCCCTTCTCCAATTGGGTCTCCTTTCACGCTCAAGCTCTCTTTCAAAATCAATGCTTCCCATATCATCCTCTTCACCTCTTTGATTTCTATTCCGAGTTGGAGTTCTTTGTGACTCGTTCTCCAACCGATCCATTCTTTCATTCAAAGGTTCTATCTCCTCTCGTAACAACCTCCTCATTTCCCCAATCATTGCTTGCATTTGGAGAGTATTTAGATTTGCTTGTTGTTCCTCCTCGTTGATTTGAGACATGGTGTACCTGAATAATAAAAAAAAAATAAAGAAAACAAAAGGACCTCACAATTTCACTCCCTCACGTGTTTCGCTCAAAAGGTGTTCACTCAATTCACTCATGTTTCACACAATTTTTTTTTGGCTTTTCCCCTCTTTTGATCTCACAACTAAGCCTTTTTCCACTCAAAATTTTCTCTTGAACTTTTGATACTACCTTGAACCCTCTTCAAGAAAGTAATCTTAAAACAATTCAAGAACCGACTTAACAAATTTTAACTAACCGGGCAAGAATGAATAGAGTATGGAAAATGAGACGAAGAAACAAGATGATAGAGTAATATAAACGAAGACTTGTTTGATTGAAAATGATAGAAGAAACTTGACTTTTCGGAAGAAAGAAAAATATACTCAATTTTTTTTTCTTCTTTTTTTTTTTTTGTAACTTTTTTTTTCAATAGAATTTGAGAAGAAGTAGAAGAGATAGACAATTGAAAAAAAAAACAAAGAGAAAAGGATAGATGAAACCTCAACTAGAACCAAAGCTCTGATACCAAATGATGTGAATCTTGCCCCGAACGACAAGACCCAACGATCCAAAAGAAACCCTAGATCGTTTCTAGATGGAGGTTTGTTGATAAGTTGATGGAAACCATGACCCAACGCCCCCAAGTGACGCAAACCAAGGACTTAGTGTATTGAAATGGAATGGTGGAACCAAGACCTTCATTCCCAATGTGACGACAACCTTGGACTAGGTGAATGACGCCACAAACGGTGGTGGAAATCCGTTTGATAAGTCGGAGTTTGAACGCACAAGAGACTAACTTGATAAGTTCAAAGATGTTCAAGAAGAACAAGAGAAATTCACTCACATATATGAAAATTGGATTGATTACAAATGATGAAGCACTTGGTTTATATAGTGCTCAAATACATAAGAAATATCACCCTAATTAATATATAATAAATCCTAAAGTGTGTTCAAACTCCCTATTCCATGTATGGAATATGATACATTTAATCCAAAATGTTTGAACACACTAGTTACATGAATCTAGAAATAAAATATTAATTCCCGTCTAGAAAATCCAGCTTTACTAAATCTGCCATAACTTCTTCTAGAGACTTCCAATTACCAATCCGTTTGTTGGGCTTGAAATTAGACTCATTGGGCTTTCCAAAAATATATTATATGCCCAAATCCGACATCTGTAATGGCTGTGGCGGTCCGACAAAGTTGGACCAAAAATGCTGGAAATTCTAGAAGTTATACTTGTCTTTATTTAAATCCATGGCCATGGTGGAAACCATGAGCGGGCCATGGAGCTTGCTGATTTTCTCAACATTTATGCCTTCCTTGGAACTCTAATTCGACCAAATTGAGCTCCAAATGATCCTCATTGCCTCCAAACGTGTTTTCAACAATTCTAAAGTCACGAATGAAGTTAGAAAACATCATTTTTGTTTGTGATCTTTTTATTGGACCTTTGTTCACTTGAATTGCACCAAGTTCATCCTCTTGTATGGGCATGTCCTCATCAGGTAGTCTTTGGATTCTTACTCCCGTTGGGGTACTAATCTCTGCACATGTCTGCCATTCCCACCACGAGCACCTTGATGTGATGATTGGGGAACCATTGAAACTTACCTAAAAAAAACCTCATATAGGTCTGGGCTAGATTAATTACACTCTTTGACCGGTTGGTTCGAACCAATGTCATTATTTAAATTGGATAATAAGCTTGTTGATTTACACCCTGTCAAGCCACTCTAATAGGCCTTAATGGCTTAAATGATTTGTGGTGTGACACCGCAAGGAAATATATCAACAACCATATTATTGAATCATGACTAAAATCTTAGGTTTGGATTAAATAGATTATGACTATGATGCAGGGCCTCTACCCAAGACAGTCCATCTTTAAGGCAGAGAAATAAGGTTGGTCCTTAGGTTCCAAATATCATAGAACTATGAATCTCCCACATATAGAATTGCATGCAAAACGGGTTTACCCCATCCAACCATTAGAATTAATTAAATACTTCTCTCGAAAAAGAACCAAAGAAGTGGAAGAAAGTTCTGAAAGAAAATTTTCTGTTCCGAAAAAGTAAAAGGAACCTAGCTTGACTCCCGTATATCATACTTCCAAAGTCAGCCAAAGTAGCTTGGGTTTGTCCACCCAGCAGTAGAATAATCCGAATTGATCCTCTAGTTGAACAAGCTCAGTCAGTATGTCTCAAGACATCGACATTTCAGATAAGCTCTATGAAAACCCAGTCTACGGTAATCCTCAACAAGAGGAATTCAAGTGACTACTAGATCAGCTTGACGCCCTTACCAATAAAGTGAATGAATCTGGCATAAATATTCAATATCAGGATGGAAACATCATTGGTCTCACCTCTGCATCCCCTGACACTAAAAATTCCTACTGGAATGGAAAGCTCCTCTCAGCCTGGGCTTCTATCAAGATTTCAACCTCAGCGGCCATACAACACCCAGTTGTCACTTAGATGGCTCGGACCTATCAACCATATGAGTCGGGCCTGCTTAATCTCCAAAGAATCAAAGAAACTCTCGGTATGGTTGGTGTCGGACATGCCGCACTCGCTCCATAGCCCTAATACATATGTCTAACCCTTTTTGAGTTATAAGGCATCCGCGAAAGCCTCACTCGACTGGGGCTAGGTGGTCTACCTCAGGCCACATTTTCGATAATACCACAACCATTGGCAACCACCACTTATCTACAAACAGTTGGGCTCAGATTGCCCAAAGTCAACTCTTCGCTCACCTCCCCCAGTACATGTATGACAATCTGCTACTCGCTGGCCACTCTGAACTACCATGATGTATCTGATGTATCCCTCAAAGAAGCAAGCCTTCCAATTTGATTTTGTTTCCTATTTTGAAGTGTTTTAATTAGGATTGTTTTGCTTTTCCTTTTCCAAGCGGGTTTTGGAATTCCGATTTGATTTTGTTTCCTATTTTAAAGTGTTTTAATTAGGATTGTTTTGCTTTTCCTTTTCCAAGTAGTTTAGGGTTTTGTTTAGAGTATAAATACTCTCTTTCATTGTTTGTTTTAGAATACGTTTTGATTTATTAAATTATTGAGTTTTTGATTGCTTTGCAATTGTGGGTTTTTCCCTTTGGGTCTTAATTGACTTGCAGAAAACTCTCGCAAGAGATTCTTGTTGGAGTTCTTTGAATTCCTTGTGAAGGTTCTCATCTTATTGGTGTTTACCTCTTCAAACCCTAATTCAATTGTTGATTCAATTTGAATTGGGTCAAATAGTTGTTGATTCAATTATTTGCCTATCCGTTTTATTATTCCGCTGCAACTCCTTTACATCAGTTGGTATCAGACGAAGGACGATCCAAGGAAGAAATTCTAAAAAAAAAATGAACAACAATGGAGGTCAAAGTCAAACCCCATATATGGGTATACTCAATAGTTTTTTGACGTTTGCTCAACAACAGAAACTTTATTATCTAGATTTGATGAGCATGGAACGATTTAAAGCAGATATATATGAGCAAAGTTTTTCGGAGGTTTCAGAATTTGGAAATCATATTCAAGCAGATGCGGAACGAAGGAGGTATCAACGACATAGAGAGGATTCCAAATATTATTCCAGCAAAGTCGATTTCTTTACTGCAGATATCCAAAGATTGACAACGAAAATATCGGCTGAATTAAAGCGCCTGGAGGAAGAAAATCGCATTGTCGTTGAAGAAATTCCTGTCCAAGAGGAAGAACCTGTTGAAGAGGAGATTATTGTTGAAAAACTATGTGCAAAGGACGAGGACATTCAGGTTTGTGATAATAATATTCCTTCCCTTATTATAAACCCTGTTCATGCCCCTATTGAGTCCAAGGTGAATGATGAAATCCGAAGTAATTGGTTTGTTGCAAAATCGAATTTTGTATTGGGCGATATTTTTGTCGGTGACTTTATTATGATTACTCATGTGGACGATGGGGAGGTTGATCGGCCAAGAGATAATGGGATTAATACGGACGATAGTCTTATGTTTCTGGAGGAAATTTTCATGCGTTTATTTATGCTTCGTCGTCATATGTATTCCAAATACTTGTTTAAATGGGATGGACACGTTTTCTTCTTTCTTCCAAGGACGAGAAAAGATTTGCTTTATTCAAAATCTCTTTATTTGGGATGGAAGATGTCAGATGTTGATCAAGGGGAGGTCGGGGCGGAAGGTCAACAATGGAGGATCAAACACTACAAAATCATGTTCTTTTTCTAAAGACCAGAATTCGGAGACGAATTCTTTTGAAGTGGGGGTGTATGATGTATCTGATGTATCCCTCAAAGAAGCAAGCCTTCCGATTTGATTTTGTTTCCTATTTTGAAGTGTTTTAATTAGGATTGTTTTGCTTTTCCTTTTCCAAGCGGGTTTTGGAATTTCGATTTGATTTTGTTTCCTATTTTAAAGTGTTTTAATTAGGATTGTTTTGCTTTTCCTTTTCCAAGTAGTTTAGGGTTTTGTTTAGAGTATAAATACTCTCTTTCATTGTTTGTTTTAGAATACGTTTTGATTTATTAAATTATTGAGTTTTTTGATTGCTTTGCAATTGTGGGTTTTTCCCTTTGGGTCTTAATTGACTTGCAGAAAACTCTCGCAAGAGATTCTTGTTGGAGTTCTTTGAATTCCTTGTGAAGGTTCTCATCTTATTGGTGTTTACCTCTTCAAACCCTAATTCAATTGTTGATTCAATTCAAATTGGGTCAAATAGTTGTTGATTCAATTATTTGCCTATCCGTTTTATTATTCCGCTGCAACCCGTTTACATCATACCACCACATTCAAGACAGCAAATCTCTCTCCTAGGAGATCCCCTACCGAGAATCTTATCCTGAAGTTGATCGGTGACATCAACCAATGCCTGGGTAAACAGGAGAATGTTGAAGCCACCATCATCACTCTCAACCCACAACATGTCCCAGTTCTTCCTACAAAGTTCAAGATTCCAGAAATGGAAAAGTATAACGGCCGAAGCTACCTTAAGACTCATCTGAGCAGTTTCACTCTGGCCATGCGCGCCCGTAAGCAACTCTAAAATACATTATTGATACGTTCCACCTCACTCCGTAGGACCATGCCCTTCAATGGTTCTTAACTTTGTCCGATGAACAAAGATCTATCTGGAACCAGATTGTCAAAGCCTTCATGACCAAGTACAAATCCAATATTCAGTATGTTACCAACAAGAAGGACCTCCAAAGCATCAAGCAAATGGAGAACAAGGCTATCGCTAAATTTGCTAAGAGATGGAATTGGAAGATGTCCGAAATCATGGAACCACTGAACGAGGAAGAACATAAAGAAATCTTTCTCATTTGCTTGAGGCCACACTTCCAGCTGGGAATAGGAGATGTCTACAACCCAAGTCTAAGGGAAATGGTTAATACTAGGACCAGAATTGAAGAAGAGCACTACTTTAGGCTTCAAAGAAACAGCCAGGATCGGCTACCATTACAAAGCTACTGCTGAGGCTGCCAAAGGAAAATAGATGGGGGGATCCTCAACTCATATGAATTATGTCCAATTTGGTTCTCCACTCAAAAGGCAAAATACCCTCTCAGTTAACACGGTTGCTGCTGGTAAGTCTTCTCAGCGAATAATCATATTGGAGATGGATTGCATGTTCGACGACCTGGGATGTACTCTCGAGAAAGTCTTCCCGTTGCTCATGAAAAATGGGGCTCTTAAGCCATTTGCAGGCAGTAAACCCAACATCAGTCCTAGCGCTAACTGCAACAAGTATTGCTAGTATCATGAATATATCGGTCAGACCACCAACGACTGCTATGTCTTGAAGCACATTGTTCAGGATCTGATTGACCTCAAGGAGATTGAAAAGCAGAAGGTTCACAATACTGTTAAGAACCCTCTCCCTGATAATGATATCCATGTCATAGGTCTTGAGCAGGCTTTGACTAATCCGGCCGACCTTATCTATATATGGGGGATGCACTACCAAAAATTGGTGTTTTAGCGACGGAATCAACAGCGACGGACTTATTCCGTCGCTATTTAGCGACGGAAATTAAGCTTTAGCGACGGAATGATTTTGGCGTCAAATTTACCGACGGAATTTAATTCCGTCGCTAAAACGAATATTCCTCGAATATTCGTTTTATTACCGCCACTATTTTGGCGCATAATTTACCGACGGAATATTCCGTCGCTAGTTCTTTATCAGCGACGGAATTATTCCGCCAGTGAAAAGTTAATATTTTTTTATTTTTTTATTTATCAGTTACGGAATTATTCCGTCGGTGAAAATTAAATATTTTTTTTTAATAATACACCGACGAAATATTTTCGCCGCTGATAAATTAAAAAAAAATTAATTAATCAGAGGCGGAAATATTCCGTCGGTGAAAATCAAATATTTTTTATTTTATTTTTTTGAAATATTACACCGACGAAATATTTCCGCCGCTGATTAATTATTTTTTTTTAATTTATCAGCGGCGGAAATATTTCGTCGGTGAAATTAAATGTTTTTTTTTAAAATTAAACACCGACGGAATATTTCCGCCGCTGATAAATTAATTTTTTTTATCAGCGACGGAATATTCCGTCGGTGATTATAAAATTTAATTTTTAATTATTTTTAGAACTAATTAACAAAATAACTAACTGAAAAACATTAAAATATTTAACTGAAACGTTAGAAAATTGACTGGAATTTCAAAAAACTAACTGAAATTTTGAAAAACTAACTGAAAAACATTAGAAAACTAACTGGAAACGTTAAAAAACTGTCTGAAATTCTAAAAAACTAACTGGAAACGTTAAAAAACAGACTGAAACCCTAAACCCTAACCCCTAAACCCCTAAACCCTTAAACCCTATACACTATTACTCCCTTCAGAAGTCTGGTGTGAGCTGCGTCCAGTTGGATGGATCCATGAACCTGAGTGCAAAAGATGCTGCAAATGCCAAATTTACTCAAGATCCTGATTGCAGAATCTTCTTCATGAGCTTGAAAGTTGGCGGTGTTGCCCTCAATCTCACGGTTGCTTCGCATGTTTTCTTGATGGACCCATGGTGGAATCCAGCAGTTGAGCGACAAGCCCAAGATAGAATTCATAGAATAGGCCAATACAAGCCAATCAGGATTGTGAGGTTTGTTATTGAGAACACAATTGAGGAGAGAATTCTGAAGCTGCAAGAAAAAAAGCAGCTAGTGTTTGAAGGGACTGTGGGCGGGTCAATGGAGGCTCTGGGAAAGTTAACTGAGGCTGATATGAGATTTCTATTCGCTTGAGCCGGGAGATTTTGATATGCGAAAATATCATGTTTTGGTGTTGTAGAGCTTTTGGTAAACTTTTGTGGCCATAGTTGTTGAGGAATATGGATATATGGAGACGAAATCTGCAGCTATTTTGATCCTCCATAGATGTAGATGGAACTTGGTGGTAGTTTGGTCCTCAGCATATGATGTTGTAAACTTACAATGCAGAATGTTTCTTTGTTATGGCTTATACCCAGGATAGTTATCTTTTGTTTTGCTTTTTTAAACCCTAAACCCTAAACCCTAACCCCTAAACCCTAACCCCTAAACCCTAAACCCTAAACCCTAACCCCTAAACCCTAACCCCTAAACTCTAACCCCTAAACCCTAACCCCTAAACCCTAACCCCTAAACCCTAAACCCTAACCCCTAACCCCTAAACCCTAAACCCTAACCCCTAAACCCTAACCCCTAAACCCTAACCCCTAAACCCTAACCCCTAAACCCTAAACCCTAACCCCTAAGCCCTAAACCCTAACCCCTAACCCCTAAACCCTAACCCCTTAACCATAACCCCTAAACCCTAACCCCTAACCCCTAACCCCTAAACCCTAACCCCTAAACCCTAACCTCTAAACCCTAACCCCTATAGGGTATAAGGTATAGTGTATAGTGTATAGTGTATAGGGTATAGGGTATAGTGTATAGTGTATAGGGTATAATGTATAGTGTATAGTGTATAGGGTATAGGGTATAGGGTATAGTGTATAGGGTATAGGGTATAGTGTATGGTGTATAGTGTATAGGGTATAGTTGTAAGTGCTCCAATTTGAGTTGTTAGTATTTTCGTTAGAAAATTAACGAAAGTTTTAACATTCCTAACATTTCTAACAATTCCTAACATTTCTAACCAACCAAGGGTAGATTAGGGATTACTATTTTAAGATAAACCAAGAAAAGAATCCTAAAAAGCAAAAGAATGGTCAAAAACCCGAAATGGAAGTGGCTGGGACATTTTCCGGTTACTTATTTTGAATTTTATTCTTCCTGTCCAAAGCCCGGGAGCAAAAGATTTAATGAACAGTGCACGCCTTCAAGACCATCCGCGCGGACAAGAATGTAATTTCAGAGTGCCTATAAATTGAGCCCTTCAGTCACAGAAATAAGGGAGACAACACATTTTCACAACTGCACCTTGGCGAAAATAGGGAGAAAATAGTGAGAATTCACTAGAATGTCACTCTTTTCTTGATTATCTTCCCAAATCACCCCACTCACTCTCAAATTCAAACCCTAAACACATTCAAGCCTTGAATCCATTCAACACAAACTCAAAAGAAGATAGGTATAACCTCCCTCTTCTTACCCTAAAATCTCTCATCCATGCATGCATTTTCAAACTCCAAAATGTAGTTTGTTCATCTTCTTGCCCTAGATCCAAGAAGATCACCATGGAAGTTCATCTCCATGGTTGATCTTCTACAAGGATCAAAATTCTCTTCAAAGTGTTCTTACTTACATGCAAATGCATTTTCAAAACCCTAAAAACCATTTTCATACATCAAATCTCATTTTCCAAGGATAAAATTCCCCTTCCCAAGCAAATGAAGTGCTTAGTCCTAATGTACCCCAAGGATGGTTTGATATAGTTGATTCACCACTAAAATTTCAAGTGATCACTAATCAAAACCTAGGGAAATGGGGACAAGCATGGATGCAAAACCCCCTTTTAAATCATGTTTTCCTTCTTGAGAAGTTGCTGTCCAGTAGCAATTTTCTAAGACCTCAGTCCATGGTCTAATTTTTTGGACACAGATAAACTTAGAATTTGGTGTTGACTACAAAACACTTTTTGTAGCTAACATACAGAGCTTTCCAGAAATATATTTATTTTATTTTTTTCGTGAGTAAAACTCCCTTTTTCAAATTTTCTTTTAAAGGTCAGTTCCTCAGTCTCTGGAAGTCCAGATTTCATATCTGAGATTTCCAGAAGGTTTTGGTCCCTCAAATCATCTCCAAAATGGAAAATTCTTTTACATAAATATTATTTGAGGTGTCTGAAACAACTTTAATTCTCTGAGTTTCCTCAGATTATGAAGTTTTAAAGCCCTTAAATCCATTTCAAAGTCAAGGGTCCACTGCCTTTTTCGTCCTGGCAGAATTGGTTTTCAACTTCAAAAAATCCTTTTAGTCTCAAAACTCAACCCAAAAATCATACCAAAAATCATGAGATCTGTCCAAAGTCTAATAAAGAACTCCCAATTTTTACTTTTCTCAGTTTCAATTTATTTTGGCCAAAGTAACACACACACACACACACACACACAAATGATTTTAAAATGTTTGGAAGACTCGTTTTACGAAGCATTCCGGGTGAACACTAACGTCCTTCCCGGCATGTAACGTGACCTCCGAACCCAAATCTATAATCTCGGGTATTTTTCAAAGTTTTGGCCCTTAAAACAAAAATGGCGTGGCGACTCCGTTTGATTTCAAAAAAATCGGGCGACATCATCACAGTGGCGACTCCGCTGGGGACGAAATAAGCTTTATCTTAAAAAAAAATGATATTTGGTATATTGGTGAAAACCATTAAACTTCCCGTTATCGCCTCCTAACACGAGTCGGGGATAAATTGTGGTTTAACAATCCCACGTACCGGTATCATTGTTTTCAAAAAAGAGAAAAGCTTTTGAGGGTCAAGCTTCCGTCCCGGCATTTAAAATCATTTGTGGTGTGTGTTGGTTTTTCATATTTTCGTGTTGTTTTGGTCGCCTCGGAAAAGTCAAAATTTTGACCATCGGACCCGTTGACTCGAATTTTGAATTATGTGTTTATGTGTGCATTTACTTTCAAAAAAAAATTTCAAAAAAGAATTTCAAAAAAAAAAAAGAGAATTTCAAGAAAAAAAAAGGAGTTTCAAAAAAAAAAAAGAGAAAATTTTCAAAAAAAAAAAAAAAATCATGCATCATTCTTTTTAAGACACATGAAAATTTTCTATTTTACTCAGAAAAAGAAGATAGACTGCTTGCACACTACGCGCACGTGGCCTTACACTGCACACTACGTCCCTAACCCGGGGAAATCCCTGTCGCGGCCCGTTTGGTCTTATTACGCCTCTCGGTGCAAGCACGGGACTACCCAAACATCCCATGGAGCCTCGTGTCGACCATGCACTTGTCCGTGACACACTTTGTCCGAGACCCGGTTGGTTTTTAGTCTGGTCTGTGTCATGCCCTGTCTGTGTATAGACCTTTCCTTTCAAGACTTAGTCGGCATACCAAGTCAATATCTTTCGGGACCCTAATCGCCGAAGTTGCCGGTTTTCCGTCATGGACTTTGACCGGATATTGACCGGCGCCTTGACTTTGACTACGACCGGCACAAATTATACAACGACTCCAAAGCATGACACTGAGTCATCAAGGATTAATGATTATTCCATGCCTAATTACGGCCTAATTGACGACAAGTCAAGATCAATTGTGGACATTCATCAGTCCAAATCATGCCGACTTTTCGTCGAGCCCTCGGACATGATCTTGACTTTTGACGTCAGCTTTGTCCGTAATTTACATCGAATGCTCGTTAAGACTCGATTACCCGCCAGACTTTTAGGATCGTTTTTCTTTCGGTCGGTGGGACCCGCTTGCCCTATAGGACCCTCGCCCGGGCTGGCCACCCTGGGAGGTCGAAATACAGGTGAAATACGAGGGGCTTATAGACGTAGTGACGGGGCCCACTGATCCAGGATCCAGAGTAGTTGGCGAAAAAGAAGAGCAATCTTTTCCAACCAATTAGGTTAATAAAACATGTTTTAAGTAAACAAGAACAAATAATTGCATGTTGCATGAGCCCAAAGCCCAAACACTTACCCTCCTTCAATCCCTAAATCTACGAACCCTCGTGCCTGTTCCCCCGCCGCTCCTCAAAAAGGTTGGTTCCGGACACCGGGTCACCGTTTGATCGGTTGGGAAGAGTCAAGCGCGTCATCGGCTTCACCGTTTGTTCCGACTCCGGGTTTCGGAATGTCCGCATCGCCCGGTAATGATGGGGACAACGTCACTCCGCCTCCCGGGACACCTCGGGAGCAGAGTGGAATCAGTTAGCAGAACAGATGAGGTTACGACAGGAAGCACAACTGAATAGCCTTATGGAGGCTATTAAGAGCCATGGTTTGGCCGCCAACCTCAATCCCGATGGCACCTTCACCGTGGAAGAGGAAGAGGATGCCAATCCCACTCTCAGTCGCCACGATTACTCCCGGGATGCCACCGCCCACCTCCTATGGTACCACTACCGAGAACCCATGCTCCTCGATCTTCGGGTCGCCACCCCCGCCTTCGGACCACTGGATCCACGCAGCCCGACGGCACAAATCAGTTCATAGTTCCTCAGTGGGGACAAAGCCATTATGGAATGTCTTCTCACGGTTGGGGTTATCTCGGAATGCCACAGCTAATTGGGATCCCGCCACAGTTTGGAATCGATCAATCCGGGCCTTCGCAGCAACAGTTCAAAGGGCCACAACAACAGTTCGGCATGCCTCAACAGCCGTCAGGAGCCCCTCCTCGAGAATGATGCTAGCTCTTGCTCCTCCCACAGCTTTCACAAACCCATTTCTCACTCAGGGTTCGATGGGTTACCAAACCTCCATCCCAGTTTCATCAGAATCACCAGGACCGCAGTACCCCCCGGGTTATACACCATCGCCTCAGCCAGCCATGCAATTCAACAGTTAGGGACAGCAGCCTGCACCTAAGCCTACTTATGGGCCCCACTCTGGAAATCCAAGCTATCCGGCTACATCAGGACTGCCTCCACCCACTTTGCCGGTTGAAAATCAACAGCAGGCCGCAAGGTTCTATCCCTTTGCCCAAGCTCCTACTCATGCTCCCCAGGGTAACTCAGCCCAAGGACAGGTTTTCACCTACATCCCCGGATCGGCCGTTTCCTCCACCGATCTGCACTTGATGGTAGCTCCTCTCTCTAGCTCAGCCACTAGTTTGAACGCAATGGCTCCGCCACAAGACCCTCATCTGGCCTGGTTCATGGAACAGCATAAGGAAATGAAAGCGCACATTGCTGAATTGACCGCTAAGAAATCTGCCTTCCGGCCTACAAACCCGGACTCCATTGTTCCTCTGCCCCACAAATTCGTGATGCCTAACTTGGATCTCTTTGATGGAACTGCATGCCCAAAAACTCATCTGGACACGTATACCTTGGCAATGAAGGCCAAAGGATGCACCAATCGGCGGTTGGTGACTATTTCGATCTATCTTTGAAATCCGAGTGCCTTAAAATGGTTCTTTCGTTTGAAACCCGAAGCCGAGAACTACGTGGGACAGATTACTAATGCCTTCACGAGAAAAGTACAAGGCCAACTTGGAATGGGAAACAAATAGAGTTGACCTACAAACAACGGTGCGGCGTCCGATGAAAATGTTGGGGACTTCTACAAGCGGTGGAATACGAAACTCGGTGAGATGGCAATCCCTCCTTACGAAGAGGAGCAAGCTGGACATCTTCCGGTCATGCACGAAACCACATCGAGAGCCTCCCTCGGTCACTTCCCGTACTCGAGACTTACGGGCCATGGTTAACTCCGCGGCTAAATTTGAAAAGGCTTACAATCGGCAACCATTCTTTGCACACCTTACGAGATATCGGGCTCCTCCTTCAACACCGCCCTTTGCTCCGCTAAAGGCAAAGAGATGATTAACTACGCGGGACAGGAATGTAATAACACAACTCCTTTTGCTCCCGAGAAAACCAACCGAGCCCCGGACCACGGGTCATGAACCTCGAAAACTTTGGAATGCCTACGAACGACATCTTTAGGGGGCTGGTGAAAGAAGGCTTGCTGCGGCCTTTGGAGAATTTCCAACCCGGGAATCCGAATGCTCCGTGGATACTTCAAAGTATTGCGCTTTTCATCAAGCCCATGGACATCTAACAGATACCAGCTTTACTCTGAAAAAGGCCATCCAGGGGCTGATGGAGCAAGGAAAGTTGGAAGGCCCCGAGGGGCCTAATACAGTCAAAAATCCTCTGCCAAGGAACCATAATCAGGTAAACATGATTGAATGCGGAGAACCTTTTCATGTCCAGGAAGATGCCGATGAAGGTCCCCAAATACCCGTGGCCAACCTTGTCGAGGATCCTGAATTCGGATTCCCCCTCAGCCTTGAGGATATTGAACGAATCAGCCCACCTTGGTCTCATGTCAGAAACTTCCTGCAAGAATACGAGGCCCGCTATTTCTCGGATGAAGGGAAAACCGATACTGAAGAACTGGGGCTATTCCGGTCAAAACATGAGAAAACCATTTACACAAGATGGTTAGAACAATCGAGAAGAATCGAACAATAAAGCTTCCGGCGGCGCTGTCTTGGGGCTTATCGGCAAAGAGGCCGAGGAGCATACGGAGCTAGTACACTTACGCAAGTTGGCTTTGGGAGAGGCCGAATATGATCCAGAAACGACGAAGAATCGAAAGAGGAGGACTCCTTCTATATCCTGCCGGGAGTCAAATACGTGCCACCCCCTCTCACTCTTCCCCCGCAGTTTTTGGGTGGAGAAGCCGAATCGCAATTACCACTTCCGGGAATGGGAGCATATGACAATTTCTGTGGCTGCACGTACCCATATTCCCCTAACGGGTTTGATCGGCGTTCCCTCTCAGCCGAAATCCCGATAGTATGGGAAGATGATTCCGATGACAGCGATGACGATGATGATGACGAGAGCGAAGAGTCAACTGAGGCCCCAGATCCGGAAACAATCTGGAACAATCAGGCCGGAAATGACACCATGGGAGCCAGACACAATGGTTGGTTGTCAGCAAGCGACGATGAAGGACCACCGGAAAATGCAAGTCAAATGCCAGTAGGGATGGGCCCCCAAGAGCTGCACCTCGTAAGATGCACCTGTGGTCAGTGTCCGGATACTTCAGAGGATGAGGGACAACAAAGCCCGCGCCCAGATCCGTACACATCCGAAATCCTAGAACACAATGTTCCTTATAAGAACCTGACTGGTGAATGGAAAGGGTTCATTGAAGCACTAGTCGAGAATGGAGGGTTTCAGCAACCAGAAAACGAAGAATTCGTAAACGTCATCGGATCTTTTTCTTCTTTCCCGATAACGGATGGCATAACAACCGTAAGGGTCACAATCGGGCCGCTTGAGCACAGCGAATGCCTGTAATCACTGAAAAGGGTTATTGATCTAAACATCTCCCCAGTGGCTTTCATACCCATGGATCCACATGACGCCTTCCTAATTGCTCCAGAGCCCGACAATGGACCCCGGGTGCTCCTTATTTGGACCCAGATCTATCAAGCTGCTACATCAAACTACGAGGGGGAACGTTGCCTATCCTTTACTTGTGGCTGCCCTACTTGCAAGGGTGAAAGAAAGAAGATGTATGATGAAATGGAGGCTGATAGCCATAAGACCGAAGACACTTCGGAAGACGAATATGAAACCGAGGATATGAAGGCCATGAAGTTTCCTGGGTCTGAACACGTGGATGTCTTAGAGTTCAACACTGCCTACCATGCTTTGGGGAAAGGGTTTTCAGGCATCCGATCCAGGCTGATAGTTGAGGATCTGATAGAAAGAGGGAAACTAACTCCCATCCGCCCAAATGAGAAAATAACCATGGTCAGATCAAATCCACCCCGGAATAAAGTAACACTCCTTGTCAGGGTTACCCAAGAAGAGGTCACCTTCCCCGAATGTATGTCAGCTCTCAGAGAAGTCCTAGAAACCGGCATGATACCGGATGCACCTCCCACACAAAGTGCTATAATCATCTCCAACTCTGAGTATTACAGAAAGGAACCAGAATGGCTGCACTATACCGGGGATGAAATCGAAAAGCCGTCGAGCCCCGACAATAGCGACTCTTGTTGTATGATAATTGTGAGCAAGGCAGACTATGGGAGCGAATCGGAGGATGCCCTAGCTCTGTGGGCCATCCAGGGGGCAACAACACAACCCCAGACTCAAAGCTTGTGACTTGGGAAGCGGTTATAAGGGCCGCCCGGGAAGGAGCTAGTACGGCTCGGCCCCTCACCGTTGCTAGACTCCGTCGGGCTCCGGTGGCCGATAGCCAAAAAGGCTCCCCGTTGACCTTAGCGGCGTTGAAGAAATCTAGTCAAGAAGCAGCGGTGAGGAAGTTAACTGTTGACCCGATCCAGGGCAAATCTTCGAGGAATCCCAAGGCGAGATAAGAAGGCCACGAGATCAAGCACACGAGGAGAACCGCCGCCCCTATGCTAAGACGTGAAGCTCCGACCGGAAAGGAGGATCCCGTGCTCACCCGGTTGAAGCAAACACGAGGCCAACATCTCTCTATGGTCCACTGCTCACCTCATCCTATCCCCACAAGCTAAAGGCTGGAAGAAAGCCTAGCCCGCACCTTGGTCCCTATTGATGCTACTCCCGATGACGTGGTACGGTGATTGGAAACATCCACTACGGGAACATAATCACTTTCACAGATCTCGACCTTCCTCAATTTGGGGTTGATCATAACGAGCCTCTCTTTATCACAGTTCAATTGGATGAACGACGCCTCCCTCGGGTCCTGGTTGATAATGGGTCCGGAATGAACATCCTTCCGGCAAAGATCATGAGCCTACTTGACATCAAGTCCACGGACTTAAAACCTTCCTCCCTCACGGTCAAAGCTTACGACTCGACATCTCGAGCGAGTCCTTGGAGTTGCTACTTTGGACCTCTGGTTTGGCCGAGAAATTGATACTGTGGAATTCCGGGTTATTGACATCCCGATCACTTTTAATGCCTTATTGGGAAGACCTTGGCTGCACCGAGTCAAGGGGTCGCCTCAAGCCTCCACCGGTGTGTGAAATTCGTCTCGAATGGGGACGACGACCATTTATGGGGATTTAGTCACCTTGGAGGGCACGGATACGGGTGGAATACCTATTATGGAAATCAAACATGATGAGGAAGGTCTCATGCTAACGGGCTTCACGGTCGAGCCTCCCAAAGCCCAAGTGTGCAACATAGATCTGACAATCACCCGGGATAAAATCCCTCCGGTCTTGAAAATGATGAGAAAGATGAGCTATCTCCCTGGCCTCGGTGCAGGGAAGCACCAACAAGGAACTCACAAACTCATCGAGGTGAAAGGACGAGAAAACTCGCCACGGCACAGGGATATGAGGCCTCCTCGGTGGACACTTGCAAAAGGAAAAGGATTTGAAGCTATCACGGGAAGGGTCCCGGTCGACGACCCTAAATCTCTCCCTTTCAGTCCTAATTTGGCTGACTACTTTGTAAAGGGTCCCACACAACCGGGTAACATCACAGAGCCCACTCTTACAGAAGGGTGGCTGAAGCTACAGGATAGCCTTAACAAGTTCAGGGGAGCCAAAGCTAACCCGGTCCGTAGAATGTTTCTGGACCTACCCAAGATACCCGGGGCTACCACTACCATGAAGAGTGAGTACACTTTCAAAGGCGTGCCAAGCCTAGTGGAACAGTTCGAGAAGCTCACAACCACAATTCCTACTGCCCAGGAAGGTCCGAAACCTGAGTTTGAATTGACCGTGCCGAAAGCCAAAGCCACAGAAGTCTTTTCAGATGATTGGGATGGTCCGATTATGCAACAGTTATTCGGGGAAGAGATCCAGGTGCCAGACCTGATTGATTTCAGCTCAGTCAAAGAAATGGTAGCGATGATCGAGGAAGGAGCACAGTACAATTCCCGAGTCATGACGCCCCTGACAGCGATGCCATTAAAGAATCGGGAAACTCTCTCAGGCCCGTCCGCGACCAAAGAAGAAATGATCACCAAGCCTGGATTGGTCTCCCGTCCCTTTGTGTCAATCTAGGAAGAGTCCTCCGAGTCTCTCATTGTTAAGGTCGAGTCTCTAGGGTCGTCCGATGGCCTTACGCCTGAAGACTACGAGTCTGTAGCAAATGCTGTATTTCCTTTCGTTCCTAATGAAATGACGAACCTTTCTGAGTATCCCTTGATTGCCACTTTAACTAATGATAAATTAATTAATAATTAAAAAAAAGGAACATTTAATAATGATTCATTAGATAAAGAAGCAGACACATTAAATAAACAAAAAAAAAAAGAGAACAAAAATCTTTAAGCAGGTTGTTCGGAAAGAGGAAAATCGAGCCCAAGCTGCCGAAGAGGTTTTGACAAGTGTGAATTTGGAAACTGCGGAAGAGCCTAAAGAGACGCAGATTGGTGATTTCTTCGAAGGAACTGGAAAGGATGCCTTACAAAATCCTAAAAAATCCTCAATTCAAAGAAAGTAGCCCTCTTCATCAAAGAGAACATCATATGCAGATACGGGTTGCCGGCGAAATCATCTCGAGATAATGGATCCCATTTCGAAGGGAATGCGACAGTGCGGCGGAATTCGAATAACCCGTCACAAGTCATCTCCCTACAGGCCCCAAACCAACGGAGCCGTCGAGGCAGCAAACAAGACTCTGGAAAACATCATCCAGAAAATGGCTGTCCGAGGCAGAGATTGGCCCGAGAAGCTACACTTGGCACTCTGGGGCTACAGAACATCCGTCAGAACGGCAACTGGGGAAACACCGTTTGCCCTCACCTACGGAATGGAATCCGTGCTCCCAATCGAGCTAGAAATCCCCTCACTCAGGTGTCTTTGTTGGAAAGCCAGATCAACGAGGTCGAATGGCTCCAAAGTCGCCATGATGAATTGGCCCTGCTAGATGAGCGACGATTGAAAGCAATGGAACATATCCGAGCTTACCAAGGGAGAATGGCCAGGGCCTTCGACAAGAAAGTAAAGCATCGGGAGATCCGAGAAGGTGATCTCGTTTTAAAAGAGAAGCCCCCAGTCCGTATCAACCCGCTTGGCAAATGGGAGCCTGTTTGGGTCGGGCCATATGTTGTCCAGAAGATCTTCTCCGGAGGAGCCATGCAACTTGCAGACCTCGACGGAAATCCTTTTGTACACCCAGTGAATGGTGACAAGCTGCGCAGATACTACGCGTAAAAACACTGAGTCAAAAAAAAGAAACAAAAAAAGGAGTGCTAAAAGAGTAATACCCAACTAGGTTGAAAACCCGAAAAGGGCGGCCTAGGTAAAAAACAGGGTTGCACCAAAAAAATAAACAAAAAAAAACAAAAACAAAAGAAAAACAAAAAAAACAAAAAAAAACTGGGTCGAACTACGGAGACCTGAGCCCTTTTGTCCGAAGGGAACGTAGGCAGCCGGAAACGGTTTGGTCTAAAACACAAATAAAAGTCATACTCTGACATCAATACACTGATCAGACCATGAAAGCGTCTCGAAAAACTCTAAAGCAATTCACATATTCATTACAGTTAAAAGCTTTTTGATGAGTCTAAGCCCGGTTCATTCCTACAGCGGCAACTTTGCTAAAAGAAACTAAGATACATAATCAAACTAATGTATGCTATGACAAGAAAGGGATGCTCGGAAACCTCAAGGTCACTCCAAGCCACTCGTGCTGGCCTCTCCCCTCTTCTTCCCCCTTCGAGTCTTCTTCTTACGAGCAGGGAAAAATGTCGGTCTTCCTCCTACCAAGCTGCGGTATAGGAACGGGATCTATCAAACCAGCCTCTGTCAGGGCTTTAGTGGCCCTAGCATCATCTCTCATCTCCTGTAGTCTAGCTGGTAGCATAGGAGTCCTCCTCTCCTGCCTCTTGACATAAGCCTCATAGTCGGTCACAGTATCTCCGCTCCGGTCGTGAGGGTTGGCCTCGCCTCGGTCCTCCTCCTCTCCGAAACTGTCAGGTCCTCCGCACCCAAAATGGCCTCACGCCGTCCCAAAATAGCCATCTGAGTCTCCCCAAATGCCTCTCGTACCAATCCAGGTACCAAGTGGTCAGGAACACAGGTCTCGGACGCCTGAGGATAACCCGAGGAGGAAAGACGTCATACCTCCATACTCGGGAAAGAAAGGAAAACACCGAAGGATCATCCATAGAAGCAGAAGCCACCACCCTGGTGGCTATATCATCAAAATCCTCCAAAGGAACCTGCTCCAAGCCGAACTGTCTCAGAACTAAAGCCGGAATGTAGAAGGCTGGGTCGAGAAAGCCCGGAAGCATGACCACATGAGACCCGTCTGAAGTACTCTGCGAGTCTCCACCCGCCAACAAGGCACCGACCATCTGATATCTTCAGTCCGGCGACCAGCCATCCAACGCTCCCATGAGCCCTGATCATCAAAATCTACAGCAACCCCTCTCCTGGCAAATGTCCAAGGCTTGATCATATCCGATGTTTCCCGAAGAACCCCCAGGCGTTCCATCAGCCACAGGGTCAAGAGAAACGGGCTGCCCCCGTGCATATACCGTCTCCCGGTAGCCAGCCTATCGAGAGCATGAAAAGTCTCCCCCAGGATCAAAGGTACAACATCTCTGCCCAAGCGACAGTGAACAACTACATCTAGCAGAGCCCGATGACAAATCCCAAAAGAATAGACCATGAACAAGGTACCAAACATGCAAAGTGCAAAGGCATCCCAATAGGCATCATCAATCAAGCCTAAGCTCCTAAATCTATCAGGAAGACCGGAAATATCAAAGTGATCGGGACTACGGATCATACCTTGTGCTTCCTCCGGGGAAAGATGAAGGAGGTTGCACAATCTATCAACGAAAGAGGCCCCTCCGGGCAAAGGAACCGCAATCTCTTCCACCTCTGGGCCACCAAGCAAAGCCCGAAATTCTTCGACGGTCGGAACCACTTCATTGTAGGAAAGGCAAAAGACGTGCCTTCTAATATCCCAAAATGAGGAAGAAGCTCTCAAAAGGTCATAGTCCGGAACCAACTCTTTGAGAGACCATAAGCACTTCACCTTGTACCTTTCTTCGAAAAATGACCTCCTCTCTTGCATAATCTCTCTACACCACTCCTTGAACTTTTCAAAGAATGACATTTGGAATTCTTTGGATAATTTTGAAGAATTTTTGGGCATTTCCATGGCTTTTCCCTCCTTTCTCCCGAAATTCCAGTTTGAACTGAAGAAGATGAAGTTTCAGGTGGCATTTATGGGCCAAACCAGATCCAACCACCGAAATAAATGGACCCTGTCAGAATTCGAGACCATCCGCGCGGACAGAATTGTCACCCAGAAAAAAGATCTGCAGCAGTTCAAACTGCTGCACCACGGAGGAAATATTTTCATCCCAACTGCTCAAAACCTGAGCCAAACCTGCCCAAACAGTTCATATACCCAATACTCACACCCTTACCTAAAAAAACCAAGGCTCATGCAACATTGCATTCATACTGCATTGCATTCATAAAAAAAAAATCCTAAATTATTATATTCCAAAAAAAAAGAAAAAGAAAGTGTACATAAAAAAAAATAATAAACTGTACAATCCCAGAATCAATCTCAAAAAAAAAATCATCAATCCCGAAAGCATCGTCAGTCAGAATCCTCGGTGGCTGGGGCTTTCCCCCGATCCCTTTTGCGGTTGGGCCCACCTCCTCAGTAGCCCTGAAAATCTCGGGCTCAGAATCGTCCTCGTCTCCAGAGAGAGGCTCGTCAGGACCAACCGGCACGCTCTGATACGGCAAGCTAAGATCTGCAAAGAAGTCGTACCCAAACGAAAATGCGTCGGCTTCCTGGACATGCGAGGAAGACCCACCGTGGTGCCAGACATGTCCCTGTCCATAAGGATCTCCGAGAATGACGTGATCCGAAGGTAGTACCACACGGGGATCAATGAGAGGAGAAAGAGGAGTCTCAGAAGAAGGCTCGGAAGGAATAGGGGAAGTCTCCCTCTCGACAGGCGCCGGCGGTGCTCGTCTCCTCTGCCTTGAGCGGACTCCACAAATGACCATATTCTTGATAAACCTCTTTGCCCCGATCACCTGATTTGTCAGCTTCTCCACTACTTTGGCCGGGAACTGCACGGAAACAAAAGCGTCAGAAATAATGACAGGAAAGAAAGGAAAAGACAGAAGCAAAAAAAAAAGAGAGAAGGAGAAGCCATACCTTCATATCCGGATGAGGCCGAAAAGTTTGTGGAACCCGGTCGGGGACGGGGATCTGTACTCTCAACCTAACCCCGTCCTGGACATACGAAAAATCTGATCGAGGGTACCGCGCGACCCCCAACCCCTCTCTCTCAAGAACCTGAGGCGGCTTCAACCTCCACAAGAGAAAATGCGAGTATGACTCGGCTGCCACGAATGTCGAGAAGTGCTGGCCGGCTCGATAAGCATCCCAAGTCTCCGAGTTCTCACTCGGATGCATCATGTCAGGAGGAGGCTCCACCGGAGCCATCAGAGGCGAATTTACGCCATGCTGGCACGTCACTCTCTCTCCAGATAATACATGTCGCAGGTCAAGCCTCTCAAGATCCTCCGCTGCACGGTTCATATCTCAGCGCCCTTCAGCTGCTCCTCACCAAAACGGTCCCAGGGGTAGAAAATTATCCCCTCATCTGTCTCAGCTCTCACCAAAGGCAGACAATCCGGATACTTGAGGGTCGTGCGCCCCCTGGAACCCTTCTTCTCCCGGGCAAACTTGGACCAGGAACGCATGGCCGGATATGCCCCGACGTACTCTGCCGGCTGCCGCCACATCGTGACGTGAAAGAACTCTAGAGCCCATACCTGCGAAAGGTAAAAATCCAATCAATTAAGTACGAAAAAGAATACGTGCTTAAAGAAAAGAGGGAAAGCAAAAAGAAAGCTTATACCTCCAGAGGAAACTCGAAGCAGTAGAAGGAACTCACAGCCTTCCGGCTGTATCTATCCAGAGCAAAGTAAAGCTCTGCCAGCCCGGCCTCCCCCCAGGAAATCTCTCCGGCTCTCTCCACGTCCTCCAGGGACCTCAGCAAGGCAAAAACAGCCGTCCCCTCGGCATGTCCAAACAGTGTGCTCGAAAAGGCAAACCATAAAAAGGCCCTAGCAATCTGCTCAGCGCCTATCCTCTCATCCCCGTCCTCATAGCTCCGAATACACTCCACAATCTTTCCCTCGACCACAGCATACTCCATCCCCATCCCCTTTTTGGGAATAGGGGAAAATCCCAGAAGGGCCTGCAGGTCCAGGTCGCTGTAACCATCCCGCCACTCAATGCTGCGTCCATTAAAGGACAGACCCGTGATCGCAGCGTAGTCGGAAGGCGTAACCGTAGCCTCGCCCCAGAAGAAATGAAAAGTGTGGGTCGCGTCCCACCAATGCTGGGCCAAAGCGAAGAACAGACCCTTACTCTTAGGGAACTTAACCAACCCCCTCAAGCTCTCAATAAACTCATACAATCCTGTCTCGATGACGATCTGTCTCGGACTCATCATCGCCCCCTACCCAAAATCGGAAGTCGGTCCCACAAGTAGATCACAGACTCCACCGACCCCCGAGTCTTCATCTTGCTCAGCTGCTTCGACACGAAGCCATCTCCGCCCTGCGATTTCAAAAAAGAGAAAGATGTCAAAAGAAAAAAAAAAAAGAGAGTCTGCATTTGCATTTGCACAAAAAAAAAAAAAAAAAAAAAGAAAGGGAAGCATACACATGCATCATGCAACACAAAGTTCTGAAGAAAATTCGGCAGCATAACGGCATGCAATGAACCTAGCCCCATTTTTCTCACAAAAAAGAAGACAGTTTTCGGCAAATCCCAATCAACATTCATTCATACACGAAGAAAAAAAAAATTCATACAAGGAGTCAACGGAAGTAAAAACTCCGTCCCATTTTCATAAAGTAACATGCATACATTCATTCAACGGAAGTGAAAACTCCGTCCCATTTTCATAAAATAGCATGCATACATATCATTCATGGAGTCATCATCTCATTGCAAAAAAAAAAAAGGAGGCATACATGCATACATTCATTGCAACAAAAAGGTCCGTCCCGGATTTGAGAAAATTCTCATCATCTCATGTTTCAAAAAAAAAATGGCAAAATGCCAATTCTTTTTCTAAACAAAATTTCAATGTCAAGAACATCATTTTCGAAATTTAAATCACAATTTTCGAATTTTTCACTACAATTTTCGGATACTAAAAAAAAATGGCAAAAATGCCCATTCTTTTTTCCAAACAAAATGCATATTTGGATCACCCATATACTCATTACAACATGCAAAGCTAAAATTCAAAGCCAAGAACATAATTTCCGGATTTTCATTCATAATTTTCGGATTTCAAAAAAAAAAAAAGAAAAATCACCAAAAATCAATTTCAAACAAAAATCGACAAAGGGATCGAAGAGATTTGAAGTATACCGTTCGGAGACTCGGATCAGAAGCCCAATGTTGCCAAGCATCGGGGTAATGCTCCTCCGCAATCGATTGCGAAAGTTTATAATGTCTCCTCATTCGAACGAGTTCTAATCGCCTCTCGACAACCGGACCGCGTCCTTGACCATGGATAGCAGCTTCCCCGTGTTCCATTGCTCGAAAAATCGAAGAAATCGGAAGGATTTTAAGCTTTCTTGGCCAAAAATGGCGGATTTCTGACTTTCTCTCTCTTTTCTCTCGACAAACTAGAAAAATGGTGAGGGAGAAGGAGAAAGGGGGCGGCCCCTCATTTAAACCTGCCAGGGATTTAGAACCCTCCGCGCGGACAGGAATGAAGGGTCAAAAAGACCATTTTGCCCTTTAAAATTCCAGGACTCTGCAATTTAGTCCTCAACTTAACAGAGTTAACCAAAGTTAACCCCCTTTCAAAGGAATCATCAACGGCAGTCAAACGTAAGTCCGATTTCTCCGAGAAAGATAACGGAATCCCGTTTCTTTCATCAAAATCATCAACGGCAGTCAAACGTAAGTCCGATTTCTCCGAGAAAGCTAACGGAATCCCGTTTCTTTCATCAAAATCATCAACGACAGTCAAACGTAAGTCCGATTTCTCCGAGAAAGCTAACGGAATCCCGTTTCTTCATCAAAATCATCAACAGCTGTCAAACGTAAGTCCGATTTCTCCGAGAAAGCTAACGGAATCCCGTTTCTTTCATCAAAATCATCAACGGCTGTCAAACGTAAGTCCGATTTCTCCGAGAAAGCTAACGGAATCCCGTTTCTTTCATCAAAATCATCAACGGCAGTCAAACGTAAGTCCGATTTCTCCGAGAAAGATAACGAAATCCCATTTCTTTCATCAAAATCATCCACGGCAGTCAAACATAAGTTCGATTTCTCCGAGAAAGATAACGGAATCCCGTTTCTTTCATCAAAATCATCAACGGCAGTCAAACGTAAGTCCGATCTCTCCGAGAAAGATAACGGAATCCCGTTTCTTTCATCAAAATCATCAACGGCAGTCAAACGTAAGTCCGATTTCTCCGAGAAAGATAACGGAATCCCGTTTCTTTCATCAAAATCATCAACGGCAGTCAAACGTAAGTCCGATTTCTCCGAGAAAGATAACGGAATCCCTTTTCTTTCATCAAAATCATCAACGGCAGTCAAACGTTAGTCCGATTTCTCCGAGAAAGATAACGGAATCCCATTTCTTTCATCAAAATCATCAACGGCAGTCAAACGTAAGTCCGATTTCTCCGAGAAAGATAACGGAATCCCGTTTTTTTCATCAAAATCATCAACGGCATAGCCAAACGTAAGTCCGATTTCTCCGAGAAAGATAACGAAATCCCGTTTCTTTCATCAAAATCATCAACGGCAGTCAAACGTAAGTCCGATTTCTCCGAGAAAGATAACGGAATCCCGTTTCTTTCATCAAAATCATCAACGACAGTCAAACGTAAGTCCGATTTCTCCGAGAAAGATAACGGAATCCCGTTTCTTTCATCAAAATCATCAACGGCAGTAAAACGTAAGTCCGATTTCTCCGAGAAAGATAACGGAATCCCGTTTCTTTCATCAAAATCATCAACGGCAGTCAAACGTAAGTCCGATTTCTCCGAGAAAGATAACGGAATCCCGTTTCTTTCATCAAAATCATCAACGGCAGTCAAACGTAAGTCCGATTTCTCCGAGAAAGATAACGGAATCCCGTTTCTTTCATCAAAATCATCAACGGCAGTCAAACATAAGTCCGATTTCTCCGAGAAAGCTAACGGAATCCCGTTTCTTTCATCAAAATCCTCCCCGGCAGTAAAACGTAAGTCCGATTTCTCCGAGAAAGCTAACGGAATTCCGTTTCTTTCATCATTATCATCAACGGCAGTAAAACGTAAGACCGATTTCCCCGACGAATACGTCTGAATTTCCCCAGCAAAGTTAACGGAATCCCGTTTTCCCCAACAAAAGCCAAAGGAACCCCTCGATTCCATCCCCAGCAGCATTTCGAACTACGTAAGGGCTTGATTCCCACTAGGGATACGTAGGTAGCCTACCATAGGTCCAGCCACTCGACCAGCACGGTCACCCTCTCCTTTGGCAGCAGACGAAGAACACCAAAGGATCACCCATCCCAAACTATTAAGGGAAAACGTTTCAAACAAAGGTCCGAGGCACCTAAAAAGCCATCATCATCAAGGTCTGAGGCACCTAAAAAGCCATCATCATCAAGGTCTGAGGCACCTGAAAAGCCATCATCATCAAGGTCCGAGGCACCTAAAACGCCATCTTCAAGGTCTGAGGCACCTAAAACGCCATTATTACCAGGTTGACACCTCAAAATAGTCACTTCAGGGTCAAAGACCCGAACTACGACTGGCTTGATTCCTCTTAAGGATACATAGGTAGCCTATCATTAGGTCCAGCCATCAGACCGAAAATGGTCATCTCTTATCCCCAACAGAGTGGATATACAATTTCAGACCAAAAATGGTCATTCCTATCCCCAGCAGAGCGGATATACAACTTCAGCCATCAGACCAAAAATGGTCATCTCTTATCCCCAGCAGAGCGGATATACAATTTCAGACCGAAAATGGTCATTCCTATCCCCAGCAGAGCGGATATACAACTCCAGCCATCAGACCAAAATGGGCATCTCTTATCCCCAGCAGAGTTTTCTCGCAGCAATCGACTGCAGAACTCGCTCACCAGGTTGACACCTCAAAATAGTCATTCCAGGGTCAAAGACCCGAACTATGGCCGGCTTGATTCCCATTCGGGATACGTAGGTAGCCTACCGCTAGGTTCAGCCACTCGATCACTTGATCATCCTGTCAAATATGAAGCCTTACTCTTATCGATGACCCCGCTTCCTTCGAAAGCGCCGTCGCCGAGGGGCTACTGTAAGTGCTCCAATTTGAGTTGTTAGGATTTTCGTTAGAAAATTAACGAAAGTTTTAACATTCCTAACATTTCTAACAATTCCTAACATTTCTAACAAAGTGAGGGTAGATTAGGGATTGCCATTTAAAGATAAACCATGGAAAGAATCCTAAAAAGCAAAAGAAGGGTCAAAACCCGAAATGGAAGTGGCTGGAACATTTTCTGGTGGCTTAATTTGAATTTTATTCTTCATGTCCAAAGCCTGGTGCAGCATTTAATGCACCAGGCACGCCATCAAGACCATCCGCGCGGATGGAAATGTAAAATTCCAGGGCCTATAAATTGAGGCCTTCAGTCACAGAAAAGGGAGAGACAACACATTTCACAACTGCACCTTGGCGAAAATAGGGAGAAAATAGTGAGAATTCACTAGAATTGTCACTCTTTTCTTGATTATCTTCCCAAATCACCCCACTCACTCTCAAATTCAAACCCTAAACACATTCAAGCCTTGAATCCATTCAACACAAACTCAAAAGAAGATAGGTATAACCTCCTTCTCCTCACCCTAAAATTCTCTCATCCATGCATGCATTTTCAAACTCCAAAATGTAGTTTGTTCATCTTCTTGCCCTAGATCCAAAAAGATCACCATGGAAGTCCATCTCCATGGTTGATCTTCTACAAGGATCAACATTACTTTCAAAGTGTTCTTACTTGCTTGCAAATGCATTTTCAAAACCCTAAAAACCATTTTCATACATCAAATCTTCATTTTCAAATGATAAAATTCCCCTTCCCAAGCAAATGAAGTGCTTAGTCCTAATGTACCCTAAGGATGGCTTGATATAGTTTATTCACCACTAAAATGTCAAGTGATCACTAATCAAATCATAAGGAAATGGAGACAAGCATGGATGCAAAACCCCCTTTAAAATCATGTTTTCCTTCTTGAGAAGTTGCTGTCCAGTAGCAATTTTCTAAGACCCCAGTCCATGGTCTAATTTTTTGGACACAGATAAACTTGGAATTTGGTGTTGACTACAAAATACTTTTTATAGCCAACATCGAGAGATTTCCAGAAATATTTTTACTTTATTTTTTTCGTGAGTAAAACTCCCTTTTTCAAATTCTCTTTTAAAGGTCAGTTCCTCAGTCTCTGGAAGTCCAGATTTCATATCTGAGATTTACAGAAGGTTTTAGTCCACCAAATCATCTCCAAAATGGAAAATTCTTTCACAGAAATCTTATTTGAGGTGTCTGAAACAACTTTCGTTCTCTGAGTTTCCTCAGATTATGAAGTTTTGAAGCCCTTAAGTCCATTTCAAAGTCAAGTGTCCACTGCCTTTTTCATTCTGGCTGAATTGGTTTTCAACTTCCAATAATCTTTTGAGCCCCAAAACTCAACCCAAAAATCATACCAAAAATCATGGGATTTTTTCAAAGTCTAATAAAGAGTTCCCAATTTTTACTTTTCTCAGATTCAACTTATTTTGGCCAAAACACACACACAAACCCACACACAAATGATTTTAAATGTTTGGAAGACTCGTTTTACGAGGCATTCCGGGTGAACACTAACGTTCTTCCCGGCGTGTAACGTGACCTCCGAACCCAAATATCTGATCTCGAGCATTTTTCAAAGTTTTGGCCCTTAAAACAAAAATGGCATGGCGACTCCGTATTTTTTCCGTTTGATTTTCAAAAGAAAAGAAAAACACAAGATCTTTCGGGAAAATTGGAACTCAACATCGTTACACTAATCTTTTCCGATCAATTATGATTAGGAGAAAATGTGTTTTAAGCAAAACTTAAGCAGTACATGCATGTTACTTGAGCCTTCAGTTTAAACACCTACCTCCAAGTCTAAACCTCACCTACCTCCGAGTCTAAACCTTGCTTACCCTGAGTCTAAACCTTGCCTACCCCCAAGTCTAAACCTTGCCTATCTCTTTTCCGCAGCAAGAAAGAAGTGGGTGAGAATATCGGGTCAGCGGCTTTTCGGTGCGGAAGCCTCAGGTTCAGACAGTTTAGTAGAATCATCAGTTTTGTCTACTCAGGGGTTTAGAATGGCAGATATGACAGAAAACAGGAATGGTACGAGTAATCCGATGACTAAGAAGGAAGAGTTAGTACTAGCTTTGGAAAATGCCCATAAGGTTCATGAGGAGCAGCAAGCCATACTCATCGGTGCTCTCCGCCGTCATGGGGTTCAGGTAACAGTTGAGGCAAATGGTTCTCTGGTCATGGTCGAAGATGAAACTCCAGAAATAGTGATTTCAGTCCCTCCATCCTACAACCAATACTCTCCATCCTACAACCAATACCCTCCATTATATAACCAATACCCTCCATCCTATGACCAATACCCTCCTCCTTTCACATATGATCCCCCACCAAGGACTACTGCCCTCCAGTTCCTCCCAGTGTCTCAGGCCATCAGGGCTCCATCGCCCTCAGCTCCTCAGAACGGATTGGGCTTCATCACACCTGTTTCTCAGTTTCAGCGGTACCTGCCAGTTTATGCTCCAGCTTTACATAATCAGTTTGAGCCATGTGGCTATGTTCTGAGACCCCTATAACCCCTATACTCACCTAAATACGATCATGAGTTTCTAAAATAAAATCCTGATGCCTCAAGTTTTCCATTACCGTCTACCGAACTTGGTGAATTCACCCGTCAGTTTCACCGGCCTACTACTGTGGTGCCCTCTACTGATAAAAGTCATGTTGCGAGTTCCAGTAACTCGAGAGTTCCCGTTGACCCCCATGTGTCAATATTAATGGAGCAAGTTAAACGAATGCAAGAAAATCTTGATCTCATGATAAGTACCAGTACTCCCTCGACCCAAGATGTCGAACCAAGCAAAGAAGTGATTCTGCCGTGCAAAATTCAAATGCCCGAAGTGAGAGAATTTGATAGGACAACTTACCCCAGAGTTCGCTTGGCCAATGCCAGTTCTAAGTTTGAGAAAGGTCTGAAGACGCAACCAGCCTCAAACATAACCCAATACCACCAGTACCAAGCAGCAACTGCACCCAACTCAGCATCGGTTCCTCACAAAGGAAAGAATGCCACAGCCTCCTTCAGACATATCCAACAATGGAACCAACTGAATAATGGAAATCCGAGTCTTAGGAACAACAATTCCTCCTGAAATTTCCGCTCCCTTCATTATGACAATGTGGAGATGTCTTTAAGAAAGATGCTGGAAGAACTAGTGAAAGAAAAGCTGATAAAGCCACTGGAGAATTGGAAGCCCAAGAACCCTAAAATTCAGTTGGATGAGTCTAAGCATTGTCGTTTCCACCAGTACCATGGACACGACACTGATGATTGCCACTATTTGAGGCATGAGATCCAGAAGCTGGTAGAAGATGGGACGCTTGAATGCCTGCGTGTATCTAACAATCTTTCCCCAAGCAATGCCAACATGAGTGTCATGGAGTGGGAAGCAGGGCCAGTCAACTCAGACCCAACTCCTTTGCCAAAGGCACACATCTGTTACGACAAGTGTATGACTGTGAAGAAAGGAGTCCAAGGGTTGATCGACGAAGGAAAGCTCAAGTGCCCTGGCAGTCCAACCAGCGAAGAGTAGCTAGGCTAGGGGCTACCTATCCTTAAACAAAATTAAAAGATAAAACAGTCTCTCAGTCAACCTTTGTAGGTTCTAGTACTTTCCTCTCTCAATCAAGTCCTCCTCGGACATTGTAATTAATTTTAAATCTTCTATAAAAGAGTCTTTTTCTTTTCTTGCTAGACTTAAGACATTATTTGCACACCTACATTACATTTAATGAAATGGTTTTATTTTATATGATCACTTGCATTGCTCAATAAATAATCTCTCGAAATAATTAACGTTCTGATTAATTGATGTGAGAAAGTCAACTAATGCCTTCCCCATACACTTTTCTTACCTCACAAAAGGCCTCTATCAAGCCATACACTTTCCTTACCTCACAAAAGGCCTCTATCAAGCCATACACTTTTCTTACCTCACAAAAGCCTTTATCAAGCCATACACCTCCCAAATCATGTCCTCACCATCACCTTGACCAAGTCAACGACGGCGGCAACATCAAGGAATAACAAAGGTCACTCAGCATCGAAAGATTGACCCCATGTCGACAACAACCTAGGAGCTTACCTTCGCCCTCATGTGCATCAAGAAAGTTCAAGCAGGGGTTTGCCTTTGCCCTCATGTGCTTCAAAAAAAAAAGCCCAAGTAGGAGCTTCAAGCAAAAAAAAATGAGGCCAAGGACCCAGCACCGCCAATAAAAAAATGAGGTCATAAGATTGGGGCTTCACCAAGCCACTTCTCCAAAATCTAGACTTCGCCTACCCGTTTCATCAAACCGGGGCTTTGCCAAGCAAAGGGAAGTTTTGTTTGTTGGAAGCCTTCCACGAACAAATTATTTGGTGTCAGGATCGGGGCTTAATCATGACCTTAAATCCAACATTGGAAGTCGAGTCTACCAGACCCCTTTGCACCAATCAGAACGAGAATCTTTTCTTGAAACTAGGATGGGCTTCATAACGTAATGCTTTAACGGATTGGGGGCTGCATTAAGTGCATTTTGAGATCATTCATGGTCAACCAACCAGTTTATTTCTATAACCAGTACATTCGGGCCTTCCCCATGATACTTTGTCAAGTCGGGGGCTTCGCAAGTCATTTGGAGAAGCTTCCGTTCATGGATTCCTTGAGATCGCTGCGAACATGACTCTCTTTTTGGATGACCAGTCAGTTTGGTGCTTCGCCATTCTTTTGGATCAGACCATCAATCAAATCTCTACCAAGTCATCTCTTCAAGCCGGGACTTTGTCAATAAAAGGATCTTTCCTCGCTTTAATAGAACTTGGGGCTTTGCAGAATTTTTCCCTCAGACCGGGGCTTCGATAAGTCACATCCATCCTCAGAAGAGAGGTTTGGTCACTTTGACATTTGCTTTAGTCTTTGGTTCTAAAAGCCTGTCAGCATCAAGCTTCAAGCGCCAGAGTTTGAGAAAGGGACTTTAATCAAGACCCGAGTTCTAAACCCGATCTCAGCCCAAGAGGGAATTTTGGTCCACATGATACCTTTTGGCAACATTAGCAAAATCTCAACAACAACAGCAGCTCATTCCGCACCTAAAGGATACGACCCCACCTGCGCGAAACCTGTCTCAAATAGTTCCCAAACACATAAATCCAAACACATTCATCCAAACACATTCTTTCATAAAACCCCTCTCATATTGCCTTCCTGCAAAACAGTCAGCCCGTGGCTCATGTGACATGCACAAAGAAAAATAACCTTAATTGATTACCAAATCAAAATAGGAATTACTTTTGCCCAAAATTTTCCCATTATCTCCAAATGAGATAACGTTTCCTCCGGGAAGTCCTTCCGTTATCGCTAAATGGGATAACGTTTCCTCCGGTAAATCCTCCGTTATCGCCAAATGGGATAACGTTTCCTCCGGGAAGTTCTTTCGTTATCGCCATATGGGATAACATTTCCTCCGGGAAATCCTTCGTTATCGTCAAATGGGATAATGTTTCCTCCGGACAGTCCTTCCGTTATCGCTAAATGGGATAACGTTTCCCCCAGAAAGTCCTTCCGTTATCGCCAAATGGGATAACGCTTTCCCCCGGGAAGTCCTTCCGTTATCGCCAAATGGGATAACGTTTCCTCCGAGAAATCCTCCGTTATCGCCAAATGGGATAACGTTTCCTTCGGAAAATCTCCGTTATCTCCAAATGGGATAACATCTCTCACCAGAAATCTCCGTTATCACCAAATCGGATAATGTCTCCTCTGGGAAATTTCCCGTTATCTCCAAATGGAATAACGTTTTTCCCAAAATCATTATCCGTAGCCCGGAAGGCTTTAAATTACTGGTCCGGAAGACCGTATAAATTTCCCAAAATCATTATCCGTAGCCCGGAAGGCTTTAAATTATCCGGTCCGGAAGACCATATAAATTTCCCAAAATCATTATCCGTAGCCCGGAAGGCTTCAAATTACCCGGTCCGGAAGACCGCATAAATTCTCCAAATCATTATCCCTAGCCCGGAAGGCTTTAAATTACCCGGTCCGGAAGACCGTATAAATTTCCCAAATCGTATAAATTTCTCCCAAAAATCTCTATTATCTCTGTTAGAATCAAATCAAATAAGGTGACAGCCTCCATTAATTGTCAAATCAAATAATGTGACAACCTCCGAATTGTCAAATTCAAGCTTTAGCTACCTCTATCTCTGTTCGAAAGAGATAGCAAAGTACGCTTTAGTTTTTTCCAAATTTAACTACCTCTATCTCTGTTCGAAAGAGATAGCGTAGTACGCTTTAGTTTTTTCCAACTTTAGCTACCTCTATCTCTGTTCGAAAGAGATAGCGAAGTACGCTTTAGTTTTTCCAACTGTAGCTACCTCTATCTCTGTTCGAAAGAGATAGCGAAGTTGAAATTACCAGGGATTCATGCGGGGCGAACGCGGTTGTCTTTCGCGGGTTGGTGTTTGAGACCTCGCTTTCGGGAAGGAGAGGAGTCGCCACGCGATTTTGTATTTTGAGCCCAAACGTTGAAAAACGGCTTTAGTAAAAAGGGTGTCGTTTTTATTGGTAGCAAAAACTTTGGAAAAGGCATTGAAAAGGGGTGTCGTTTTTATTGATAGTAAAAACATGACAAAAAGGCTTTTTTGAGTACCAGAGATTGTTAGGTTCGGAGGTCACGTTACGTTTCGGAAAGAGTATTTTGAGATCACCTGAAACGCCTCGTATGACGAGTCTTTCTACATTTCTCGAAAATGTGTGCGTGTGTGTGTATGTGTTTGCATTTTGAAAATGGGGGCTTGAATGACAAGCTTAATCTTGGTTTGAATGTCAAACGTTGATTTTGTGATTCTTTTTGGAAAAAGCGAGCGTTTGAATGACAAACGTCGGTTTTGGAGTTTTTTTTTTAGGAAAAGTGATACGAGTGATGATTTTGAACTTTTAACTTAAGTGTCAAATGTTGACTTTTAATAAAAGAGTGTTTGAATATCAAACGTTGGATTTTAAGTTTGAAGATGATCGTTTGGATGCCAAACGTCACTTTGCTTACGTTTTGAAAGAGAGTTCGAATGTCGAACTCCGGTTTTGAACCGGGCATTACATTGTTAGCGATTTTATGGGAAAAAAACATTAAATGATATGCGATCAACGAATTGTTTTGCGACTCGGACTTTGATAAGTAAATACTATCACGAGCCAAACGGCTTAGACTTGTAAATGACAGTATTTAAAGTGCGGTGTCAACGGAATCAAACGACCCGGATTTTAAAGGTGCGTTAAGTAAATAGCATTCAACGGATCAACGATCCGGACCGTTAAATGACTATCACGAACCAAATGGTTCGGACTATAAAGTTGCGTAAAGTAAATGACATTCAACGGATCAAACGATCCGGAATTGTTAAATGACATAAAAGTAAAGAAACAGGGCCGAAACGCCGTTTTAACCAGCGATTACTTTTCTTACGGGAAGAGAAGAGGATCTGGGACTAAAATGTATCGGACCTCGTTGACGGTGACATCTACATTTCAACAACGTTCGACCGAAACGGTTGTAGCGACTGGCACGTAAACCGAGACGGAACGAGTGTTTAGGGAGAGAGAGTGTTACCTATGGCTGGGGATTGACTCTTTTAGCTCGGGAGGCATATACGGGATACGATTTAGTGTTTGGAACGGTGTTTCGAGGTTGTTTGGTTTGTATTTGGTTGAAATATGAAGTTTTCATGCAAATCGAGGCAAAACGGGGCTTGGGAGAGGGTGAAAAGGATTTGGGCCGTGGTTGTGGTGAAAATGTGTTATGTTTTTTCTCTTTTCAAATGTTTGACAGCCCTCTGTATTTATAGGGTGAAAATGCAAAAGAGTCCGGACGGACTTATGATGAATTTCAGGGGGTTTTATGGTATTTTTGAAATTGGGAGGACTTGCTGGCAATTCTGTTTTGCCTGCAAAAGAGTCCGGACGGACTGTGACAACATTTCAGGGGTATTTTGGTCTTTTCACTCTGAAATCTGATTGATGTTGACCGGAGGGCTATGGCATGCGTGCCACATCCCCGTGTGACTCACCAGGGCATGGTTTTTCGTGCCATTATTCCCGGTTTTGTCGTTTTTTAAATAACTGTCCGGAAAATGTCCGAAACGCCCCCAAAAAGTGTCGGAAAGTGCGTTTTTCATGAGAAGCTGTAATTTTACGTGTGACAACGTGTGTTGAGTACGCTTCGACGTTGGGATGCATGGGGCAGTTCCGAGACATCTTGTTGGCTTGAGAACGGGGAGCTTAACGGGTTTCGGTTAACCTGGAGCGGGCCAGTTAACGGATTCCGGTTAACTTTTAACGGATTTTGGCGATCCGGATTTGGTACTTAAAGTTAGCCCCTCAGCGACGTCACTTTCGAAGGAAGTGGGGTTGTTGTAAAAGATAAGGATCCAAATCGGGGGATGCCTTACTTGAGGAGACCTGAGAGGTCAGCTGGCTGGACCCTTAGCGAAAGGATTCCTACATATCCCGAGCGGGAATCAAGCCGATCGTAGTTCATAGGAGCAAGGAGCCGCGCGTGGGGACCTTGACCTAAGCGAGACTGTTGTGAGGCGTCTGAACCTGAGATTTCTGAAACCTTCGAGGGCGTGTGGTGCCTCAGACCGAGATTACTGAAACATTCGAGGGCGTGTGGCACCTCAGACCGAGATTACTGAAACATTCGAGGGCGTGTGGTGCCTCAGACCGAGATTTCTGAAACTTTCAAGGGCGTATGGCGCCTCAGACCGAGATTACTGAAACTTTTGAGGGCGTGTGGTGCCTCAGACCGAGATTGCTGAAACTTTCGAGGGCGTGTGGCGCCTCAGACCGAGATTATTGAAACACTTGAGGGCGTGTGGCGCCTCAGACCGAGATTACTGAAACATTCGAGGGCGTGTGGCGCCTCAGACCAAGATTACTGAAACTTTTGAGGGCGTGTGGCACTAGACGTGGCCGGTTGAACAAACCGGCGGTTAGCCGGTTGAAAACCGGCGGTTTCAAACCTTCAAATGCCCAACCGGAACCGAACCGCCTAACCGGCTCAACCGGTTAAGGTTTAGGCGGTTCACGGTTTTAACAGTTATCCAGTTAACCTCCGGTTTGACGGTTTGGATATGCTCGGCCGAGTCTTTGGTGTTGCTCGGCCGAGCAACCCTTTTAGGGTTTAGGGTTTTGAGGGTTGCTCGGCCGAGTCTTTGGTGCTGCTCGGCCGAGCAACCCTTTTAGGGTTTAGGGGTTGAGGGTTGCTCGGCCGAGTCTTTGGTGTTGCTCGGTCGAGCATATCATTTTTCAGTTAATTTTTTTAACGATTTTTTGAAAAAAGTTAACTTTTATTTTTTTTCAATTTTTTTTTGGATAGATAAGACTATTTTAAACTTAAGTTTACTACATACATTTTTTACAAAAAGGTTTATAAAAAAAGTTATGAATTTTTAAAGAAATGAAAGTTAACGGTTTTTTGAAAAAAGTTAACTTTTAATTTTTTTCAATTTTTTTTTGGATAAATAAGACTATTTTAAACTTAAGTTATCGACATACATTTTTTGAAAAAAGGTTTATAAAAAAAGTTATGAATTTTGAAAGAAAGAAAACTTAACTTTTTTTAAAAGAAACAAGTATATAAAAGAAAAAAGGGACGGTACCCTTAAATTTTATTAATCAAAATAAAATTACAAAGAGGGGGACAACCAACCTTACCCTTTTATAAATAAGGGGGGACATTTAGGAGCCTTTACCTCAACCTAACTATTACAATTAATTAAAATTAAATCTAATCTAAAGTCTAAACTAATCTAATTAAAATAAAAATTAATCTAAAACATCATTCATTCATCACTACTTTCCGTGGAGTCCTCGACATCGTATTGATATCTTGGATCCAATAGATCCTCATCATAAGGCATGTCTTGTTGCCTTTTTTCCGCTCTAACCCAATCGCCAAGTAAAAGTTGATGTTCCAAGTTTTCACTTGTTAGTTGAGAACGTCTTTCATCCAAAACATTTCCACCAACGCTAAATGCCGATTCAACCGCCACCATTGAAGCGGGAGAGGCTAATACTTCTTTAGAAACTATGGAAAGTATAGGATAAATGTCTTTCCTTCTTGACCACCATTGTAAAACATCAAATTCATTTGAATTTGGATCTTGATTTAATTCAAAGTTTGTAGTGAAATAGGTTTCTAACTCCACGGGAAGGTTTGATGATGATGAAGATGAACCTCGAGAAGGACCATATTTTTTACTATACAAATTTGCAATAAAACTATATGGATCCCCACTAGTAAAACTTGGTTGAGAAGTAGAGGAATCATATTCATGTTGGCTTTGAGAAGTGTTTCCATATAAGGCATTATACTCATTAAAAAGGTTAATCAAATCATTTTTTGTGTCATTAACAATAATTGACGGAAGTTCATAAATACCGTCACCATCGGGATATAATTTCATATAATAATAAGTTATAATGGACTCTAAATCATCTAATTTAACTCGAGGATCTAATAACTTTGCAACCAAGAAAAGAGACGGAATAGTGTCAAAATATTTAAGCCACTTTTGTCTCATGTTAAAAATGCATTGTTTTAAAATAGGGCATTCTTTTAAATTGTCAAAAATAGTAACAATTGCAATACAATGCTCTAGCACCAAAACGGAAGTTGGATAATAAACTCCCGAAAAAGCCAAAGTAGCGGTATTAAAAATCTTTAACAATTCACATAAATTAATGCATGCATTCCAATGATAAGTAAATAGAGATTCATGATAGCCAATTGACATAAAAAATTGCGTTAGGAGATCTTTATAAGCAAAACCATCGCTTAACATTTTATAGGTGGAATTCCACCTAGTTGGAACATCATAAGTAAAATATTTGTCCGGCACATTTTTACTTCTTAAAAACTTTATCCATTTTTTGTATTAGAATTTTTTTTTGAAATAAATTGAAGAGCTCGTCTAATTGGCTTAACATTAGTTTCTAATGCATCTAAACCATCTCTAACACATAAATTAATTATATGACATAAACATCTAATATGAAAAACTTACCCCCAAGTGAGGGTTGACAAACGGTAATTAAATCGGGCAAACTAGCCGTATTAGCACTTGCGTTGTCAAATGAAATAGTAAATATTTTATTTAAAATACCATATTCAAGAAAAATCTCAAGCAATTTCGCACAAATATTTTCCGCGGAATGCGGTGGCTCAAAATCTTTGTAAGCAATTAATCTTTTTTGAATTTTCCATGAATTATCTATCCAATGGCAAGTAACGCCCAAATAAGTATTTCTTTGCCAATGATCACTCCAACCATCGGCACAAATTGAAACTTTATTTTCTAATTTTGATAAAACACCAATTAAATCTTTTTTATATCTTTCAACCACTCTAGTAATATCACGTACGAGATTCGTACGTGGTACTCTCGTGGCGGCGGGGTTCAAAGAAAGGCGAGCAAAATTTTCATAAAAATCACAATCCGCAAAATTAAAAGGAAGGCCTTTAACGCAAATAAATTTGGCTAGTTCATCCCTATAAACCCACTTGTCAAATTTAAAAAGGACGGAAGAAGGGGAAGACGAACCTTGTGCACCCGAACCCGAACTACGTTGAAATTGTAATTGAGTTTGCGAAGCGGAAATGCCAAGTTTCTCGAGATGTTTTGCCGCCAAATGCCCGTTGAGCATCCCATGCCCTCCACCTCTTTTCCATGCGTAAGTCGCATTACAATAGTTGCAACATGCTCGAAAATTATAATCATCCTCGGCAGTAATTTTTCTTTTCTTTGAAATGGATGGCGAAGGTATCGGATTGTGGCTCTCTTTCTTGTCGTTGTCCCCGAGGACCCCGACCCCGACCACCTCCCCTAGCTCGGCTGCCCCTACCACTCCTAGCATTACCACTTTCAATTTCAACTTGTTCTTCTTCCTCATTTTGTTGAATATTTGGATTTTGATGATCAAAATCATCGTTGGGGGAGGAAGAATCAACAACGGACTTGCCTAAATTGCTTCTTCTTTGATTTGCAGCCATTTGTATAAGAGAAAATGAAGTTTGAAAACAAAACTGAGCTTAAAAATGGATGAAAATGGAGAAAAGCACTAATTTCGTTAGAAAACTAACTGAAAATGGAACAATATTTAAGCGAAAATTGGATGAGGGTGAGAGTATATGTGAATATTTGAGAGTAGAAGAGAAAGAGTAGAGAGAAATAAGGTGGAAATAAAATGGGAGGAGGAGGGTGATATTTATAGTTAGTAAATTAGGCAAAAAAAACATTTTTTTTTAATTTTTGACTGCCCAATAACAAAATTAACGGCTAGTTTTTAAAAATAACGGCTAGTTTTTGAAAAAGTAGCCGTTGGAACATGTTCTGGCGTTATGCTCGGCCGAGCACCTCATATGACTCGGCCGAGCAGAACCTTCAGTTTGTTAATAACAAACTGGAAGGTTTTGCTCGGCCGAGCAACTCATATGACTCGGCCGAGCAAGTCAAAAACCGGCGGTTAACCGGCGGTTGACCGGTTTTTCAAAAATCTCAACCTTAACCGAACCGGCCAATAACCGGTTACGGTTAGCCGGTTCCGATTAACCGCCGTTGACCGGTTTTGACCGGTTTTGACCGGTTTTCAACCTCCCGGTTGACCGGTTCGGTTTATAAAATGGACACGTCTATGTGGCACCTCAGACCGAGATTACTGAAACATTCGAGGGCGTGTGGCACCTCAGACCGAGGTTACTGAAACTTTCGAGGGCGTGTGGCATCTCAGACCGAGATTACGAGGATGTGTTGGTCCTGAGATGAAAGCGTTCGTGCCTTGAGATTGATTTTGTAAGGCGTTCGTGCCTTGGGTGCTGGACTTATGATGACGGCCAGGTTTTATCTGCTGGGGATAGGGTGGAAATGACGGGAATGGTTGCGTTAAACTGGCATTCTTAACAACACGGAAGGATTGACGTTCTAACGACGGGGTTAGGAACGGGATGTGGTCTCGGGAGAGACTGACACATTGCTGGGGAAAAGCACCCAAAGTTCTAACAGAACTAGGGGGATTGATTGACGTTTCTTCTTAGACGGATGGTCTTAGGATCCTGCTGGGGAGGAGTGTTCAGGCTTACGGTGATGACCGAAGAGGGATTGTTGTGCGGGCTTACCTTGTTGGCCGCTGAATTGGGATGGTCGGGCTTATGATGACTGCCGGGGAAGTGAATGTTCACTTGCTAGAGTGAAAAGGTATTCGGACTTACGAAGATGGCCGAAGAGGGATTGTTGTGCGGGCTTACCTTGATGGCCGCTGAATTGGGATGGTCGGGCTTACGACTGGCGGCCGGAGAGATGAATGTTGGTGAAAACCAATGGGAATTTTGACGTCGGGAGACGGAATTGTGATTTAACGTCCGAAGACGGTTTGGGATTTAACGTGTGGAGACGAAACTTAGTGAAACTAACTGAAAATTTTAACGTCTGGAGACGGAATTGTGATTTAACGTCCGATGACGGTTTGGGATTTAACGTCTGGAGACGAAACGTTAGAATTGGGATGGTTTGGCTTACGACTGGCGGCCGGAGAGATGAATGTTGGTGAAAACCAATGGGAATTTTGACGTCGGGAGACGGAATTGTGATTTAACGTCCGAAGACGGTTTGGGATTTAACGTGTGGAGACGAAACTTTAGTGAAAACTAACTGAAAATTTTAACGTCTGGAGACGGAATTGTGATTTAATGTCCGAAGACAGTTTGGGATTTAACGTCTGGAGACGAAACATTAGTGAAAACTAACGAGAAATTTAACGTCTGGAGACGAAAATGTGATTTAACGTCCGAAGACGGTTTGAGATTTAACGTCTGGAGCTGAAATTTTAACGTCTGGAGATGGGACGTTAGCGAGAAACTAACGGGACTTAACCTCGGGGAGGGGGTGTTAGAAAGGTCTAACTTGAGAAAATTTTACACTTTTGGGGGCCAAAAGGGGTAAAATTGAAACTGTGAGAAGCTGAGGGGCCAAAGTGGCAAGGAATCTTTTCAGCTGCAAAAGAGTCCGGCCGGACTGAGACTGAATTTGACTAGGTTCAAATCAGCAACAGGCCGACGCAACATTTCCCCATTTTTTCAGGCGAGAAAAAGAGAGAAAGGAGAGAAAAATTCTTCCCATTTCGTGAGTTTTGTTCGAATCTTTGAGGGAAAATCATCATGGATGCCGGTTTGGAACCAAGGGCTCGCCATAGGAGGACCGACAACGAGAGAACGAGGTTGGTGAGGACCATTCGAACCACCGCTCTTCCCATGGATCCGACGGAGTTTTATCCGGCTCGGGACACTCACAAATCCAAGGAAGGGATTGAAAGACAGGTAAACATCCTCTAAATTCCGTTAATTTTCAGAATGTGCATTCTTTAAATTTTAGGAATTTGATTTAGAAATGAGTTAGGGTTCTTGGTGCCCAAATTGGGGCTTTTGACTTTGCTATGTGCCTTTGTCGAAATTGATTAGAGTTTAGTTCAATTGACATCGTGGGTAGATGACATAAAAATTTTGGTTGCAAAATTCCATGCCTAGAGGTGTTTTCCGAAATTAAAGTAAGTTTAATTTGGGACGGAGTAATTTTTCGAAATGTTCGAAATGATTGAAAGTTCCAAATTAAACAGAGTTTTCGAGATGTTTTGAAAGTTCCGAGTTCGACGGATTTTTTGAAATGTTTTGAAAGTTCCGAATTCGACGGAGTTTTCGAAAGGTTTTGAAAGTTCCGAATTCGATGGAGTTTTCGAAATGTTTTGAAAGTTCCGAATGCGACGGATTTTTCGAAATGTTTTGAAAGTTCCGAATGCGACGGATTTTTCGAAATGTTTTGAAAGTTCCGAATTCGACGGAGTTTTCGAAATGTTTGTACCTTTTTGGGATTTTGGACCGTTAATACTCCAACTGGGATGGACATATTTTAGGAAAATGAACCGTTAATGAACGGGTTTTTTGAAACTGAACCATTTCTGTGTTTCATTATTTCGATATGCGTTTGTGCATTCTGTTGATGTCGTTTCTGTATTAACGTATTTTTTCCGTGTTCACCTGCAGGGGCGAGGGCCGATTAACGTTCGCAACTTGAAGAGGGGAGCCTTTGAGGCAGTTAGAGCGCTGTGGGAGATACTCCCAGACGTGGCTCGGGACGGAAAGAGGAGTCCACAGCAGTTTGTGGTTGACTCCGATTTGGCTGGATTTATCAGTGCCGTAGCCGGGTGGCTTCGACGCAGAGGGCGAGGGTCTTGCATGTCGCTCTGAGCGAGTACTGGTGGGACACGACCCACACGTTTCACTTCAGGTGGGGGGAGACGATCGTGACTCCCACTGACTTTGCGGCAATCACAGGGTTGCCATTCTGGGGCAACACACTCGTGTGGGTGGATGGCTACACCCCGGAGCAGTTGTCAGAGCTGCTGGGTTTTGATATTACCGATGCCAGGGGCTTGGGTATTTGGTACGGGCCGATGGAGGCTCATCTGAGGAGGGGTATTGGGGAGTATTTGGAGGGGTCCCCGAGGATGACCGCAGAGCGTTTGGCTCGAGGGTTCTTATGGTTCGCTTTGTCAGCTACCCTGTTTCCTACCGCTGATACGGCATGTCACTTTCCTCTGCTCGGCTAACTGACTGATCTGGATGCCGTGAGAGGGTTTTCATGGGGGGAGGCTGGACTGGCCGAGCTCTACCATGCTTTGGATGGTTCTCGCGGGGAGAGAAGAACACCTTATGCTGCTTTGTGTTCGCTTTGGATGTAAGTTCCCATCTTTTTCTCTTCCTTGTCTCATTTTGTACTCGTATGTATCTGCTTTGTGGCTGACATAGCTTTCCATGTGTTCGACAGGTGTGGTTTATGGAGGTGTTCCACTCGCAGAGGTGGGAGACCAAGGAGGAGTATGCGTCCTTGTTTCCTGCCATGTTGATTTGGCAGAAGGCGGCGAAGAAGCCGGCAACGTCGAGGGAGGGTACTCGGCTAACTTACGAGGAGGTGTCTCTGGCCATGAGCCGAGAGTTTTCCGGGCGGATCCAGTTGACTTGGTGGAACCGAATTAATGTTTTTGTGGTCCAGGCTGCTAGGGAGGTCACACGTCGGCGGAAGCTGCTGGTGGGGCTTCATTGTGACGTGATGTACTTGGGGGAGAGGGTGACCTATCAGCATGGTCCGGGGTCCCTTCCTTTGGTTCCGATGGACCCGCCTCCACACATGCAGTATCCTTTGCTGATACCAATGGAGGATCTGGAGAGGTACAGACAGGGTGTGTTCTATACCGAGTTTATCTTAGAGGGTGCCAACTATGACATCTTTGTGAGGACGAGGCTGAGGAGCCCGCAGGTGCTGCACAGGGAGGGCGAGGGCTCTACATATCCTCGGGACTACCCGCTCCCTCTCTCTCGGCTGGCGTATGAGGGGCTTGATGGTTCTCGTAGGCGATTGGTGATCCCCATTCCGGAGGAGATGAGGCCTCGGTACAGAGTGGATCCCAATGCTTCGGTGAGTGCTTTATTTTCTATACTTGATAGTAGCATTCTACAAATGTTGCATCTGTGCTATATGTTTGTCTTTTGACGGCTTTCCTGATTTGCAGGTGTCTGGCCGTACATACAACCAGGCCATGAGACGTTTGTATGGGTGGGCTAACTACGCCAGGAGACTCGTGGAGTTCCTGCGGTGTAGTTCCCGAAGGAGTGCGGCTGTGCATGAGCCGATGCCATCTAGGCCGTCTGCAGCGAGAGACTCGTCTGCCTCCACGGCTGGTTGGGAAAATTTTACGCAGGGGTTTGGCCAGTTCTCTGGTGAGACGACGGGGTTCGGAGCTCGTCACTCTTCGTACTCGGGGCACGAACGAGGAGAGTCCTCGGGGACACATGCACGGAGGTGGCCTTTCTCATATTCCCGCCTTGAGGAATTTGGAGATTACCTATCCTCGGTGGATCCGGCTGCTGCGGGGCAGTATTTCGAGTGATCGGATGACGAGCAGGACTCTGAGTAGTCCTCTTTCTTGATTTATTTTTAGACAAAATGTGTGTATTATCCAAACAATTTGACTTGTACTTGAAAGGGACTTTGAGGTGGAACCTTGTATTTTGCACATTTATTTAGTTATTACCTTCTTTTATTTTTGGCAAATAAGCAAGTAGGTTGCTCAAAAATAAATAATAATGAAACATGCACAAAAATTCGAACTGGTCAAAATTTATGTCTATATGCACTGTTATTTAATTAATTGCACTGTTGCACGAACCCAGGGCGGAAGTGGTGTTGGCAGTGGTTGGTTTAAACTATAGGTGCACGTAGTTTAAATGAGGCTTGAACAGGATATGGTTTGGAAATGTTTCCAAATTGAGGCAGCTGGCTGCAGAGTTGACCCAGGCAACTTGAAAAATAGTCCGGCTGGGCTGGGATTCAATTTCCAGATTGTTTTAAATTGCAGTCCAGTTTTTTTTTGCAATTGTGAAAACAGCACGTTTGCTTTGGATCAAACAACTGTATTTCTCTCTTAAATTCTTGAAGGTTTCCTTTGCTCTTTCCATGGCTCCATTTCCTAGGCTATTGTCTCAAATGCAAGAGCGATACTTGGACAATTTCCAGTCGTGAGTACGGCACCATTCGAGGCAAAGCAAGGGTTTTTTGGAGGGTTGTTATGGGATGAAATCGGTTGGGCTTTGAAGGAGCTCATGCCGGATTGGGATCTTTTAAGAGCTGTGGCTCGCTTCTGGGACGTACGGAGGCACGTGTACAGCTTTTCATACAACGAGATTACGCCCACCTTTGAAGATTTCTGGGCCATATTAGGAGGACCTGAGACGGAATAGCTTGTTCTTCCTTTGACGGGTGGCATGGCCACCGTTGAGAAGTTGGTGTCTTTGCTTGGTATCTCAGCTGAAGAAGCATACGGGATGCTAATACTGAACACAGATTATGTTGACATTTTGGGGCTGCCTGATAAATTTGCCGGTGTTGAGGGGAGCATTTTTGCGTGGGACATTTTTGCTCTGTGCGCAATTGCTACTTTATTGACATTCACGTCCCTGGGTGTGTGCCATCACATTGTACTGGACCTGGTGAGGTAGTGCCGGAACGGGGGAGACATCGTGCCTTTGATCCTGGGCGAGACGTTCCTGGGCATAGGTCGGATGGCGACCGGTAGCCGATACATGTGGGGAGGGAGTCCCGCTATGCTCACTATGTGGTTGAGGGAGCGATTGCAGATGGTGCCCGAGGTGCCAGTGTCTTGTGACCCTTGGTCCTTTTCTCGACGTCCTCTTGTGATAGGGGGCGATCAGGCTGAACTGGAGCTCTGGATGGCCAGACTCCGCACGCATCACTTGTGATGGTGGGTTTCTCATTAGAAGCTACAAACTTGTCGGACCGCTCAGGAGGGTCTTTTTGTTGTTAGAGTACCGGGGTTGTCCCAGACGTCTTTCTACATTCCATCATTGGTGCTGCGACAGTACAGGCTGGAGCAGGTGCCGTTGACGGGTTTGGGTCATGCTGCTACCTTCGAGGTGGGATCTCTTCCGATGGAAGATCCTTCGATGCTATTGCTTCTCACGCGGTTGTGGAAATACATGTCCTTTCCTGCCAGGGTTCTCTTTCACCGGAGAGAGGGCATTGTTCTGTCTACGCAGTATTTGAACTGGTACGAAGAGTGTATGGGGGAGACACAGATGGCCATTTTGTGGAGATGGGGGGAGCTGTTGGGTCTTGATTACCTTGACGGCTCGACATTGAGGTGATCCAAAGCGATGGCTAACCCTCAGAATCGTACTGGGGACGACATGGCTGATTATGAGACCAATGCTAGTCGGGCGGCCGATCAAAGCATGGTCATGATGACTCGGAGAGAGGTAGCTCAAGATAGAGCTAGGGAAAGGGCTGCGTTGGCAGCTGCAGGCTTGACGGAAGCGTCGGGAAGGGTCCCTGAGCCAGGTAGAAGGACTACAGGAATATTCCCTGTGAAGGTGAAGAATACTCGCCGCGGAAAAGGGAAGGGGAAGAAGGATGAAGGACCAAGTACAGGGGACTAGGTTGACCTTGCTGTCCAGAGTATCCACCCACTGTCATTGCAGATACATTAATTGATTAATATTTTATTGTAGTTTTGCTAGCGTGTAGCGAGTCAAGAGTTGACCGTTCTTGAACTCATCAAAGATTGTTTTAACCGTTATGAATTTGTAGGTTAAATTTTAAGAGTTTTTCGAAACACAAGCGATTGATGCTTATTTTTTTTTTTTTGCTTTTTGAGACCGAACCAATGATGGCTTCCTACGTTCCCCTTTTACAATTGGACTAAGGGGCTTAGGTAACCGTAGTTCGACACTTTAGGTGATATTTGAGAAAAATAAAGACAAAAGAAGTGCGACCCTGTTTTTTACCTGGATCATTATCGGGAATGTATCAAGTTGGATATTACTCTTTTAGCACTTTAACTTTACTGAGGGGTGGTGTATGGGGAAGGAGAGTTGACTCGTGCTCTTCCTCAAACAAAGTATCTGCGGAGCTTGCTTCCGTTCACGGGGTTAACGAAAGGGTTCTCGTCCAAATCTGCTAACTTCATGGCTCCTCTGGAGAAGATTCTTTGTACCACGAATGGGCCTATCCAGGTAGGCTCCCACTTTCCGAGGGGATTGGTCTGCGTAGGAGGCTTTTCCTTTAGCACCAAGTCGCCTTCTATGATGTCTCGGACCTTGACTTTCTTATCAAATGCTCGGGCCATTTTGCTTTGGTAGGCACGAGTATGCTCCATGGCTTTCAATCTGCGTCGTCAAGTAGAGCAAGTTCGTCGTGACGGCTCTGAAGCCATTCGACTTCATTGATCCCGTTTTCCAAGAGGACTCGGAGGGATGGAATTTCCAATTCCACTGGTAACATTGCTTCCATTCCGTATGTAAGTACGAAAGGAGTCTCTCCTGTGGCGGTTCTGACTGATGTTCTGTATCCCCAGAGCGCTAGATGTAGCTTCTCGGGCCAATCCCTACCTCTGACAGTCATCTTTCTGATTATCATTGCGAGAGTCTTGTTTGCTACCTATACTGCACCATTAGTTTGTGGTCTGTAGGGAGAAGACTTCTGGCGTGTAACTCTGAACTAGGTCAACAGTTGGTCACAATCTCCTTCGAAGTGGGTCCCATTGTCGGATATGATCACGTTGGGCACCCCGTATCTGCACATGATGTTCTCTTTGATGAACTCGGCCACCTTCTTAGAATTCAGTACCTTGTATGATTTGGCTTCTACCCATTTAGTGAAGTAGTCGACTACGACTAATATGAACTCGTGACCATTGCTCTCTGTCGGAGTGATTTTGCCGATGACGTTGATTCCCCATGTGGCGAAAGGCCATGGCGTAGTCATACAATAGAGTTCGTGAGGAGGGATGTGATTGAGGTTGGAGAACCGTTGACATTTGTCGCAGCTTCTGACGAACTGGATGCAGTCTATTTCCATTGATACCCAATAGTATCCCATACGGAGGATGATCTGTGTCAATGCTCTGGCGTTAATGTGCGGACCGCAGGTTCCGTTGTGAACTTCATTCATTAGCTTGCTGGCTTTTTCTTTATTTACACACCGAAGGAGTGGTCCCTGGTGGCGCTTCTTGTACAACATACCCCCCAGAATGACGAAATGGGATGCCAGGCATTTTAGTGCCATCATGTTTTTGGCTTTGATCCCTTCTTTGTATTTTCCATCTTCATTTGTGAAGGAAGCTTCTCCGTTTTGGAGGTACTGGTAGATTTGATTGTACCAGGGTTCGTTGATCGGTTCATTTTTAACTTTGATCTCACAGCAGTAAGCGGGTGTTTCCCGTCTGCCTATTTTGAGGGATTTTACTAATTTCCCTTCAGGAATTTCGACAAGAGATGCTAGGGTAGCCAGGGCATCTGCGAAGCGGTTCCTGTCTCTTGGTAAATAATGGAAAGAGATGTCCTTGAACTGAGCAATGAGCTCCTCCATGTACGTGTGGTACTTCTGGAGGCCAGAATCTATCGTCTTCCATTTGTTGGACACTTGATTGATGATCAATGCTGAGTCTCCGTATACTTCCAGTTCTGAGATGTTGTGTTCAAGAGCGGCTTCTAGGCCGGCTGCGCAAGCTTCATACTCTGCTGCATTGTTGGTTGTTTCAAAATTCAGTTTGATGGCTATGGGAGTGTGCTCATCTTTAGGATCGACCAGGAGCATTCCAATACCATTTCCCTTCTTGTTGGCTGCCCCATCGAAAAAGAGTTGCCAGCGGTTTGCGCTGTCAAGTGAAAAGATCCCATCATCTGGAAACTGCGGATCAGGACCCTTGGGTTCAATGCTTGGGAAGTCTGCCAGCTGATCTGCCATTACTCTGCCATTTATTGATTTTCCGACCATGTACTTGATGTTGAACTCAGCCAGGAAGAATGACCACTTGGCTAGTCTCATTGACAGGGATGGTTTGTCAAAGAGATATCAGACGGGGTCCATCTTGGAGACCAGGAGCACTGAATGTGATTGCATGTAGTGTTTCAGTTTCTCGACTACCATTCCAAGGCGGTACAAGTTTTTTCTAATGCTGAGTAGCTGAGTTCACTTCCTTGAAGCTTTCGGCTTACGAAGTAGATTGCATGCTCAACTTTGGAATCTTTCTGTTCTTGTGCCAACATTGCTCCGATTGAAGTATCTGTCACTATCAGGTACAGGAGGAGTGGCTTGTCTTCATGTGGCGGGCACAGAATTGGGGGATTCACCAAGTATGTCTTGATTTTCTCGAAAGCTGTCTGGCACTCGGAGTCCCATTTGATGTCGGCATTCTTCTTCATCAGCTTGAACATTGGCTCACAGAGAGTTGTCAACTGGTTGATGAAGCGACTGATGTACTGAAGTCTTCCCATAAAAATTTTCACTTACGTCGCCGTCTGCGAGGTGGCTTCATGTCGATGATGGCCTTGATTTTCTTGGGATCGGCTTCGATACCCCTTTCTGTAACCATGTACCCCAGTACTTGGCCTCGCTTGACGCCGAAGGTGCACTTTACAGGGTTCAATCTCATGGAGTACTTTCTGAGTCTGTTGAATAACTTTCTCAAATCTATCATGTGCTGCATGTCTGATCCTCTGGAGTGGATGATCATGTCGTCGACATACACTTCAATTTCTTTGTGAATCATGTCATGGAAGAGGGTTGCCCCGCCGGTAAGTAGTAGCCACGTTCTTCAAACCGAACGGCATGACCGTGTAGCAGTATGTCCCCCACGGAGTGGTGAAAGCAGTCTTGGCTTGATCTTCCTCGAACATTTTGCTCTGATTGTATCCGGCGAACCCATCCATGAAGGACTTTACTTCAAAGTTTGTCGTGGTGTCGACCAGCATGTCGATGTTGAGCAGTGGGAAATCATCTTTAGGGCTGGCCTTGTTGAGATCTCGGAAATCCACACAGCATCTGACCTTTCCATTGGCCTTGGTGACCGTCACAATGTTGGAGAGCCAGGTCGGGTACTCAATTACTCTGATGAAACCGATATAGAGCATTTTCTCAATTTCTTCTTTTACTTGCAAGGACCACTCTGGCTTGATCTTGCGCAATTTCTGCTTGATAAGCTTGGATTCTGGATCCAGGGGAATTCTGTGCTCCACGATTGAGGGATCGAGTCCTGGCATGTCCTGATATGACCAGGCGAACACGTCAACATATTCTTTGAGGAGATTTATCAGGGCTTCTTTTTCTGCATCGGCGAAAAAACTGCCCACTTGTGTCTCTTTAGGCTCTTGCAATGACCCCAGGTTCACTTTAGTCATAACCTCTTCGGCAGCTTGGGCCCGATTGTCCTCTTGGTCTACTACACGCTTGAGAACTTCTTTAATGTATTGTTCATTTAATGTGTCTGCTTCTTTATCAAGTGAGTTATTATTCATTTAATGTGTCATGCTAGCTTTTCCATCCTTTCTGTAGTCTCTGTGCTGACTTTCCCTGCTTCTTTCTCATCTTCATTAGTTCCACTTTCGGTCCCCTCAGTTCTGCTGTCGGTTCCCTTGTCGGTCCCCTCAGTTCTGCTGTCGGTTCCCTTGTCGGTCCCCTCAGTTTTGCTGTAGGTTCCCTTGTCGGTCTCCTCAGTTCTGCTGTCGGTTCCCTTGTCGGTCCCCTCAGTTCTGCTGTCGGTTCCCTTGATGAAGTAATGAGCGAGGTTGAAACTGTAAGGTTGGAGGTTGGGTGTGCCATTGGAGGTTCCCATTCTGCGGGCTGCTGCCTTGGTGCGGGCGAGCCTTTTGTTTTCTTTGATATCAGCTGGTGTTGGCACATAACCGAGCCCCTGGACTGTAGTGTGGTCCTTGACTTCGATGACTTGGTGTTGGCCTTGTAACCTTTTGTCGAGCCCCAGTCCTGGGATGAAGTTCATGAGTTTCATCATTTTCATGGCGGGAGGGATTTTGTCCCGAAACAGTGGAAGGTCCACGCTGCATATTTGGATCTTGGAGGTCTCCAAAGTGAATCCAGTTAATGCCATATCATCATCATGCTTGATTTCTAACACTGGAATGTCGTTGGTACTGGTCCCCACGGTGGTGACGCTGTCGCCGTAGACTGTGGTTAGCTCGTTGCCTTGCATGAACTTGATACACTGGTGAAGGGTGGATGCCACGCCATTCATTTGATGCAGCCAGGGTCGCCCCAGGATGGCTGTGAAAGTGATAGGAATGTCCAACACTTGGAATTCGGTGGGGATCACCCGCTTGCCGAACCAGATATTTAGAGTAACAACCCCGAGAACTGTGCAGAAAGTGGAGTCATAGGCCTTGACAGTGTGGACTGAAGGCTTCAGATCTGTGGGCTTGATGTCAAGTAGGTCCATCATCTTGGCGGGCAAGACATTCATTCTGGAACCTCCATCTACCAATACACGGGGAAGGCGACGCTCGTCCAACTGAACTGTGATGTAGAGCGGCTCATTGTGATCAGCCCCAAATTTTGGCAGGTCCAAATCTGTGAAGGTGATGATGTTGCCATAGTGGATGTTGCCAATCATCTGAATTACTTCGTCTGGAGTTGCGTCCACGGGGACCATGGTGCGGGCCAGACTTTCCTCTAGCTTGAGCTTGTGAGGATATGAAGATGTGAGCAGGGACCAGAGGGAAATGTTCGCCTGGGTCTGCTTGATCTGAGTGAGGATCGGGTCCTCTTTCACGGAACTTGTGTCTTCGGGTAGGCCGGGTTGCGGTTCTGGCTTCACTGGCTTTTTAGTGGCCTTAGGTGGTAATGCATGGATTTGACCCGATCGGGTCAGGACGCTGACATCAGGCTTGGTCCCTTTTGAACAGGTTGCTCTGAGCTGAGCCATAGTCAGAGGGGGATTCCTCGAAGCATAGGGCCATATGTCTTCTCTCAATTCGTTGACTGTAGATGCATTCCCGGGAGCTTCGGCATCTTTCCGGATTCTGTCCCAGGATATTGGTTTGGGTGCCTCTGCGGGGAGGGAGTCTATGGTTTGACGCAACCGCTCGAACGTCAGTGCGCAGCAGTGGTTGCCAGGACTTAACTGTGCATTACTGACCCTCCGGGGGAGGTTAGAGAGTTCTTGGTTCAAGCGAACAGTCTCCTTGATCTCTTCATGGTATACCACACTTCTTTCCTTCTTGCTGAGCATGCTCAGGGCATTCTGGAGTTGGGTTAGGCGATATTCATGGTTTGCTAATTTTCCTCCACTTTTAGCCCAGATCAATTCTCTTGCAGTAGAGCCTACGTCGAGAGTTAGCGCCTGTGTTTCTTCCCACGTGAGAATAGCCAGTGCTTCCTTGAACTGTATGCGGCAGTCTAGATAAACTTCCATCGGGGAGAGCTTTCCCTTCTGCTTTATCTGAGTGGCGGGTATGTCGGAAGGTGAGTACACGTCTTCCCGAACATCTTCCCATGTAACTGGTTGCTGTCCTAGTTGATCGTTTCTGTAAACGAATGCCGCAGTCTATGGAATCTCCCTGAGTAGTTGCTGGAGATGTATTTCCATCTTTCTTTTCTTTTTGAATAGACCTTCCTCCTTCAGTTGGCCTTTTAGCTTGAGAGCGGAAATGATCCGTCCCCATCTTCCAAGGACCCTTGGGATTCCGGTTTTGTTGACTTCATGCCCGGCTTGGAAGAGAATGGTTTCATCGTCTTCGTTGTCGCTTTCACAAAGAACTTGTTTTTCTCGGGGAGATAAGCGCTTGTACCCTTCATGCTATTTGGCTAGGTATTCCTTGTGCTGTGCCATTCCATCTCCTAAGTCGTCGGGACCGTTGACCGCCCTCCCTTGCCAGAGGGGGTTAGATGAGAAGTGATGGTAGTCCAGGATGTTGCCGCGGGCAAAACCCTTGAGGTCGAACTGGTCTAGAGTGACCTCTAGCTTTCTGTCTGAAGCTGCTTGTGACTTTAAGGGCCTGGTCTCTGTGAGTCTTCTGAGCTTGGTTTTCTTCCCAAAGACGGTTCTCTTGAGCAGCTAGTTCCATGAGGGCTTTCCTTGCGAGAGTTTAACAGTCTCCGTAGGTGCGCGTCGTCTGACTGGTGTCTAGAACTGTAATCACATCCAAGTCCCCGAATGGCGGAAACACTTGGATTATATTGACGAGGGAAGTTGGGCTAAGACATTCCATGCGGCCTTCCTTGATCTCAGTTACCAAGCAGTTCGCCCATATCTGTTTGATTAAACCCACGGGGGTGTTGAATTCTACGATGTTGATGGTCTCGTGATCTCGCTGGATCGCCAAGTCTATCAAAGCTAGCAGTTTGCTGGCGGGATGCCTGAATCTGTGGTTGTGACGATTGGGAGCAGGATCGAACTTGAGCATGTTGATGCTGAGGTGATCATTCCTTTCGTCGGAAGTTGGATCTGTCTTGCGGGGAAGACTCTTATAGATGTTTTCAGGGTAGCTACTGGAAGCGTTCCCGAGGTTGATCTGATTCGTGGCAGGGTGAGGAGCTTTGTCTCCTTTGCCGATGCCCTTGGCCTTGGCGGCGCTTGTGGCTGTAAGCTTGACTGGCCGCACGGGCTGGTTGCCACTGGGGCTGGTTGTCGGAAGTGATGATGAGCTCTGAGCTCGATTGGCCAGGGCCTCGTTTACCATGAGCAGGCAGTCGTCGAGGGTAACTTTGGCATTGCAGAATCTAATAATAACGACCGGATCCTTGGTATCATCGGGATATCTGGAAAAGATAATGTTGACGAAGTCGTCGTCGGTCACTTGATCAGAGGGGTTCTTTATCGTGTCAACCAGTTGTTTCCATTCGCCGGATAACTGCCTGTACGGGATGTTGAGCTTGACAATTTCCATGGTATTGGAGCCCTTGTCGTAGGTGACATCATCGAAACTAGTGTCGTCCTCGAAACTGAGCATATGTATGTAGGGATCTTCCCGCGGATCTTCCGTGTCATCGACTCTGGAGAGTCCTGATTCGTTGTCGTCTGACGGCTCAACCCAGACATAAGGACGTCTCGCGCCTTGGCTGCGATGCTGGAGCTGCTAGAAAAACATCATGCCCCTCGCTTGAGAAGAGGGGCTCAGCGGGCAATTCCTCGTGGAGGACATCCCATACGACCGCCATACATTCATCACGAGTGTGACGATGCTTGTTGACCTTTATCACGAAGATTTCCTCGCCTGGCGAGGCTAGAGAGTAGGATTGAAGGATGCTGACAAATCTCTGATCGGAGACAGGGAGTTTACGTGCCCGCATCATTGCAATGCTCGGGGTTTCTTTCCAGTCTGCTTCCAAGTGTCAGAAACGGCAATTGAACTTGATGAATCTGACTGCTTCAGGGTCTGCCTGTTCGAGTACGTTGACATAGTTAGCATCTCCGGACTCTGAGGTATTCTGATGAGATTTGCCCCAATAGTCCCTTGGTCGACTTGAAGGAGGTAGCCCCGGTGCCTAGCTGCGGGCACGCTTGGCTGTTGTCTCGGCTGTTGGGTTTTGAGGGTCCATGCGCAGCGAAAGAATGCAAAATTAACTCGAAAACCCGGAGCCCTAGGATCCGTTCTAGATGATTAATTAAGAAGAATGAAATAGAATTACCAACCTTGTGTGCTTTTGTCGTTGATAAACGTGTTCTAACTCCAGATTGAAGAACTAGCGAATCTTCGATGAACGATTCTTGAATCACGAACGTTAGATCTTGATTGGCGAAGATCCTCTATGTGTATCCACGCATTGAACGAAACCTAGAACAATTCTAGGTGGATTGCTAGATCCTTTGATTGAAACTCCTTTCAATCAATGAAGAAATATGGATTTGGATTGTGTTTTGATTTTCAATTCTCAATTGAAATCTCTCTCTTTTGTGTTTCTCTAAACCCAAAACATGAGAATGACGGCTGGGGCAACCAGGGGTTTGTATTTATACGTTATAAAACTTTTCCCCTCGCGAAAACCCTAATTTAAGTCAATTTCGCGTCAGTCCAGCGCCGACGGGACGACTCGTCCCCCAGGGGACGAGTCGTCCCCTGGCACCAAACTTCTGATACAGGAGTCCCCCTTAAGGGGAATAGTTGGTTACGGCTGGGACGAGTCGTCCCCTGAGTACAAAAATTCCATATTCTTCATTTTTGACAATTCGTTCGATGCGTGTGACCCCATAGGACTATATTATGTTGGCAATGAGTTCAATCTCATCGATCCTCATAAGACATGAGCGGACTCTAGCAAGCCATCATGCCTACCCAAATAATATAATATCAAGTTCGATTTCCTACAAGAACATATCACAATCCCATTGTCACACGATGTTATATTGAACATGAGTCATGGTCTACGTCAACTCATATTATTCAATGCTTTCTCGTTACTAAGTAAATTGATCAATCGAATGATATTAATCACATTAATTCATTCGGACATGGCCATGTACATCATCAATCTTACTTACGAGTGGCCTAGCAAACATCTCTCTTTACGAGGGACAAATTTCCATCTTGACTTATCATTCTTCCCAACAAGAATCCTATCATGCCAATAATAGCCCTTATTGTTGTCCGGTTAAAGACAACGTTAAACTGTATCAAACATAATATTCATCGAGTGGAAGACGATGATAATCTCAGGTCAAAGGATATCAATGATATAACTATATGAGATTTAATTATGACATTCGACCATGACATAAATCTCATAACGGGTCAAGTCCAGTACCTTGTTCTCTAACAAGTACCCATGAATCTAATGTGCATCTCCATGCATATAATCATCACATTATTATCCATTAGACTTCATACTAGTGCTTCATAAGTACTAGGGACACGATTATTACAATAAACATGCAAACATATATAATAATCAAAGAAACAATCTCTTATATAAATGAATAACGACATTACATATAAGTCTATCTCTATAGGCCTAGGGCACTAACACCTACAGTCTCCCACTTGCACTAGGCCCAATCATTCATGTATCTTATACCCATAGACCTAACATGACCATCATGTTTAGCTTGTGGCAAAGGCTTGGTGAGAGGGTCCGAAATGTTGTCATTCGTTGGTACCTTGCATATCTTAACGTCTTCCCTTTCACAGATTTCTCAAATGAGGTGGAAACGTCTTAGAATGTGTTTGGATCGTTGATGTGACCTTGGTTCTTTTGCTTGCACAAATGACACCACAATTGTCACAACAAAGTTCCATCGATTAGTGATACTTGGAACATTTCCAAAATACTAAATGAACTTTTGATCCAAACTGCCTCTTTTAGCTGCATCAGATGTCGCTAAAATTCGGCCTTAGTTGTAGAATTGGCTACGATTTTCTGCTTGGAACTCTTCCAACTAAACCGCACCTCTAATAAGCATAAACACAAATCCTAATTGCGATTTTAATTAACTTTGTCAGTTTGGAAGTTAGCATCCGTGTAACCTTTACAACAAGATTAACTTCCAACCTTTCAAATACCAAGAACGTATCCTTAGTTCTTCTTAAGTACTTTAAGGATCGTCTTGACTGCCATCCAATGGTTCTCAACACAGGATTATATTGGTATTGACTTGTCATGCTCAAAGCATATGAGACCTCAGGTCTAGTACATAACATGGCATACATGATAGACCCAATTGCTGAAGCATATGGAATATCATTCATTCTCTTTCGCTCACCACTTGTCATAAGACAATGAGTATTGCTAAGAGTAACACCATGACCCATTGACAAGTTACCTTTCTTAGACTCTTCTAAGAACCTTGTCAATGTGAATACTTTGACTCAAACCAATTTATCCTTCTAGATCTATCTATATAGATCTTGTTGCCAAGGATGTAAGCGGCATCACCCATATCATTCATTGAGAAACCTTTCCTTGACCAAGACTTGACAATCTTAAGTGTCGGAACTTTGTTTTCAATGAGTAAGATATCATTGTCATATAACAATAGAAATAATACTATGCTCCCACTGAATTTCATGTATACACAAAGTTCATCTTCGTACTTGATGAAGTCAAACTCTTTGACCGATTCATCAAAATGAAGATTCCAACCCCTCGAAGCTTGCTTCAACCCATCTTACGGATCTTTGCAACATGCATACTTTATTAGAATTTCTTGGATCGACAAACCCTTTAGGTTGTATCATGTATACATCCTTAAGTAGGTTTCCGTTAAGAAACGCTGTTTTGACATCCATTTGCCATATCTCATATTCACAATATGCGATAATGGCAATTGAAACTCTAATAGACTTCGGCATTGTAACGGGCAAAAAGGTTTCAACATAGTCAATACTATGAATTTTCCTAAATCCCTTTGCTACAATCCTTAGTCATGAAAGTATACACCTTCCATCCATGTCGGTTTTCTTCTTGAAAACCCATTTGCACCCTATGGTTTTTACACCTTCAGGTGGACCAATCAAGTTCAAAACTTGATCATCAAACATGGATTACAATTCGGATTCCATGGTTCATAACCATTTATCAGAATTAGGAGTGGACATCGTCTCTAGATAGGAAGTAGGTCCGTCATTCTCAATGACTCCCACTTGATTACTTTCCGATATGAGAAACCCATATCTCTCAGGTTCAGATCGTATCCTATCAGATCTGCGAAGAACTTGTGTATTTTGAACCGGTTCCACAACTCCTTGTGAACTTGGTTCCGTCTCTACTCTTGGTTCCATGTCATTTTCAGGTTCTTGAACTCCTTCAAGATCAATCTTACTCCCACTAGATACTTTATTGAGAAACTATTTCTCAAGAAACGAATCATATAGAGTAACAAACATTTTGTTCTCTTTGCGGTTGTAAAATTAATATCCGAAATTAACCTTGTCAGATTTGGTGCTAACTTATAAGAGACAAGTCTCTTTATATAAGATTCGCAACCCCAAATCTTCATGAAAGACATTCTTCCATGCCACATCTCATGTGAGGACTTAGGAACTGATTTAGTTTGGACACAATTCAGTTTAAACGCATCAATTTCTAATGCATATCCTCAAAAGGTAATAGGAAGGTCAACTTTTACTCATCATCGAACGAACCATGTCTAACAAGGTTCAATTCCTCCTTTCAGACACACCATTCAAAATGGTGTTCTGCATGGAGTCAACTGAAACAATTTCACAGTTTTAAGATGATTGTCAAACTCTTGGCTCAAATATTTACCACTTCGATCTAATCGAAGTACTTAATAGTTTTGCCAAGATTGTTTTGTACTTCATTTTGAAATATTCCAAATATCTCAATCAATTCACTTTTGGACTTCATCGGATAGACATAGTCATATCTAGATAAGTCATCAGTGAATATAAATGAAATACCAAAATCTTCCCCTAGCAATACTGCTTAATAGTCCATATACATCTCATGTACAAGGGCCAATAAGTCACTAGCCCTCCCACTACTCTTAGTGTAGGGTGGTTTGGTCATTTTACCAAATAAACGAGATTCACATACCTCAAACGATTCACAATCATATGAGTCTAAATGTCCATGTTAATGGAATTTAGATTATACGTTTCTCATTTATATGACCAAGCCGGCAATGCCATATGAACGTGTTGTTCATATCATTCGGTTTAGATTTCACACTTATATTATAGATATCTTCAATGTTATTTTGTATCTTAACAGCAAGGATATGAAGACCATTCAATGACATATGCATTACAATAATGCATATCATTAAATAAATATAAAGCTTCTTATTCTCAATAATAAAATTATATCCTTCATCATCCTCATAAGAAACAAAATGATACTCCTACTCAAATTCGGAACAAAGTCACACTTGTTCAAAACAAGTACTAGTCCACAAGGTAAAGTGACTTCATAAGTCCCTACGGCTAATGCAGCAACTCTTGCTTCATTACCACGCATAGGTTTAATTCACCTTCTTTGAGTAGCTTTCTATTCTTTATTTCTTGCACATTTAAACAAATGTGGGATCTATATCCGGTATCATATACCCAAGAACAAGAAGTCGAAAAGAAAATATCTACCATATAGATACTTGAAGTAGTAGCAATCATATTGCCCTTCTTCACCTTTTAGGCCTTCCTAATTAGCCTTGCAACTTTGCTTCCAATAACAATCTCATTGCAATGATAGCAAAATGCATCCCTTTTTGAGACACTTTGGGTTTAGCCTCTTAGGCTTTTGCAACTTTTGCCCCAGGTTTAGCAACCTTTGCTTTACCTTCTTTGCCTTCCCTTTTGAACCCTTTTCTTGTGTTAACCATTAACACACTTGTGGATTTCTCCTTTTGCATCTCATGCATTAAAAGCCTTCACCACAACATATATCTTTTGTCTAGCTTGCACTTGGAACATTTTCTTTTTGTGCGTTGTGCTAGAACAAAAGCAATTTCCACGTGTTCAAGGTTCTTCTTAAGAGCCTTTAAACATGGTGGCAAGTATATGGTAAACAACATCATAGGAATCATCACTATGTTTCTTATGTTGCTCCTTATCTGCCCTTTGCAACGTTTGCAGTGGGTTCAGCAGGAATAGATTCGTCAAGAACGTACAATTTTGCTTAAGAACACTTCTTGAGCATCTGATCAAATCAGAATAACTTGTACCGTTCTTTTCGAACTTTTCCTTCATAAGGATGAATCGCAATAATAAGGATTAATTATAGTTTAATGCTATTTCTACAACAAAAATATGCAACACATATGAACACATATAAGTACCGATTTCATTTAAGAGATTAAATAACGTATTTCATAAATACTCCCACTAAATTATATAACCTTCTTATGAAAATATGCATAATATAATTTAATAGGCTAAGACCCAACTTTAATTTAATTTCAAGTCGGCTATGGCACGACTGTTCAAAATTAAACTAAAAAGGTAGATAACATTTATCAATCATATCAACATATGACTCTTAGATCCTTTATGAGATTATAGACATCATATGTCACATGTTTCAATCTCATCTTATGCCTTAGGCCCAAAACTGTTTTGATAGCCTAATTGAGTTTAACCATTTTAAACGTATAGCAATCACCGTTTGCTCATCTTGATCATACAAAGATAGAATTAATGTACCTTACTATGGCGTAGCCTACATAAAACTATCCGTGTACTCACAAGTGTTTAAACATGGGTGGCATAAACAAACTCAAATTTCAATGAAGGTTCAATTTTCATGTTTATCAATAAACATGGCAAGGTTGATTCATGAAAATTATATGAGCATAATTATGAACATGGGATGATGCATCACAAATCACATTTGATGTTAACATCATAATTTCTAATCAATTAGGGTTTAATGACTCATGTAAAATCTCATTTAATATGAAAATAATCCCTATAACAAACACTTTGTTCAAGATCTAGAAATTTATCAATTACTAATACATGACATTGTAATCCAAGGTTATCCCACACTTCCATCGAAGTGCCTGTGGGGAAGTTTTTGGTTTCCAGCCTTTATACTAAGTAATATTCAAGACCCATATTCTAGATTAATCACATTAATCAAATAATTCAATTCATGATCATGGTATATCAAAATATACAATTACTTCCATAAGCAATTCTCATATAAAATCATGTTCTAAATCATATTCATCATGAAAATTAACATAATCACATTATATAATTATCATGATTATCTAATATAAACATCATGAACGGGGCTCTGATACCACTGTTGGGTTTCGAGGGTCCATGCGCAGCGGAAGAATGCAAAATTAACTCGAAAACCCGGAGCCCTAGGATCCGTTCTAGATGATTAATTAAGAAGAATGAAATAGAATTACCAACCTTGTGTGCTTTTGTCGTTGATAAACGCGTTCCAACTCCAGATTGAAGAACTAGCGAATCTTCGATGAACTATTCTTGAATCACGAACGTTAGATCTTGATTGGCGAAGATCCTCTATGTGTATCCACGCGTTGAACGAACCCTAGAACAATTCTAGGTGGATTGCTAGATCCTTTGATTGAAACTCCTTTCAATCAATGAAGAAATATGGATTTGGATTGTGTTTTGATTTTCAATTCTCAATTGAAATCTCTCTCTTTTGTGTTTCTCTAAACCCAAAACATGAGAATGACGGCTAGGGCAACCAGGGGTTTGTATTTATACGTTATAAAACTTTTCCCCTCGCGAAAACCCTAATTTAAGTCAATTTCGCGTCAGTCCAGCGCCGACGGGACGACTCGTCCCCCAGGGGACGAGTCGTCCCCTGGCACCAAGCTTCTGATACAGGAGTCCCCCTTAAGGGGAATAGTTGGTTCTGGCCTGGGGACGAGTCGTCCCCTGAGTACAGAAATTCCATATTCTTCATTTTTGACAATTCGTTCGATGCGTGTGACCCCATAGGACTATATTATGTTGGCAATGAGTTCAATCACATCGATCCTCATAAGACATGAGCGGACTCTAGCAAGCCATCATGCCTACCCAAATAATATAATATCAAGTTCGATTTCCTACAAGAACATATCACAATCCCATTGTCACACGATGTTATATTGAACATGAGTCATGGTCTACGTCAACTCATATTGTTCAATGCTTTCTCGTTACTAAGTAAATTGATCAATCGAATGATATTAATCACATTAATTCATTCGGACATGGCCATGTACATCATCAATCTTACTTACGAGTGGCCTAGCAAACATCTCTCTTTACGAGGGACAAATTTCCATCTTGACTTATCATTCTTCCCAACAAGAATCCTATCATGCCAATAATAGCCCTTATTGTTGTCCGGTTAAAGACAACGTTAAACTATATCAAACATAATATTCATCGAGTGGAAGACGATGATAATCTCAGGTCAAAGGATATCAATGATATAACTATATGAGATTTAATTATGACATTCGACCATGACATAAATATCATAACGGGTCAAGTCCAGTACCTTGTTCTCTAACAAGTACCCATGAATCTAATGTGCATCTCCATGCATATAATCATCACATGATTATCCATTAGACTTCATACTAGTGCTTCATAAGTACTAGGGACACGATTATTACAATAAACATGCAAACATATATAATAATCAAAGAAACAATCTCTTATATAAATGAATAATGACATTACATATAAGTCTATCTCTATAGGCCTAGGGCACTAACACCTACATCGGCTTCATTCCCTATGAGGAAACTGTCTCCTCTGATGACTTTAAGATCTCCTTGACGGTTGATGAACTTGACGCACTGATGGAGAGTGGAAGCTATGGCTTTCATGTGGTGTAGCCATGGGCGTCCCAACAGAGCCGTGAATTTGGACGAAATTTCCATCACATGGAATTTTGCTGGCACCATTTGGGTTTCAAACCAGAGCTCCAGAGTCACCGTCCCTAGGATGGGATGAGACGTGCTGTCGTAGGCTTTGATAGTCCGGGCAGATGGGATCATGTGGCCTTCGTTGATGCGTAGGGCTCGCATCATGCTGAGAGGGAGGACGTTGACTGTTGATCTGTTGTCTACCAATACTCCGGGGAGAGATATGGTGTTGAGCCGGAGAGTGATATACAAAGCTTCATTGTGCCCTGAGGCGTCTCTCGACAGGTCTTCGTCACAGAAGGTGAGAATACTGCCATACGGTCGGGAATCGTAGATCTGATCTCTTTCCGGAGAAGGAGAGTCATCAAGCCATCCGTTTCCTGTCTTCCTCTTGCGAGGTACATCTTTTGGTGGTGCCTCGGGATTGTGTCGAGGTAGCTTGTGGCGGTGGCCGCCCTTGGTTAGCACGTTGATTGAGTGCGAGTGCCAAGCTGACTTTGACTTTACTTTGCCGGCTCGTGCCCTGAAGTTGGGCAAATTGAACCTTGGCTAATTCCGCGGGGAATTAGGCTTTTGGTTGGCTGCGATGTTGTCAAGATTGGAGGTATTTCGTTGCCCTGAGGCCTGAACTTTGGCGTCAGTAGGATTTTTTGGCTTTCCCACCCGCTATGCCGCTCTAAAGGCTGCGTGGTGCGGAGGAAGGGAGGGCCCAGGTGGAGTAGAGTACGTAGTAATCGAACTTCACGGATGGCTCTCCGAGTGTACCCACACTGGTGTCTCCAGCTTCATATCTTTCTCTCAGTTTCTGTTGAGAAGATTTCTTCTTTTGCTTTCTGGGAGAATCACCCCTGATCATGTCTTGGAACTCGTACTCAAGGCATTCGGAGCAATCACAAACATCGTAACTGATGTGGACGTTTGATGAGGACCTGGCTGGAAGAGGCGGAGAAACTGGCTCTGCGGCAATCTTCTTTGGCACCCATTCAATGGAATTCACATTGTTGTTGTTCGGAAAAGGGTTTCCGACTGTATTGGGTCCACGGGGACGTTCCAATTTTCCTTCCTCTATCAAATTCTGGATTTCATACCGTAACCCCACGCAGTTGTCGGTGGTATGGCCATGATACTGGTGGAAGGCGCAGTACTTGCCTTTGTCAGCGTTGACTACGGGATTCTTGGGTTTGTAGTTTGCAACGGGTTTGAGGAGGCCTTCCTTGATCAACCCTTCCAGCATCTTACTCAGCGGCATGTCCAACTTGTCGAAGTGTACGGGTAGCCGGAGTGGAATTGTTGCTTTGCGGGGCTGGGTTTCTGTTGCTGACTGCGGTCCACGATGAATGTAGTTATGAGACGTATCTTTCCTTTTGCCGGGGCCGATGCGGGATTGAATCTGGCCTTGACGCGATCGGTATACGTATTTGTGCAGTGGCCAATTTTTTCTTGAGATCCTTCTCAAACTGTGAGCCGGCATTGACCATGGCTCGGAGATCTGGGAAGAATTGATGGCTGATGAGGGTTCTAATAGACGACCTTAAGCAGGACTTGAAGATCCGCACTTGTTCATCCTTGGAGAGTGGCTCCATGATCTCGGAGAGTTTCCAACTCCACCTCTTGTAGAATTCTTCGACGCTTTCATCTGCTTTCTGCTCAGTGGTGATTAAGTCCTCACGACTTGTTTCCCACTCTAGGTTGGATACGCCTACCGCTCTAGGAAGATGTTGCGATCCCGATCCTGTGTATGGCGATCTGCAGGCTTGACCCTTAGAAACCATCGTAACGCTGAACTCTTGAGCGTATGCTGGAAGTGATCGGCCATTTGCTGAAGGGTTGCTCCTTTCGCTCTCATGCCGAGAAAGTAGGTGTCAACATGCGTTTGAGGACATTCGGTTCCATCGAATCGGTCCATCTCCGGCATTCTGAACTTGGCAGGGAGAGGTGTGACCATTCCCGGATCTGAGCGTTTCTTGCTTTGAACTGCTCATACTGGCTTTCAGGTCTTTCATCTGTTCGACCATCCAGGTTAAGGTTGGGTCCAGTGGTGGACTTTGAGGCTCGGCGTCGGGTGCTACCATGTGAGTGGTAGTGATTGGAGGTGGAAGGCTCGATATATGTGGATATATGGGGGCCTTTTTTGGACTATATCGGGGTTTATCCCCGGTGTTTTGGGATTCGTGTATAGGCAATGGGTTGAACCCAGGAGGATATTGGAGGATATTGGCATCTGTTTGAGATGGTCCAGCGGTATGCTGGTTTTACTGAGTGATGGGAGTAGTACTGGCTTGGGCGTATATGACAGGGTTGCCCTGAGAGGTGACAACATGAAGCCTAGGTCGGCTGTTTCCTTGGTTCGAAGGCATCCCATAAGTTGGCGGGGGAGGAACCTGGTTGTAGGTTTGGGGAGCTGGTTTCGAAAAATCGTCGTCCTCGATTAGGACGAAAGTACCTATTTGGCGGGGATAGGCTGCTATACCTCGCTCATTCGGAAGTTGTACCACGAAGTCGATGATCTTCTTTCTGCCTCTTGTGAACCTCACAAGCCCGGATGGCTTCTTCCAATGTCATATCTGTTACCAGTGGCGGGGGTCAGTCCCCGTCACAATTTCCCGGTGAGCTTGACAAGTCGGATAATCTGGCTGAGGGGACCGAGGAACCGAAGAACCGTCTGCCCACGCGCCCAATCGTGACTCTGGCGAGGCGCTGACCCGGTGTAACGACCCCAAATTTCCACAACAATAATAATATTTAATTGATAATAAAATAACCTCCAACGGCGACTAAAACCATAATTCAAACACTAACCACAATTTGAAATAACTTAAATGCGGATAACGGTAACAATTTCAACGGCTAGTACAATCCACTAGCTCAACAAAATTCTTAAAGTCTTACAAACTCTCAAATAACTGCAATAACTAGCTAAAGAGTCTAAAATGAAATAAGCAAAAAACGATTTTTGAACTCCTTATGAAGTGCTCCCGAACCGTTTCACAGTCTTCCTATATGAAATCTGGAAGAAAAGAAGATGAAAGGGCGAGCGAACAATGCCCAGTAAGTTCATATACAACCCCTCCGGTTACTAAGGAGGAGTTGACTTGAAGGAATATCAAACGATACAAATTTCAAGCAATAATCGAAGACATAACAGAAAGCAATTTCGAAATAGTTATTTACCAAATCTCAAACCAAATGTCTTTCAAAATCTCAACGATTTCACAAACTGAGTTGACAAATATTTTGGAGGTTCAAATGATGACAAAATCGAATCAAACTGACTCGAATGATTTACTTAATTAAAACTGTCCCATACCAGCCTTAACTAACTAAACGCTCCATGAGATTTTAGGAATTTCAAAGGACTGATAAGCTGAACAAATTTGACTCGAATGATCTAGTTATCTACAACTGTCCCATACCAGCTGTAGATAATCAAATCATTCACAGACATCATGATCACATAAGTGGTCCATTGACCTTATCAAACCAAAATCCCATAAAGGGAACAAAATCCCACAAAGAGCACTAATACCCACAAAGGGTTCGAAATCCCACAAAGGGCACAAAGGTTGACTCCGCAGAGTCCTAAACAGTGTATCCGGAACACCCCACCACTACTACATTGAAGCGGTGAACTAAGTTTGCCCGAAGGCCAAAATATCAAATATACCCCGCCGAAGCAGGTTGTCTAACTTAGTGATCATTAATGGAACAAAATCATATCATATCAAAACTCATTGTTTATACAGAATACGAACTTTCACAATAACAATAACAATAAAATTTTGTATTTACGAAACCAAAAGAACGATTTAAGCAAACGAATAGCAAAAGATTAGCAAATAACAATAAACGAGGGAGTCAAAACAAATACTGACGCGAGGTCAGCTTTTACGTATCAAAGAAACGTACATCGCCAAGAAATACGCGGAAACCTAAACAATGAAACGGAGCGGAAATCAATTAACTTAAAGATGTATAATCCCTCACCTCGATTGTTTGTACTCGAACAATTGCTAACTCCGATCGGATCTACACAAATAAATAATATCTGTTAAGTGCGGATTAACTACTTAATACTCCGTCCCAACTTAACTTTATTTTATTTCATTAACTTATGAGTTAATTCTATATAACTATGTCTCAAGTTGCTCTTCACTTCTAGGATTTCCCAAAATACCCTTCACATAACTATCAAAACACCCCTAGGGTTTACCCAAACTACCCTTAGATTTCTAACATTTTTATTCCTTTTTTTAAATAATTTTCTAAAGGTCTTTTGACTTTTTGTTACTCTCAAAAAGGTTCCTTTAAATTTTCTTATTTCTATAAAATCCCTTTAGTTTTCATAATTGCAAAAAGGTCCCTCAACTTTTAGGTATTTGCAAAATAGTCCCTTAACTTATAAATATTTGCAAAATAGTCCCTCAACTTATGAGTATTTGCAAAATGGTCCCTCAACTTTCAAAAATTTTCAAAATAGTCACTCACTTTTAAATATTTGCAGTTTGGTCCCTCGAAAACTTTGGACTTTGCAGTTTAGTCCTTCAGTTAACTGTCCAGCGAGTTACTGACTGGAAAGTCAGAAATCTAACTATTTCAGCTTTTGAAAACGTTCAGTTTGATCCTTTTCAGTTTGAAAAATAACTGTGACTTTTCCAAAATAGACCAAAAGGTTAACGATTTAAACGAAAATATACCCAAACATAATCATGGCCATTCGGCCGAATCTTAGTAGGTTCAAAATCATTGTTTTGTTTTTCTTTTTACTTTCTAAACATTAACCCAATAATTTAATTCATCTACTCATTAATCAAAATAATTTTATAAACAAGTTTTAACCTCAAAAATATTTACACAACACACACACACACATACACGGCATACACCCAAGACACACACTTAACCCTAATTTCAATCATCATAAATCCTAGCATGCATATTAGGTCCAACCTAATTTACTTAACATGCTTTCCAACGCTAATCAATATTAGGTTTTCAATTAATAATCCTTTACCAATTATCATTGGATCATCCTTAATAATTCATCAATATTATAAAACAAACCCTAATTAAGTCCCAAGAATTTCTAGGATTTTCTAGGTCCTTTTAAAATTCATGAATGGTAATTATTGAACGAAGCTAATACTTACCTTGTTTTTTTCTTCCTAATCACAATGCAAAGGCCTAGCTTTCTTTCCTTCTTCCAGCTTTCTCTCTCTCACGGTTGGTCTTCAATGCCGCCTCCCTCTTCTCTATTTCTTTCTTTTTGTTTTGAAAAAAAAAAGAATAAAGTATCCTAAAGTTTAGAAAAAGATGTATTTATAATTAGGGATTTTTCAATCCTAGGCCAATTAAGTTCTCTTAGCCCATTAGGTAGTTTAGCCCAATATTAACTAAAGCCCAAACACAATCCAATGTTTTTATTAAAAAGGTAATTCAAATAATTTAATTTAAGAAAACAATTTATTTATTAAAACAATTTATTAAAAATGAGTATTTATAAAAGGGTTTTACTAAATCTAAGCCCAATACCAAAGTCCAAATCATCTAAATAATTTAACCCAAAAAATATAATTTTTAGGACTTCGATATAATTATTAGTCCCTCTAAAAGCCTAATTGAAAATTTAACAATTTACCAAATAATCCTCAAAATTTTTTGGGTTATTACATTCTTACCCCATTAAAAGAAGTTTAGTCCTCTAAACTTTCATAATCCGATGAAGCAACTAATCTTATCATATCAATCTACACTAAATACTCCAAGAATGACACTGAGGTCAAACCTAAGGCTCAAATCAAACTCATCCTTACACATCCTAAATTCCCAAAGATCTAAAGCCAAAGCTCTGATACCAACTGTAACGATCCCAAATTTCCACAACAATAATAATATTTAATTGATAATAAAATAACCTCCAACGGCGACTAAAACCATAATTCAAACACTAACCACAATTTGAAATAACTTAAATGCGGATAACGGTAACAATTTCAACGGCTAGTACAATCTACTAGCTCAACAAAATTCTTAAAGTCTTACAAACTCTCAAATAACTGCAATAACTAACTAAAGAGTCTAAAATGAAATAAGCTAAAAACGATTCTTGAACTCCTTATGAAGTGCTCCCGAACCGTTTCACAGTCTTCCTATATGAAATCTGGAAGAAAAGAAGATGAAAGGGTGAGCGAACAATGCTCAATAAGTTCATATACAACCCCTCCGGTTACTAAGGAGGAGTCGACCTGAAGGAATATCAAACGATACAAATTTCAAGCAACAATCGAAGACATAACAGAAAACAATTTCGAAATAGTTATTTACCAAATCTCAAACCAAATGTCTTTCAAAATCTCAACGATTTCACAAACTGAGTTGACAAATATTTTGGAGGTTCAAATGATGACAAAATCGAATCAAACTGACTCGAATGATTTACTTAATTAAAATTGTCCCATGCCAGCCTTAACTAACTAAACCACTCACAGATTTTTAGGAATTTCAAAGGACTGATAAGCTGAACAAAGTTGACTCGAATGATCTAGTTATCTACAACTGTCCCATACCAGCTGTAGATAATCAAATCATTCACAGACATCATGATCACATCAGTGGTCCATTGACCTTATCAAACCAAAATCCCATAAAGGGAACAAAAGCCCACAAAGAGCACTAATACCCACAAAGGGTTCGAAATCCCACAAAAGGCACAAAGGTTGACTCCGCAGAGTCCTAAACAGTGTATCTGGAACACCCCACCACTACTACATTGAAGCGGTGAACTAAGTTTGTCCGAAGGCCAAAATATCAAATATACCCCGCCGAAGCAGGTTGTCTAACTTAGTGATCATTAATGGAACAAAATCATATCATATCAAAACTCATTTTTATACAGAATACGAACTTTCACAATAACAATAAAATTCTGTATTTACGAAACCAAAAGAACGATTTCAGCAAACGAATAGCAAAAGATTAGCAAATAACGGTAAACGAGGGAGTCAAAACAAATACTGACGCGAGGTCAGCTTTTACGTATCAAAGAAACGTACATCGCCAAGAAATATGCGGAAACCTAAACAGTGAAACGAGCGGAAATCAATTAACTTAAACATGTATAATCCCTTACCTCGATTGTTTGTACTCGAACAATTGCTAACTCCGATCGGATCTACACAAATAAGTAATATCCGTTAATTGCGGATTAACTACTTAATACTCCGTCTCAACTTAACTTTATTTTATTTCATTAACTTATGAGTTAATTCTATTTAACTCTGACTCAAGTTGCTCTTCACTTCTAGGGTTTCCCAAAATACCCTTCACGTAACTACCAAAATACCCCTAGGGTTTATCCAAACTACCCTTAGGTTTCTAACATTTTTATTCCCTTTTTTAAATAATTTCCTAAAGGTCTTTTAACTTTTCATTACTCTCAAAAAGGTCCCTTTAAGTTTTCTTATTCCTAGAAAATCCCTTTAGTTTTCATAATTGCAAAAATGTCCCTCAACTTTTAGGTATTTGCAAAACAGTCCCTTAACTTTTAAATATTTGCAAAACAGTCCCTCAACTTTCAAATATTTTTAAAACAGTCACTCACTTTTAAATATTTGCAGTTTGGTCCCTCAAAAACTTTGGACTTTGCAGTTTAGTCCTTCAGTTAACTGTCCAGCAAGTTACTGACTGGAAAGTCAGAAATCTAACTATTTCAGCTTTTAAAAACGTTCAGTTTGGTCCTTTTCAGTTTGAAAACTAACTGTGACTTTTCCAAAATAGACCAAAAGGTTAACGATTTAAACAAAAATATACCCAAACATAATCATGGCCATTCGGCCGAATCTTAGTAGGTTCAAAATCATTGTTTTGTTTTTCTTTTTACTTTCTAAACATTAACCCAATAATTTAATTCATTTACTCATTAATCAAAACAATTTTATAAACAAGTTTTAACCTCAAAAATATTTACACAACACACACACACATACACGGCACACACCCAAGACACACACTTAACCCTAATTTCAATCATCATAAATCCTAGCATGCATATTAGGTCCAATCTAATTTACATAACATAATTTCCAATGCTAATCAATATTAGGTTTTCAATTAATAATCCTTTACCAATTATCATTGGATCATCCTTAATAATTCATCAATGTTATAAAACAAACCCTAATTAAGTCCCAAGAATTTCCAGGATTTTCTAGGTCCTTTTAAAATTCATGAATAATAATTATTGAACGAAGCGAATACTTACCTTGTTTTTTTCTTCCTAATCACACAATGCAAAGGCCTAGTAGCTTTCTTTCCTTCTTCCAGCTTTCTCTCTCTCACGGTTGGTCTTCAGTGCCGCCTCCCTCTTCTCTATTTTTTTCTTTTTGTTTTGAAAAAAAAAAGAATAAAGTATCCTAAAGTTTAGAAAAATATGTATTTATAATTAGGGATTTCTCAATCCTAGGCCAATTAAGTTCTCTTAGCCCATTAGGTAGTTTAGCCCAATATTAACTAAAGCCCAAACACAATCCAATGTTTTTATTAAAAAGGTAATTCAAATAATTTAATTTAAGGAAACAATTAATTATTAAAACAATTTATTAAAAATGAGTATTTATAAAAGAGTTTTACTAAATCTAAGCCCAATACCAAAGTCCAACTCATCTAAATAATTTAACCCACAAAATATAATTCCTAGGACTTCAATATAATTATTAGTCCCTCTAAAAGCCTAATTAAAAATTTAACAATTTATCCAATAATTCTCGAAAATTTTTGGGTTATTACACCCGGAATTCTGAACCACTTTTCACGCCATTCAGCTGAGGGAACGAAAAGGCGCTAGTGGTTTAGGCTTCGGAAAGGGTATTTGTCTCAGGGTTTCGGGCTAGTGCAATGTGCAGTTACCGATTAATGTTTACTTAAAAAGTATTTTCTCATAATCCTAATCGGTTGGAAAAGATCGTGTCTTCTTTTTTGCAACTAACCTAAGACTCTAATCAGTGGATCTCGTCACTACGTTTATAAGCCCCTCGTTTTTCACCTGTAGATCGTCTTCCCGGGACGGACAATCCCGAGCGAGAGTCCTATAAGGCAAGCGAGTTCCACCAACAAAGGAAAAGTGAACTTAAGGCTAGCTGGTCACGCAAACTTCCAACGTATGTGACACGCGGGCCACGGTCGAAGTCAACGTCCTTAAGTTAAGGCAGGGATTGTGCCAAAATTTCGGCATGACCTCTCCTGACTCGCTTGCGCGAGGGGCCTTAGCTTTTGGCATTGGCCAAGTTGTGGCTGGCACGGTGCATACATTGAGGGTTTGGTGACACGGTGTCACATTGAACCTTCGGGTATATTTTTCGGCAAAGCTCCGTGTCAAAGTCAAGGCTAAAAGCTCAAGACTTTGGGTCGGGAACGACCTTTGGTCTCAATCTTTCGAGCTTGACTTGTGAGGGAACCCGGCGTAAAAAACATACACTTGGGCTTTATGACACGTACTAAGCCAAAAACCAACCGGGGTCTTGGACGAAGTGTGACACAAAGAGTGTATGGCTTACACGGGCGAGGATGGGCTGTTTGGGACGACCCCGTGCGCACTCGAAAGGTGTCTGGCAGACCAACCGAGCTGCAACTGAACGGTCATCCCGGGTTACGGGTCGTAGTGTGCAGTGTACCGAGGCAGCAAGTGCACGTGAAGTGCGGTCACTAAAATTCTTTTTTTTTTCTAAGTAAAACAGAAGTTTTCAGGATGTGTCTTAAAGAATTTTATGCGCAGTTCAAAATGTAACACAAAAATCAAGTATGACCGGGAATGCACGAACATGTTATGATTTTGAAAGAGACGATAATGCAACACCTTTTTGAAAAAACCGTTCGAGGTTTAGAGCAACACACGCACACAAAAACGAGGAAGGGTAAACGAAAGTTTGACCCACATAAGGCTTTTTGAAAAAGGACGGCCGTTTTGAAAAAGTATCCTAATTCCTCATCGGAGTCGCCAACTGAAATTACCCGGGATTCGCACAGGGCGAACGCAGTTGTCTTTCGCGGGTTGGTGTTTGAGACCTCGCTTTCGGGAAGGAGAGGAGTCGCCACGCGGTTTTGTATTTTGAGCCCAAACGTTGAAAAACGGCTTTAGTGAAAAGGGTGTCATTTTTATTAGTAGAAAAAACTTTGGAAAATACTTTCAAAAGGGGTGTCGTTTTTATTGGTAGCAAAAATGTGACAAAAAGGCTTTTTGAGTACCATAGACTGTTAGGTTCGGAGGTCACGTTACTTTTTTGGAAGAGTATTTTGAGATCACCCGAAATGCCTCGTATGACGAGTCTTTCTACCTTTCTCGAAAATGTGTGCGTGTGTGTGTGTGTGTGTTTGCATTTTGAAAATGGGGGCTTGAATGACAGGCTTAATCTTGGTTTGAATGTCAAACGTTGATTTTGTGATTCTTTTTCGAAAAAGCAAGTGTTTGAATGACAAACGTTGGTTTTGGAGTTTTTTTTTTAGGAAAAGTGATACGAGTGATGATTTTGAACTTTTAACTTAAGTGTCAAATGTTGACTTTTAAGAAAAGAGCGTTTGAATGTCAAACGTCGGATTTTGAGTTTGAAGATGATCGTTGGATGCCAAACTTCACTTTGTGCGTTTTGAAAGAGAGTTCGAATGTCGAACTCCGGTTTTGAACCGGGCATTACATTGTTAGCAATTTTAAGGGAAAAAAGCATTAAATAATATGCGATCAACGAATCGTTTTGCTACTCGAACTTTGATAAGTAAATACTATCACGAGCCAAACGGCTCGGACTGACAGTATTTAAAGTGCGGTGTCAACGGAATCAAACGACCTGGATTTTAAAGGTGCGTTAAGTAAATAGCATTCAACGGATCAACGATCCGGATCGTTAAATGACTATCACGAACCAAACGGTTCGGACTATAAAGTTGCGTAAAGTAAATGACGTTCAACGGATCAAACGATCCGAAATTGTTAAATGACATAAAAGTAAAGAAACGGGGCTGAAACGCCGTTTTAACCCGAGATTACTTCTCTTATGGGAAGAGAAGAGGATCTGGGACTAAAACGTATCGGACCCCGTTGACGGTGACGTCAACATTTCAACAACGTTCGACCGAAATGGTTGTAGCGACTGGCGCGTAAACCGAGACGGAACGAGTGTTTAGGGAGAGAGAGTGTTACCTATGGCTAAGGGTTGACTCTTTTGGCTTGGGAGGCATATACGGGATACGATTTAGTGTTTGGAACGGTGTTTCGAGGTTTTTTGGTTTGTATTTGGTTGAAATACGAAGTTTTCACGCAAATCGAGGCAAAACAGGGCTCGAGAGAGGGTGAAAAGGATTTGGGCCGTGGCTGTGGTGAAAATGTGTTATGTTTTTTCTCTTTTCAAATGTTTGACAGCCCTCTGTATTTATAGGGTGAAAATGCAAAAGAGTCCGGAAGGACTTATGATGAATTTCAGGGGGTTTTGTGGTATTTTTGAAATTGGGAGGACTTGCTGGCAATTCTGTTTTGCCTGCAAAAGAGTCCGGACGGACTGTGACAACATTTCAGGGATATTTTGGTCTTTTCACTCTGAAATCTGATTAATGTTGACCGGAGGGCTGTGGCATGCGTGCCACGTGCCCCTGTGACTCACCAGGGCATGGTTTTTCGTGCCATTATTCTCGGTTTTGTTCGTTTTTTAAATAACTGTCCGGAAAATGTCCGAAACGCCCCCGAAAAGTGCATTTTTCAGGAGAAGTTGTACTTTTACGTGTGACAACGTGTGTTGAGTACGCTTCGACGTTGGGATGCACGGGGCAGTTCCGGGACGTCTTGTTGGCTTGAGAACGGGGAGCTTAATGTGTTCCAGTTAACCTGGAGCGGCCAGTTAATGGATTCCGATTAACTTTTAACGGATTTTGGCGATCCGGATTTGGGTACTTACAGAAGTACGCTTTAGTTTTTCCAACTTTAGCTACCTCTATCTATGTTCGAAATAGATAGCGAATTACGCTTTAGTTTTTTCCAACTTTAGCTACCTCTATCTCTGTTCGAAAGAGATAGCGAAGTACGCTTTAGTTTTTCCAACTTTAGCTACCTCTATCTCCTCGATAGCGACGTAAGCTTTAGTTTTTCCAACTTTAGCTACCTCTATCTCTGTTCGAAAGAGATAGCGAAGTACGCTTTAGTTTTTCCAACTTTAGCTACCTCTATCTCTGTTCGAAAGAGATAGCGAAGTACGCTTTAGTTTTTTCAACTTTAGCTACCTCTATCTCTGTTCGAAAGAGATAGCAAAGCACGCTTTAGTTTTTCCAACTTTAGCTACCTCTATCTCTGTTCGAAAGAGATAGCGAAGTACGCTTTAGTATTCCAAATTTAGCTACCTCTGTCTCTGTTCGAAAGAGATAACGAAGTAAGTTTTAGTTTTTCCAACTTTAGCTACCTCTATCTCTCTTCGAAAGAGATAGCGAAGTATGCTTTAGTATTCCAACTTTAGCTACCTCTATCTCTGTTCAAAAGAGATAGCGAAGCACGCTTTAGTATTCCAAGTTTAGCTACCTCTATCTATGTTCGAAAGAGATAGCGAAGGACGCTTTAGTTTTTTCAAATTTAGCTACCTCATCTCTGTTCGAAAGAGATAGCGAAGTACACTTTAGTTTTTCCAACTTTAGCTACCTCTATCTCTGTTCGAAAGAGATAGCGTTTAGTATTCCAAATTTAGCTACCTCTATCTCTGTTCGAAAGAGATAGCGAAGTACGCTTTAGTTTTTCCAACTTTAGCTACCTCTATCTCCTCGATAGCGACGTAAGCTTTAGTTTTTTCCAACTTTAGCTACCTCTATCTCTGTTCGAAAGAGATAGCGAAGTATGCTTTAGTTTTTCCAACTTTAGCTACCTCTATCTCCTCGATATCGACGTAAGCTTTAGTTTCTTAAGGTGACTCCTCCATTAATCGTCAAAATTCCAAGGATCCTAGACATGTTCCTAACTATCTAGTGAACCTTGAACTACAACCAAGGCTTGATTCCTCCGGGATACATAGGTAGCCTTTCATAAAGGTTCAGCCATCTGACCGTAGTGGTCGCCCTTTTTCATTCACCATTCCTCAATGATGCATGATCCTTTCATAAAGGTTAAGCCATTCGACCACAGTGGTCACCCTTTTTCTTCACCATTCCTCAATGGTGCATGAGCCTTTCATAAAGGTTCAGCCATTCGACCGCAATGGTCACCCTTTTTCTTCACCATTCCTCAATGGTGCATGAGCCTTTTCAAAAGGTCCAGATATCTGACCACATTGGTCACTCCCGTCATTTGGCATATCCCCAGCAGGATCAGCCATTCGACCTCTTAGGTCACTTCCTTTCCATCTTCATAGCAAGGGACCAGTTTCTCTTAGCCATTCCCCAATGGGTTCCGAACTACGATCATGGCTTGATTCCTCCGGGATACGTAGGTAGCCTACTTTAGGTTCAGCCAATTCGTCACATATGATACCCTTTCCCCAGTGGATTTCGAACTACAATCATGGCTTGATTCCTCCGGGATACGTAGGTAGCCTTCCAAAGGTTTAGCCACTCGACCTCCTTGGTCACCCAATCCGTCATGGCAGTTCGCCAGATTGGATTCTTTTTTATCGACAACCCCACTTGCCCTGCAAGTGCCGTTGCCGAGGGGCTTCTGTAAGTACCCAAATCTGGCTCATGCCTTCGGGTTAAGTTTCCCTGCAATTCCCCGAACTTTCATAAAGTTCAGGGGCGATACGGGAACTTTTCCAAACTTTCCAAGGGAGGAAGGACCTGCTAGGAATTAAAATTCCAGGCAGGACCTCGCTGGAAAGGGCATTCCAGAATCTGCTACCATGCATGCTTCTAGAAAGAAAACGGTTATGGCTTCCTAAGTCGCGCGACATACCTAGCCAAATCCATGCAGCTATAAAACAGAGGTTGCACCTCTCATTTTGGGATCCCTTCCAGCCCCCCTTAGCGTCACTCTGCCAAAATATGCCCAGAAACCTCCTCTCTCTCCTCTCATACACACAACCCATCTAAATCTCATCCATTTCTCTCCCAATCCTCTCTTTATCATACATAATCCAACACACACTTCTCACACACATATTGAGGATCAATCCTCCATAGTTTTTGAGTTCGAATCCGGCTCCAGAAGCTGATATTTGAAGAATCCTATACCTAACTTGGTATAGGATTGGTGGTCTTCAAGGGTAACGATTCTCTATCCCTTTCTCTCTCTCTATCTTCCTTCTACATGAGATATCCATACTAAATGTATTGATAGCTCTTCACAAAGTCTCTGTGACCTGTTTCCAATCTTTGATAATATTCGAATGTTCATTGTTTCTGATTGTGATCAAACTCTGTAAGTCCTCTGGAAGTGGCATGATGTACCGTGCGAGAGATCAAGCCAGGCTAGATCCTGTTTCACGCGACACATCTGGCCACTTACAGAAGACATTTTCCTTTGTAAGTATTTCCATATTACACTTTTTCACTCGGTCATCAAGATGAGTGTGGATCTCTCATATCCACACCCTTTTGAAATGTTTGTTATTGATGCATGTGCTCTCTGAGATCCATTTGTGATGTAACCTGGCTACATTGTTGCCTTGTTGTATCTATAAATGTTGTTTGTAAAAGTCTCTGCAAATGGCTAAAGGTGTCACGCGACACAACTTGCCATGTAAGTCCTGTGTCACGCGACAACATTGGCCAGTTTGCAGAAACTTCCTCCTTTCAGTTGTAACCTGATTTTAATCTTTCCAACTGTAATCTGATATCAATCTGTACTTTAAATATCATTTCCCCCACACAAAGGATTCATCGGGGATCCTCTCCCAAGGATGAACAAGGGTCCACACGTGGCTTGTTCTAGGGAAGATCCACTGCATGAGGATGTGAAGTCCCTTTTCTTTGTACATAAAAATGCAATCTTTACTTTAAATGTCATTCCCCCATTTCCCTTTTGGTTGGATCACTCTCCAAGTATTGTCTAGTGACCTTTCAAGGCACGAAAAAACATAGGACGAGTATAAAAATCCAATCTTTATACCCCTCCCCCTAGTCCCTTTGGTACTTGAAGCATCCCGTGGTGTGGATTGGTTTAAAGACCCCATCTTACATCGTTTCCGCCACTAAAAATGCCATAGTCATAGTCCCTTTAGAAGCGGATGAATCTTAGCCCCTACATCTCCGATCATCACTTGAGACGAGCATAAATGTCCCTACGAAGCTCAATCGTCTCAAGATGTAGGATTGATGGGCAAAGACTCTTCGTTTCTAAAGAGTCTCATTCTTGGACTATAAAAAAGGTGTCCCTCTCTCTCGATCACATATGGCCTAGTCCCGAAGAACGTTCGGTTTAAGATACACCAAGGCTTTTATGCCTATTATGGTTGATTAATCTAACGAGAGGGTAAAAAAAGGTCACATAATGATGATCATAAGTCCAAGATGAGCACGGGATCAAAATCCCGAACACATCAAATCCAAGAAATCCCGAGCGATAACCTTCTTACATGGTTTATACGTCCGGCAGATAACTTGGCACTGTAAGTACCCAAATCCGGATCGTCCAAATCCGTCAGAAAGTTAACCGAAATCCGTTAACTGGCCCGCTCCAGGTTAACCAGAACTCGTTAAACTCCCCGTTGCCATGCCAACGAGACGTCCCGGGACTGCCCCGTGCATCCCGACGTCGAAGCGTACTTGACACGTGTCATCTCATGTAAAATTATGGCTTTCCCTGAAAAACGCACTTTCCGGCACTTTCCGGGGGCATTTCGAACATTTTCCGGACTGTTATTTTAAAAAACGGACAAAACCGGGATCGGGGAACGAACTCCCATGCAAAGGGTGAGTCACAGGACACGTGTCCAGCATGCCACAGCCCTCTCGTCACCTTTCAATCACAAATCAAGCTGAAAAGACCAAAATACCCCTGGATTTCAGTCAAAGTCCCACGACTCCTGTGCAAATTTCTGAAATTGCCAAAGAAGCCCTCGTAATTCCAAAATACCCCAAAATCCTGAAAAACAGTCCAAGTCCGTCCGGACTCCTACTGCAATTTTCACCTATAAATAGAAGTGGCTGTCAAATCCAAAGAGAGGAACAAATTACTCCCAAAATTCACTCTACACACGCCCCAAACTGATTTCACCCCTTCTCGAGCTCCCGTTTGCCTCGATTCGCGTGAAACTTCCGTATTTCGATCAAATATGCCCCTCATTACTTCGAAACACCCTTTCGAACTAATTTTCGTGTCCCGTACACACCTTCCAAGCCAAAGGAGTCGACCCTAGCCATAGGTATAACTCCCTCTCTCTAAATCTCTCGTTTCGTCTCGGTTTATGCGCCAGTCGCTACAACCGTTTCGAACGACGTTATCGAAATGTAGACGCCTTCGTCTAACGGGGTCCGATACGTTTTAGCCCCTCGATCCTCTTCTCTTTCCGTAAGAGAAGTAATCACGGGTTAAAACGGCGTTCCGACCCCATTCAGTTTACTTTTACGTCATTTACAATTCCGGATCGATCGATCCGTTGATCGTCATTTAATTTCTGTCATTTACAATTTCGAGCCGATTGGCCTCGTTGATCGTCATTTACAATTCCGAGTCGTTTGACTCGTTGATCGTCATTTACAATTTCGAGCCGATTGGCCTCGTTGATACTGCTTTAAATAATGTCATTTATAAAGTCCGACCCGTTTGGATCGTGATAGTATTTACTTTTCAAAGTCCAAGCGCAACCCGATTCGTTGATCGCATATCATTTAATACGCATTTTTCCCATAAAAATCGTTAACAATGTAATGCTCGGTTCAAAACCGGAGTTCGTCCTTCGAACTCTCTTTCAAAACGCGCGAAATGACGTTTGGCCTCCAAACGCTCATCTTCAAACTAAAAGCCGCCATTTGACACTTAAAATCATTTAATACGCATTTTTCCCCTAAAAATCGTTAACAATGACACGCCCGGCTCAAAACCGGAGTTCGACCTTCGAACTCCTTTTCAAACTCAAAATCGACGTTTGCCACGTAAACGCTCATTTCAACTCAAAATCGATGTTTGCCACGCAAATGCTCATTTCAAACTCAAAATCGACGTTTGCCACGCAAACGCTTATTTTAAACTCAAAATCGACGTTTGCCACACAAACGCTCATTTCAACTCAAAATCGATGTTTGCCACGCAAACGCTCATTTCCGTCTCAAAACCGACGTTTGTCATTCAAACGCTCGTCTTTTCAAACAAAGTCACCTAATCAACGTTTGACATTCAAACCAAGATTAAGATTGTCATTCAAGCCCCCATTTCAAAACACACACACACACACACGTTTTCGAGAAAGGTAGAAAGACTCGTCATGCGAGGCGTTTTGGGTGATCTCGTAATACTCTTCCCGAAACGTAACGTGACCTCCGAACCTAACAATCTCTGGTACTAAAAAAGCTTTTTACTCGTTTTTTGCTACCAATAAAAATGATCCCCCGTTTTCAAAGCCTTTTCCTAAGTTTTTGCTACCAATAAAAACGACACCATTTTCAAAAGCCGTTTCTCAACGTTTGGGCTCAAAATATAAAAACCGCGTGGCGACTCCTCATTTTTTCCTTTCCAAGAAGCGAGGTCTCAGACACCAACCCCCCGCGAAAGACAACCGCGTTCCGCACCCCGCGCGCGAAACCCCAAGTAATTTCAGTTGGTGACTCCGTTGGGGATAAGATACTTTTTTCAAAACTACCGTTGTTTTCAAAAAAGCCTTCCGTGGGTCAAACTTTCGTTTACCCTTCCTCGTTTTCGTGTGTGTGAGTTCCTTTAAACCTCGAACGGTTTTTTGTTTCAAAAGGCATTACATTGTCAACTTTTCAAAATCTTACCATGTTTGTGCATCCCCATTCATGTTTGATTTTCATGCTGTCTTTTGAACTGTGCATCATAAATTCTTTAAGACACATTGAAAAAAAAAAATCTCTGTTTTTACTCAGAAAAAGAATTTTAGTGACCGCACACTACACGCACTTGCAGCCTCGGAACACCGCACTTCACGTGCACTTGCTGCCTCGGTACACTGCACACTACAACCCCTAACCCGGGATGGCCTTATCAGTTGCACCCCGATTGGTCTGCCAGACACCTTTCGGGGGCGCACGGTGTCATCCCAAACATCCCATCCTAGCCCGTGCAAGCCATGCACTCTTTGTGTCACACTTGTCCAAGACCCCAGTTGGTTTTTGGCTTAGCTCGTGTCATAAAGCCTAAGTGTATGTTTTTACGCCGGGCCCCGCTCCGAGTCAAGCTCGAGAGGTTGAGACCAAAGGTCGTTCCTGACCCGAAGTCTCACGCTCTTCAGCCTTGACTTTGACGCGGAGCTCTGCCGAAAAATATACCCGAAGGTTCAATGTGACGCCGCGTCACCAAACCTCGTCGTATGTACTGTGCCAGCCACAACTTGACCAACGCCAAAAGCTAAGGTCTCTCGCACAAGCGAGTCAGGAGAGGTCATGCCAAAATTTTGACACGATCCCCGCCTTAACTTAAGGACGTTGACTTCGACTGTGGCCCGTGCGTCACATACGTTGAAAGTTTGCGTGATCAGCTAGCCTTAAGTTCACTTTTTCCTTTGTCGGTGGAACTCGCTTGCCTTATCAGACCTCGCTCGGGATAGTCCGTCCTGAGAAAGATGATCTACAATGGAAACGAGGGGCTTATAAGCGTAGTGACGAGATCCACTGATTAGAGCTCTAGGATTAGTTGCGAAAAGAAGACTCGCTCTTTTCCAACCGATTAGGACTACGAGAAAATGCGCTTTAAGTAAACATTAATCGGTAATCGCACATTGCACAAGCCCGAAACCTTGAGCCAAATACCCTTTTCCGAAGCCTAAACCCTTCCTTTCGTTCCCCGCAACGAGCGTAAAGTGGTTCAGATTTACAGGTCGAGCGCCTTGCCGGGATCACGGTAAGCAGCGGCGTCAGACGGTTCTTCGGTTCCCTCGGTTCCCTCGGCCGAATTTCCGACATGTCTAGTTCACCGAGAAATCGTGACGGGGAAGGACCTCGCCACCGGCAACAGATATGACATTGGAAGAAGCCATTCGGGCTTGTGAGGTTCACAAGAGGCGAAAGAAGATCGCCAGAACTTTCGTGGTACAGCCTTCTGAATGAGCGAGGTATAACAGCTATCCCCCAGTCAGACGGTACTTTTGTCCTGGTCGAGGATGACGATTCCCCGAAACCAGTTCACCAAGCCATCAACCAGGTTCCTCCCCCGCCAACTTACGGGATGCCTTCGAATCAAGGAAAGCAGTGACCTAGGCTCCACATTGCTACTTCTCGGGGCAACCCTGTCATTTTTGGCCGGCCCGGTGCTACTCCTATCACTCAATACCACCGGCGCACCTGGACCATCTCAGGATGCCAATGTCCCTCAATACCCTCCCGGGTTCGTCTCGTTGCCTATACACGAATCCCTAAACACCGGGGACAAACCTCGATACAGTTCAGAAAAGGCTCCCATATATCCACATATATCAAGCCTTCCACCTCCAATCACTACCGCTCACGTGGTAGCACCGGCGCCGAGCCTCACGAGTCCACCACTGGACCCATCCTTAGCACTGGATGGTAGAGCGGATGAAAGACACGAAAGCCACCATGAGCGGCTCAAAGCAGAAACGCTCAAATCCACGGATCCGGGAATGGTCATGCCTCTCCTGCCAAGTTCGAGAATGCGGAGATGGACCGATTCGACGGAACCGAATGTCATAAAACGCACGTCGATACCTACGTTCTCGACATGAGAGCAAAAGGAGCAACCCTCCAGCAAATGGCCGACCACTTCCGGCATACGCTCAAAAGTTCGGCGTTACGATGGTTTCGAGGGTCAAGCTGCGGATCGCCACACTTGGGATCGGATCGGTAACATCTTCTGGGCAGTGCGATCCAATTTAGAGTAGGAAACAAGTCGTGAGGACTTAATCACCATTGAGCAGAAAGCGGATGAAAGTGTTGGGGAATTCTACAAGAGGTGGAGCTGGAAACTCTCCGAGATCATGGAGCCACTCTCCAAAGAGGAACAGATGCGGATCTTCAAGTCTGCTTAAGACCGTCCATCGAGAACTCTCATTAGTCATCATTTCTTCCCGGATCTCCGGGCCATGGTCAATGCCGGCTCACGGTTCGAGAAGGATCTCAAGGAAAAGTTGGCTCTTGCACGGCCATACAGATACCGCTCGACAGTTGCATTCAATCCCGCACCGGCCCCGGCAAAGGGAAAGATACGTCTGTCAACTACATCCATCAGGGACAACGGTCGGGCAACGAAACCCGGTCCCGCAAAGCAACAATTCTACTCGAAGCGACTGCGTACACTTCGACAAGTTGGACATGCCATTGAGCAAGATCTTTGGAAGGGTTAATCAAGGAAGGTCTCCTTAAACCCGTTGCAAATTACAAACCCAAAATCCCGTAGCCAATGCGGACAAGAGCAAATCGCGCCTTCCATCGGTATCACGGCCATACCACCGACAAGCTGCGTGGGGTTACGATATGAAATCGTAACTTGATAGAAGAAGGCAAGTTGGAGCGCCGTGGGCCCAATACGATCGGAAACCCTTTTCCGAACAATAACAGCGTGAATTCCATTGAGTGGGTGCCCAAGAAGATTGCCACAGAACCAGTTTCTCCGCCTCTTCCGGTCGGGTCCTCATCAAATGTCCACATCAGCTACGATGTTTGTGACTGCTCCGCCTGCTTGGAGTACGAGTCTCAAGATATGGTCTGGAGCAATCCTCCGCGAAAACGTAAGAAGAAGTCCTCTCAACGGCAGAATCGAGAGAAAGATACGAGGCTGGGGACACCGGTGTAGGTACACTCGGAGAGCCTTAGGGAGGTTCGACTACTACGTCTTGTACTCCGGCCAGTCCTCTCTTCCTCCGGGCCATGCGGCTTTAGAGCAAGCGGTGGATGGGAAAGCCGAAAAGTCCTGGCGACAACAGAGCTCGAGACCACAGGACACCGAAATACCTCGGATCTTGGTAATCTCTTGCCGGTCGGAAGCCTAACCTCGCGGGATCGCCCAAGATTCAATTTGTCCAGCTTCCGAGCTCGAATCGGTAAAGGAAGATCAAGGTCAGCTTGGCACTCGCACTCGATCAACGTGCTAACCAAGGGCGGCAACCGTCACAAACAGCCTCAACACAATCCCGAGACTCCAGCAAAGGCTTTACCTCGCAAGAGGAAGACAGGAAACAGATGGCTTGATGACTCTCCTTCTCCGGATAGAGACCAGATCTACGATTCCCGACTGTACGGCAAGATGATCACGTTCGTGAGCGAAGACTTACCGAGAGATGCCTCGGGGCACAACGAAGCTTTGTACATCACTCTCAAGCTCAACACCATAACACTCCCCGGAGTATTGGTAGACAACGGGTCAGCCGTTAACGTTCTCCCTCTCAGCATGATGCGAGCCCTCCGTATCAACGAAAGCCATCTGATTCCGTCTACTCGGACTATCAAGGCCTACGACAGCTCGTCTCGTCCCATACTGGGGACGGTAACTCTGGAACTCTGGTTCGAAACCCAAATGGTGCCAGCAAAATTCCACGTAATGGACATTCCATCCGAATTCCACGGCTCGTTGGGACGCCCTTGCCGCATCATATGAAAGCCATAGCCTCCACTCTCCATCGGTGCGTTAAGTTCATTAACCGGCAGGAGATCTTGAAGTCATCCGAGGGGATAGTTTCCTCATAGGAAACGAAGCCGAGACAATAGCCAAGCGTGTCCGGTACTCGTGCACCGGGGTTACCTCCTTCGAATCAACCAAGGGACTACCGGGGCAAATCTCATCAAAATCCTCGTAGTCCGCATATGCTAACTATGTAAACGTACTCGAACGGGCGGACCACAGAGCGGTCCGATACATCAAGTTCAACTGTCGTTTCCAACATTTGGAGCAGATTGGAAAGAAACACCGAACATCGCCATGATGCGGGCACATAAACCCCCGTCTCAATCGGAGATTCGTCAGTATTCTTCAAACCAACTCTCTGGCCCCGCCAGGCGAAGAGATCTTTGTGATAAAGGTCAACAAGCACCATCATTCTCATTTTGAATGCATGGAAGTCGTATGGGATGTCCTCCACGAGGAGCTACCCGCTGCACCCCTCTTCTCCAATGAAGGGCATGATGTTTTCCTAGCTGCTCCAGCAACGCACCCGGACGCCATACGTCCCTACGTTTGGGTTGAGCCGTCAGATGACGACGAATCGGGACTCTCCGGAGTCGAGGACGCGGCGCACCGCGGGCGCACCTCTGCATTCACATGCTCGGTTTGAGGATGGCACTCCTTCCAATCAGGTCACCTACGACCAAGGCTCCAATACCATGGAGATTGTCAAGCTCAACGTCCAGTACAGGCGGCTATCCGACAATTGGAAGCAACTGGTCCACACGACAAAGGATCCCTCTGACCAAGTGGCTGACGATGACTTCGTCAACATCATCTATTCCAGATATCCCGATGTTACCAAGGATCCGATCCTTATCATCAGATTCTGCAATGCCAAAGTCACCCTCGACGCATTTGCTGCTCATGGTAAATGAGGCCCCGGCCAAGCGAGCTCGAGCTCATCACTACTTCCGAGTACCGGCCCGGTGGCAACCGGCCCGTGCCGTCAGTCAAGCTTAGACCCTTAAGCGCCGCCAAGGCCAAGGGCAACAGCCGAAGGAGACCAAGCTCCTCACCCCGCTACGAGTCGAGATCAATCTCGGGAACGCTTCCGGCGGCCACCCCGAAAACATCTCGCGAAAGTCTTCCCGCAAGGCGTAGTCGGCTTCCGACATAGGAAATGACCACCTCGGCATCAACATGCTCCGGTTCGATTCTGTTCCCAGCCGTCACGGCCCCGGATTCGGACATCCCGCCGATCGATTGCTAGCTCGATAGACTTGGCGATCGAGCGAGATCACGAGGCTGTCAACATTGCGAATTCAATACCCCGTGGGGTCAATCAAGCGAGATATGGGCAAATTTCTTGGTAATCGAGATCAAGGAAGGCCGCATGGAATGTCCCGATCCGACTTCCTTCGTCAACGTAATCCAAGTGTTTCCGCCATTCGGCGATTTGAATGTAATCACGGTTACGGACACTAGTCGATGATGCGCACCTACAGACCGCTTAGCTCTCGCAAGGAAGGCCCTCATGGAACTAGCCGCTCAAGAAAGTCGTCTTTGGGACGAAGACCAAGCTCGAAAGACCGACAGGGACCGAGCCCTTAAAGTGTCACAGGCAGCTTCAGACAGAAAGCTAGAGGCCACTCTAGACCAGTTCGACCTTAAGGGTTTTGCTCACGGCAACTTCCCGGACTACCGTCTGTTCTCATCCAACCCTCTCTGCCAGGCGAGGGTGGTCAATGGTCCCGATGACCTAGGAGATGGAACGACACAGCATAACGAATCTCAGCGCTTACCTCCCAGGGGAAAGCAAGTTCTCTGTGAAAGCGACGACGAAGGCGATGAAACCATTCTCTTCCAAGTCGGGCATGAAGTCAACAAAACCGGACTCCCAAGGGTCCTGGGAGGATGGGAACGGATCATTTCCGCACTCAAATTGAAAGGCCAACTCAGGGAGAAAGGTCTATTTAAAAACAAGAGGAGGATGGAAATTCGTCTCGAGCAACTACTCAGGGAAATTCCACAGACCGATGCAATCGTTTACAAAAACGATCAACTGGGACAGCAACCAGTCACACCCTTATTCTTTTTTTCAAAGTTTTGAGGAAATCAAAATGGTGTGGCGACTTCATTTTTTCAATAAAACCGGTGTCTTCAAACTGAGGTGAAACGGTGACCCTATAAGAAACGGTTCGATCCGTGATGGGCCCACATTCACACCCTTACCTATGAGGAAGTTAGGGTAGAGGCGGAATGAATCAGGGCAAACAACGAGTTGATACTGCAGATTCTCGCCAATAACAATAGACTTGTGGAAATGAGGCAAGAGCCTACTCAGATCCCGCAGAATATCATGGCAAGAACAGCTGGAGACAACTCAACAAGGGGACAAGCAGGTAGTCAAAGCGTATCAAGGAGGGACGATAGGCGGGAAGGCGATATGCCGCCTACCAGGGACCAGACAATGACAGAAAGGTGAGTATCCAACAGATAGAGATATGAGGGAGTATGCGGGAAAAAGAGGTCTCAGGAGATGGTTGAAGATGGGAAGAGGAAGAAAGTGTATTACCAGTCAGCTAACTCGCGGGGTTCATCTCACTACTATGAATGATGGGGATGAGGTAAACAGTAGATCCACCATGGATAAGGTATATAAGCCAAATCGCTCCAAACATTCAAAAGGAAGATTCCGCCATTCAGAAAGGCACCATAAGGTGGAGGAACCCAGGCGGCATAAGAAGGTGGAGAGAAAGGAGGAGGATCACTAGAAGAAAGAGATGGTGAAACGAATTAAGGAGTTAGATGCGGGAAATAAAACCGTGGATGAGGTGTGTCACGACCCCAATATTAGGCACTATTTTAGCACACGTTGAGCACATGGGATTAGGGTGGTAATATATCATCTTATGCATTTTATGCTATTAGTTGGCTTTATGTGTTCATTTCTATGCTTTGATGATTTATATGAAGTTAGGTTGGTCATTAACTACCTTATGTGAATTTAGGGTGAAAGTGAATTAATTTTAATGAAAAAGGGGTCTAGTGGAATAAGAATAAAGTGTTATAGTGAAATAAGAATAATTGAAAATTTTAATAAAAATGATTATATTAGGTTGAGGTGCATTGTTGTAAAGTGGGGTAGTTGAGGTGTTAGTTGCTATTCCTTAAACCTTGGAGGAGCTTTAGTGTAAAGTTTAATATTTATCCTTTGAATTAAACCAAAGAAATTCATTTCCTTCTTCCTCGGTACTCCTTTCTTCTTCAAAATCCATGGAAAGCCAAACCCTAAGTTCCACCTTCTAAAAATTCTACACCCTTCAATACTTCTTCGTTTTCAAATCCGTTTGCATCTTCTTGTTCGTGGTGACGAGGGGATCGTGTAGAGCCGGTCAAATAATTATTCCATTCGCACTATTTAAGTAAGTTATTATGATTTCTTTTAAAAGTGGTTCATTCTATGATTTGTGTTGTTATGAATGTTGTATAAATGGATTTTGGTATTGTTAGAACAATTTTTATTTATTTGGAATTGTTTTGGGAAAATTGAAGGAAGTTGGTGATGGTGTGATGATTGTAGTAGCAAATATAATGGTTAGAATTGATTTCATGGGTTAATGATTTGATGGAAATGGTTGCATGGAAAAATAGCCTAAAGTTTGGTAATAAAATGATATTGGTTTGTGTTGGATTATGTCAGAAGGGGTATGTAATGGTTTTGTCTTGGTTTTGGTCTTGTTTAGTACCTATTTTATGTCATTGAAAACAGAGGATGCTGGTTTGGGTCACTTGGGAGTTTGCTTGCTGAAGTTGTTGTTGAATTCTTGTTTCTGGACAGAGGGCACGACTCGTGCTCTGTGGCACGAGTCGTCCCTTGAGTTTTGCCTAAGTCGTGCCTATATGGGGACGAGTGGTTCTAGAGGGGTATACAATGGGCACGAGTCGTGCCTTGGGGCACGAGTCGTGCCCTGCCCTACAGCCTCTGAAGCTTTTTCCAAGGCCTAGCAACCTAATCTACCTATGATATAAATGAACCCTCTTCAACTTAGATTAAAGTAGATCACTTTAGCTACACAATGATGTCTTACTTGGGTAAAATGGAATTGTGGAAGGGCTTTAAATATTGTTCGGAAAATGCTTGACAGCCTTGAATCGTCACTTAACCAAAGTGAATCCAACTTGGTAATTTGAACTTGGACCTTTATAGAAGTTATGAATTGTTGTGTATTGATCATGTAGGGCTGGTTTATGATGCATTGTGGCCTTACTTGAGTTCATCTCCATGGTTTATGATTCCATTAGTGTATGAAATGGATTGTTGCACTATTGCATTTATTTAAACATGAGTATGAATGCCATGTTTACATTTTGTCATCCCTTTGGTGGATTCTTTTCAAGTAACTATTATGTGCTTGAACATGTGTTAATCAGCTGATGTTTGGGGGTATAATGGAATACGATCACTTATGAGAAATTGTTCCATAAGGTGCTCGAATTACATTATACATGTGACCTATCCCCCTCTGTGGCCACAGACTGGGGTTCAGCTTCTATGGATATGTGCAGTCAGTTCATAGAAATGCTGATGTCTTATATCTTCCCTAGAAAATGGGTTTTATAAGACGTGAATATGCACCAGCAGTTCACAAATGAGTGGAGTTTTACTCCCGTCGTTGTACAACTTATGATTCAGACGGGAAAGGTAAATAAAGGTAACGGAAGGTGTTTACTGTTTTACCTATGTGTGAGATGTACCTTGTTATGTGTTGCACCTTACTTGGAATATTGTTGCATTCATAATAGCTTATTGAGATTTATTCTCACCCTTCTCCCTTTAATGTTTTAGATCGGACTGAGACAGGAGGACCCAGCCAGTGAGGACGGGGAGGAGTTTGTACGCGTATTTTGGGTTGTTGGGTATGTATGTCTTAGATGGGAGTATGGTTGAATTTTGGTATTACTCTTTTGTTGGAGTTTGTTTATAAAACAACTTTTGTAAATCTTTTATTTGGGAACTTTTGTAACTTAAAATGTTGTGTATCCTTTTAAGTATGTTTGCAAAGTTGGTTCATGTTTTGTTTCCTCCAAGTGGAGAAGCTTCAAGTTAGTACTTGAAGAGTATTGATAAAGTTTAGTTACTTTTCAAGTTAAGTCAAAAGTTTTTAAAATTTCCAAGTGGTCTGTCTTAGTTGGGCCTCTCCATCTCGGGACACGTGTTAGGTTCCGGGTTGGGGTGCTCACAAGGTGGATTCTTACTTGGCGCCTTTTGTGAAGGAAATTCAAAATGCCGACCCAGATCCCACGTTCCGTATGCCGTCACTGTCTGATTATTCGGGAAGTATACGGGCGAGAACCCACATTAGAGGTTTCGAGGTGACTATGTCTATTCTCACCAAGAAGGGGGCGACTTTGTGCATAGTGTTAGCTAGTACCTTGACTAATCACGCTCTAGAATGGTTTCTCACGCAGCCGGCCGAGTCAATCACGGGCTATCAAGATTTTAAAAGGAAGTTTTTGGTGAGATTCAGTGCCTCGGGAACCCGGCCAGTGAGGAAACAGGAGCTATACGGGATAAGGCAGAAATTTGGTGAGGGAATAGCCAGTTATACTGAAAGGTTCATGAAGGTGGCTAACCAGATCTCAGACATAGAGCAAAGCAACATTATCATGCTCTAGAATGCAAGCTTACTGCCTGGCCACTTTAAGTGAGAATTGGGGATGAGGTTGCCTGAAACTGCCGGTGAGTTGTATGAGCGGGTTAGGGGATACTGTGGCGGAGACGATAATGATGAAGTTCCAGTGATGCTCGCGTCAACTACGGCGGCGAGAAAGAGTGTTAAGGAAAGGATAGAGTATGTGAAGGAAGAAAAGGATGGGCATGGAGGAGGTCGCGGCGAAGGCCAAGGCCGAAGAGGTGGTGGCCACGGAGGAGGCCGTGGACCTAGGAAGATTGTAAAATTTGCAAAGTTGAACACCAGGCCTAGCGAGATTCTAAAGTTGGTACATTTGCCAACGACATTCCCCATGCCAGGGTCAGGAGCAGCGCTTAGAGATCAAAATAGTTTCTGCGAGTATCATCAAGCAAAGGGGCACGCTACGGATGATTGTTATAATTTGAAGAGGGTGATCCAAATGAAAATTGATGGTGGCGAGTTAACAGAATACGTCGAGAAGGAAGGAGGACATGTGGCGAGAGAAGAAAGAAATCTGATTGATGTTATCCAAGATCCAATTCCAAGTATTTCTTAACTCGACAACCAAATCATGACCTTGTTGCACAGCTTTAATGTTCCGGAGTACCCACCCAATGAAGATAGAGTGATCAGATTTTCGAGGCGAGATTTGGTGATAACAGCAAGTCATGGAAACCAACCGGTTGTGATAACTATTTATCCGGGAAATAACATTGTCCAAAGGGTGCTAGTGGATTCTGGGGCAAGCCGCAACATTTTGTACTACTAGACATTCAAAAGGATGAACTATACGGAGGCAAACCTGATCCCTTACAATGGTTTCTTGGAAGGATTTACAAACCATACGGTAAGGGTAAAGGGAACAATTGCTTTGGCCGTCGAGATTGGGGAAGGAAGGTTTGCTAGAACTTGCACAGTAGAATTCATGGTAATTGACTTAGTGTCTCCCTATAATGTCATCGTGGGAATTCCGTTTATGCAAAGTTTTGAGATGGTGGTATCTCTTCCCCATCAGAAAGTGAAGTATCCTACCCCCAACGGCATTGGATGTTTGAAAAGTGAAGCTATTACAGTTATCAGAAAGAAGAGAGAAATGCAGAAGGGGAAGGCGGCAAGTGACGAACGTCGAAACGTCAAAAATAAATTTCCAACTCAACTATCTACAAGTGATTTGTAAATAGGGTAAGTCGGGTCGAACCACAGAGACACGAATTTAAAGTGTAGGAATTATTGCTATAACAAAAAGTTTGTAAAGTGAAGGATTTGTTGATTTGTTTAAGACTAATATGTTTGCAAAAATTAAGTAAAAGTGATTATAAAAGATTTCAATAATAAGGAGAAAATTCCCGGAATTGGTTTCACAAATTATGCTCAAGTTTCACAATTCATCGATCAAAGTACACTTGGGGTTTTGTTCTTACAAAAGTATGATTGGGACACTTCGGCGGGTGATTTGCAATCAAGTGTTTCTAACTAATCTATTCCCTTGGCCCGTTCATAAATTAGTTAGAAACCCATTTTAGAACTTAAGAACACCAAATAAACCACAATTCTTATGAATCGTTTGGCGGGGACTCAACAAATCGTGAAAATCAAGCCAAGACTAATTTCAATTGTAAATTTGGCGATTCACAATTGAAATTCTAAATAATTCAAGAACAATTATTTGATCAAGACAAGAGTTCTAAAATTCCATTGAAAACAACTTGATAATCCCAAGTACTACAAAGATAAAAATGAAAAGTAAAACTTAAAACATAAAATGTTACCTCCAATTCCAAGAACTAAAAAGATTAGCTATCCATGAAAAGTGAAGAACACCAAGAAAATTCTGAAGAAGAAAAAAAACTATGGAATAAATCATCCAATTCTCTAAAAAAAACCATACTAAAATAGTAATTGTTTTTCCCTTAAATATAAACCACCCATGTCTGCTGTAATTATACCCACTAAAAACCATTAACCACCATCATTATTATGCCTTAATTACTCCAAATCCGTTCCAAGTGCTTCAGCTCTATCTGCAAACCGCTTCGTGGGCGGTCGCCCACAACCCCCTTGGGCGGTCGCCCAAGTGTCCAGAAACATTTGGTCTTCAAAACTTGATCTCATGTGCGGCCGCCCACACGTCCCTGCGCGGTCGCCCATACGCGTAAGGTTCAAGGCTTCAACACTTTTTCTCCTGAGCGGCCGCCCATAAGAACCTGAGCGACCGCCCACACGCACAGGCTGTTAGGCCCATTTTCTTTTCTTTCCTTCCGGCCCAGCTACTTGAAATGGCCCAAATTCCATCTTCCTTTGCCCAACTTTCATTCTTGCATTGGCCCAACTGCTTTCTTCATTTGGCCAGCCACTCCACTTCAATTGCCTTGGTTTATTACTACCCATTCGAACTCAGTCCGTCCCATAATTGCATCATAACATTTTTTTCCGCTTGATTTATTCACAAATTGTTCCCAATTTCCAAACTTGAACCACTGAAACTAAAAACACTAAAAACATCCATTAAACACACAAAACTCAAGGATTAAGCAAATAATAAGTTCAAAAAGTAGTCAATGGATGAGTGTAAAACTCACTCATCAAATACCCCCAAACTTAGACATTTGCTAGTCCTCGAGCAAACACTAAAACAAACTATAAACATTATAAAACTAAATAGACACAAAACTAAAACTCAGCTACTCTACCAAATAATCAACTATGTCCTTCCATTCTTGCATGTTCCACAATTGCATAAATCACAAAATACCATCAACCGCAGGATAAGATTTTCCACAATGCAAGTATCAATATATTTTCCATTAATTGTAAAATATTACTTAACCATTATAATTACACCATAAATCTCTTTATGCACGAACATCTTTCTCTTTTCTCACAACCACGATCCATTTTTACAAAGCTAAGTACACCAACAATCTTTTATTTTATTGACTCTATTTACCAAACAACAACACTTTTTAGACACAAAGCATGAATATTCCCATGAAATAATTACACCCCCCCCCCAAACTTGATCATTTAAGCACACTTTAAAATCTACTACCATTCAAGTAGGGAACACTGTAGCAGCGAACTCCATGCCCCTAATACTAAGTAGAGATTTATTTAAAGGCTTTGAGAGTTAGCCACTTCGGTATCGAGCTTGGTACGGACCATCACGGCGGTAAAGCTCTTCCTCCATAACGCTACTGCATACCCAGAAATCTGGTTAAGCTAGAATAATCCCTAACCAATTAATCTACGCGTCTGGAGGTATCACCGAATATAAATTGCATTGCCATTGCTCTCATTTTTATTTTTATTTTTTTTTTATTTTATTTTTTCAAGATCACAAGGGGGGGTTCCATTCACAACCAAGGAATACTCATCACAAGACTTGCCTAGTGTTGCTACATTGATAAACAAATTCATTAACTTAAAAGATGAGGGTGTACTCTAAACTTTATAAAAATGAATCAAAATTATCAACAAAGAGCATATTTCCACAAGTGCACGAAACTACAATTAAGAGATTTATGACTCAATTATAACTCTTAAGCAATATACCACAATTAACCAAAAATATACCAACTTGCATATACACATTATCTCAAACGATTATCCTCATTAGCGGTCAAAATCAAATCACATGCAAATATGTGGAACACCAAGAATGTTAATGACTATATACAAGAAAGGACATAGCTAATTATTCCTTTTTTTTTCATTTTTCAAATTTTCCCCTTTTTTTTTTCAAAACAGTAAATCCTAACTACCATGATAAACTAAGCAAACACAAACAGTAAAAAGTACCCCACACCCCCAAACTTAAAACATGCATTGTCCCTAATGCATAAAATAAAATAAAGGATAGGGGTACCTTCAACCAACAAATTATCTCCAGAATTGATCCCACGGGCCAACCGAGCCACTTCCGCTCGAACCCGTGCTATGGTGCTGCTGCTGCTGTTGTTGTTGCTCTTGCTGCTGCTGCGCATCCCAAGAATCCCATCCTCTCAACTGCTCCGGAGTACGATATTGCGGCGGCTGGTATGGAATATGCTGAGGCGGTGGAGGAGGAGGAAGCCTGTGCCTCATCTCCTGATACATCTCTGACTGCGCGTCCTCCATACGCTGCCTCCACATACTAGCAGCGTAATACTCCTCAGTAGCCATAGACTGCAGCTGTCTCTGACTCTCCTCCATACCCAACAACCGCTGATCCATCACCTCGTAATGTCCCCGGAGCTGCCTAATCTCCTCAGATAACGCATCCACATGGCCTCCCACATAATAGGCCGCCTCCGTTGGAGTGAACTGCTGTTCCTCCATATCATCATCCTCCTCACTTCCTCTCACTCCTCTCGATGAACCTTCTCCCAGCTGCAACTGAGCATGCCCCTTTATAATAAGGGACCTCTTACTAACCGCCGTCCCAGTTGACACAATATCCCTAGCAATCCGCAACCGAGTAAAATTCACTCCTTTATTCTCTATCAAACCAGATATCAATAACGGGAAACTAAAATTGCATCGCCCAATAGTTTTAATGGTGTTCACAATCTCCTTGGATATCGCCAATCCAGTATTAAACCTTTGACCGGACAACACCACGGTCATCAACAGTGCTCTTCTCCAATGCACATCGTTGTAATGTGAAGTAGGCATAATACGCTCACAAATGAATCGATGCAACGCACGCATCCTCAAATCCATATCCCTAGCCTTCTTCACATTACCGTTTCTCAATAGTGTCACATCAATATTTTCGAAATACGGAGCCAACCTATCAAGGTTCCCCGCCACATTCAGCTCCATGATCTTTGCACTATTATAATAATCACACGCACTGTTTTCATGCCCAGGCGATTCCATCCCATAGTATCTATTGATATCCTCACCATTATAATATACATTTGTGCCTCTCACCCACGCACACTTCCTTGCTTGCCCTGCCTCAAATGCATTTGCATAGAATTCCCGAACCAACACTTTCGAACCCCTATTAGTTGGGCGGCTTGCTAAGTTACCCCAACCATACCTCGCAAAAATGTCATCCAACCCAAGTTCATTGGGGTTAAACTCATTTTCTACAGAAAACCCTTTATTTGCATATTTATCGAAAAACGACTTCGCTTTACCCCCAACAAATTTTGTTGCATCATACTCAACAACCGGTTTCGGGACGGGAGCATTTCTTTGTCTAGACATTTTTGAATCAATATGCTCACAAATTTCCACGAAGAAAGTATTAAAGAAGATTGAATTGAAAATCTTACTTCGCCGGAACAGTCACCGGAGTTCGCCGGAATTTGACCGGAATATCGCCGGAGTTGATGAAGATGAACTGAGAAGAAAGCCCCTTCCTTGCACAATGATTCTCACAAGAACCCTTTGCTTTTGAACTCCAAAACCAAACCTTTTGCAACCTTCTTCACCCCTTGCAACTTTTCAAAATCTCTTCACAATTCTTGCTCAACAATGGTGATGTGGGTTGAAATCTTTGGCTTAGGAGGTTGGGTATGGTGGGGGAAGACAAATTAGGGAAGAAAATTGGAAGATTTGGGTGTTTGGGGAGGAGATTTGTAGAGAGATGAAGAGAGTGGGGCGGAAGTTTTAGAGAGAAGAAGGAGTATTTGAATTTTTGAGGAGAGAGAGAAATAAATGAGGGGCGGCTGTTAGGGATTCAAAATTTGTAACGCCTGATTCGCCTTGTGGGCGGTCGCTCACCCCATCCTGGGCGGTCGCCCACATGTCCAGCAGTTTTTCACACCCTATTCAATTAAGCCTGGGCGGTCGCCCTCAGAACCATGGGCGGTCGCCCAACTGCACAGCAACTCTACACCTTTTTCAAATCAATCATGGGCGGTCGCCCTCATCACCTTGGGCGGTCGCCCAGATCAGCAGGAGGATTTTTGGTTGGTTTCTCAATCTGCACAACACCACTACAACAAAAACCAAGCATAATATCTATTGATACATTAAAATTCGACCCATATTTTGACCGCACTTTCGCTGCCTACGTCCCCATTGATGCGGGTGGACTACCCAACAAAAATAGGCTCAGGTCACCGTAGTTCGACACGTTCCCGAAATGCAAGAAAACAAAGCTTTTTTTTTATATATAAAAAAACAAACAATAAAATGAAAATAAAATGAAAACTAAAACTCTCCACCCCCAAACTTAATGATTACTTTGTCCTCAAAGTGATGAAAACAAAGGAAAAATTAAATTTAAGGGTACTACAATTCACTACTTACCTTGGGTTGCCTCCCAAGCAGCGCTTTTGTTTAACGTCGTTAGCTCGACAGAATGACTTCCTCAACGCTTACGGATCCTTCAACTCGATCCACTCAACATCCTTTGATCCCGAAATTCCATCCAAATACGGCTTCACTCTTTGTCCATTGACCTTGAACCTATTGTTAGTAACCGGATTCACCAACTCCACGGCTCCATGAGAATATACGTTCACTACTTCAAACGGACCACTCCAACGAGAACGTAACTTTCCCGGGAAAAGCTTCAATCTTGAATTAAACAATAACACCTTGCTTCCCGGAATAAGTTCCTTGTGCAAAATCTTTTTGTCATGGTACCTTTTTGTTCTCTCCTTGTACAACCGGGAGTTCTCATAGGCCTCCAACCGATGCTCCTCAAGCTCATTCAAATGAAGTAACCTTTGCTCACCGGCTAGTTGCAAATCCATATTCAACTCCTTGATTGCCCAAAATGCTTTATGCTCTATCTCCACCGGCAAATGACAAGCTTTCCCAAAGACTAGCCGGTAGGGACTCATTCCAATTGGCGTTTTGTAAGCGGTACGGTACGCCCACAATGCATCATTTAACCTCAAGGCCCAATCCTTCCTGTTTGGCTTCACCGTCTTTTCAAGAATGGCCTTTATTTGCTTGTTACTCACTTCCACTTGCCCGGAAGTTTGGGGATGATACGCGGTTGCAACCTTGTGATTCACCCCATACTTCTTCATGAGTGCTCCAAAAATTTTGTTGCAAAAGTGAGAACCACCATCACTTATAATCGCCCTTGGAACGCCAAACCTACTAAAAATCACATCTTTGACAAACTTGACAACAATATTAGCATCGTTAGTCCGGGTAGGAATTGCTTCCACCCACTTTGACACATAATCCACCGATACTAAAATGTATTCAAAACCGCATGAAACCACAAAAGGACCCATAAAATCTATGCCCCATACGTCAAACAAATCCACAACCAAGTTATTCGTGAGAGGCATTTCATCCCGCTTACCAATGTTACCGGTTCTTTGGCACCTGTCACAACTTTTACTAAAAATGTATGCATCTTTAAAAAGACTTGGCCAAAAGAAACCCGATTGTAACACTTTTTGAGCGGTTTTCTTACCACTAAAATGACCTCCACAATGCAATTCATGACAAAAAGAAAGAACATTTTGTTGCTCATTTTCATGAATGCATCTACGAATAACCATATCGGGACCATGTTTAAACAAATATGGGTCATCCCAATAATATTGCTTAACCATTGACAAAAATCTTTTCCTTTTTTGACTTGAAAAATCTGGATTTAGAACCCCCGTAGCCAAAAAATTTACAATGTCGGCATACCAAGGCTCACAATCCTTAACAACAAATAACTGCTCATCGGGAAAATTTTCATTCAAGAGAATTTCACTCACACACCCCTTTTCAAGTCTAGACAAGTGATCCGCCACAACATTTTCACAACCCTTTTTGTCTTTGATGGAAATATCAAATTCTTGTAAAAGCAACATCCATCTTAACAATCGGGGTTTGGCATCTTGTTTGGAAAGCAAATAACGCAATGCAGCATGGTCCGAATAACTAATCACTTTAGATCCTAGCAAGTAAGAACGGAATTTTTCCAAAGCAAATACCACCGCCAAGAATTCCTTCTCGGTTGTAGTATAATTCAATTGAGCATCATTTAACATTCTACTTGCATATTGGATCACATGTGACTTTTTATCAATTTTCGACCCAAAACCGCACCCACCGCAAAATCGGATGCATCACACATTATCTCAAACGGTTGAGTCCAATCCTGACCCACAAGAATAGGGAAGTCAATTTCTCCTTCAACAAATTAAAAGAATTGAGACATTCTTGGTCAAACACAAATTCCGTCTCTTTAGCAAGCAAGTTTGTTAACGGCTTACAAATTTTAGAAAAATCTTTTATAAAACGCCGATAAAAACCCGCATGACCAAGGAAGCTACGAATTCCTTTAACATTTGTTGGCGGAGGCAATTTAGATATTATCTCAATTTTTGCCTTGTCAACTTCAATCCCTTTTCTTGAGACCAAATGACCCAACACAATTCCATGCTTAACCATAAAATGACTTTTTTCCCAACTTAAAGTTAAATTGGTATCACAACATCTTTTAAGAACCAAAGTCAAATTATCTAAGCATGCATCAAACGAATTACCATACAACGAAAAATCGTCCATAAATACCTCAACAAACCTGCCAATCATCTCAGAAAAGATCGACATCATGCACCTTTGGAATGTAGCAGGAGCATTGCATAAACCGAAGGGCATCCTCCGATATGCAAATGTTCCGAAAGGGCATGTGAATGTGGTCTTTTCCTGATCTTCCGGAGCAATGGGAATCTGATTATAGCCTGAAAAACCATCTAAGAAACAATAATATTCTTGACCAGCCAGCCTCTCTAGAATTTGGTCAATAAATGGCAAAGGAAAGTGATCCTTTCTAGTCGCCGCATTAAGTTTTCGGTAATCGATAACCATGCGTTGACCAGTGACCATTCTAGTAGGCAAAAGCTCATTATCCTCATTCTTAACAACAGTAATTCCAGACTTTTTAGCAACCACATGAACAGGACTTACCCACTTACTATCGGAAATAGGGTATATAATACCCGCATCCAACAGTTTCAAGACTTCTTTTCTTACCGCTTCAAGCATGTGAGGATTCAGCCTCCTTTGAGTCTGCCGGACTGGCTTGGCATCATCCTCCATATGGATTTTGTGCATGCACATGGTTGGGCTAATTCCTTTTATGTCGCAATGCTCCAACCAAGTGCGGACTTATGTCGCTTCAACACATCCAACAACCTTCTTTCCCGCAATTGTTAAGTCCGAAGCAATAATAATGTGCAAAGAATCATTTGCACCAAGAAAAGCATACTTTAAGCTAGATGGAAGTTGTTTAAGATCTAATTCGGGAGGAGAGACAATAGATGGCAAATGCTTAGGATTAAAATTACCTAAAGATTCCAAAGGAACCTTTTCGATAATTTCCTCCATAACATCCATCTCAGCAAGAATGGCCCTCGCCTCATTTTGATCAAAAACACCTTCCATAACTAACTCGTCCACAAACTCAGAAACAAGAGAGCCCTCAACATCAGGCTCAAACAACACAGAATTTTCAGCAACATCACAAAATAAACACTCATTGACCTCATATGGCTTTTTCATGGAATCAAAGATAGAGAAGTTAACAATTTCATCCATGACAGTTAAAGACAAACTTCCATCTTTCACATTAATTACCGCATCTGCGGTAGCCATAAAAGGTCTCCCCAACAAAATAGGGACATCATTCACATCTTTAGCATCTCTCTCCATATCAAGAACCACAAAATCAACAGGGATAATCAGTTTATCAACTTGAACTAAAACATCTTCTACTATTCCCTTTGGATATTTGACCGAACGGTCCGCAAGTTGCAAGGTCATAGTAGTAGGTTTTAGTTCACCCAACCCAAGCTCCACAAACAAAGAATAAGGCAACAAGTTAATGCTAGCTCCTAAATCTAACATTGCCCTCACTTTCTTAGAGTCCCCCAAAGAAATCATCACATTAAAACTACCGGGGTCTTTAAGCTTAGGAGGCAAATTCTTTTCAAAAACAACACTAACTTGGTCCGAAACCACAATTTTTTCGTTCGGGGCATACTTTCTTTTATTTGTGCTCAATTCCTTGAAAAATTTAGCATATGAAGGAATATTTTTAATCACATTGAGCAAAGGCAAATTTACATTCACCTTAGAAAGCATGTCATACAATTCTTTAAATTGTGTTTCGACCTTATTCTTGACCAATCTACCGGGAAAAGGGACAGGAGGCACATAAGGCTTAAGAGGTGGAGTTGGAAGTTTCTCCTCGGGAGTCACTTCAACTCGTTCCTCGGCCACAACTTCATTCTCATGCAAATTATTATCATCTAAAGGAGAAGGAGAAGAGTGTACCTCCTGAAGAGTCTTACCACTCCTCGGGGTGACGGCCTTTGCTTGTTCCGATTGACTCGGTAGTGTACCCGGATTGTGCTTTTGGAGTGCCTCGACAATTTGACCCATCTGATTTTCGAGCTTTTTCAGGGAAGCTTCTTGGTTCCCCATTCGTTGGTCCATGATCACCTGATTCTGTTGAGCGGCTGGATAAACTTACGCAACGTTTCCTCCACACTTGGCCTTGCAGGCCCTTGTTGCTGCGACTGTTGCATTTGTGGTTGGTATTGTTGCTGAAATTGACCCTGCCCTTGATTTCCTCCCCAAGAGAAATTGGGATGATTCCGCAACCCGGATTGTAAGAGTTGGAAAATGGATCATTCCTCACTCTTGGTTGGAAAGCATTCATTGCATTTGCTTGCTCAAGAAATTCCGGGAATTGGTCTCTCAATGGGCATCCCATAATATCATGGGAGTTCACATTACAAATTACACAACTTGTGCCCGAACTTCCCTCTCCTTGGTTTCGCCCTTGGTTTTGACCTTGGCTTTGAGCCGTCATCATTCCCATGAAATTCTTCATTTGCGTAGTCAATGCCGAAACTTGTTGCGCTAGAACATCATTAGACTCAACTTCATAAACACCTTTTCTTCCTCCTCTCACACTTTTCTGCTGCGAATTCATGCCAAGTCTCTCATATAAGGCTCTTGTTTCATCAGCAGTTTTCTCACCCATAGCACCCCCGGCTGCATTATCCACTTGTGCTTGACCTTGTTGAGTCAACCCATCATAGAAGGCCTGATTTAAGAGGGCTAAAGGAAACCCGTGATGAGGACATTGGACTAGCAACATCTTGAATCGATCCCAAGCTTCATGAAAAGCTTCACCTGGCTCTTGATTGAAAGACATTATCTTGGACCTCAAGTCGGATGTCTTTTGATGAGAGTAAAACTTTGCCATGAACTTGTTGTAAACTTCCGTCCAAGTGTTAAGAGAGGCCGGAGCAAGTGCCATAAACCATGTCTTGGCAGCATCTTTCAACGTATACGCAAAACACCTCATTCTCAACTGCTCTTCGGTTAGTTGCCCCAATGGAAAACCTTGCACTGTGCTATAGAACTCTCTCATGAAGGTAATTGGGTCTTCCGATGCCATCCCATGAAATGAAGGGAGCATGTTGAAATGGAGGTTCTTCAACTCATAACTCCTTGCTGCTTGTGGGAGTACAATGCATGATGGCGATGGTTCAATTACCGGACGTGCAAAATCACCCATCATTTGTGGTTCCGCCATTTTAACTTCTTCTTCAGAATCGGAATTCTCGGACTGTTCAGAGTAAACCGAATCACTTTCTGAATCACTTGGTTCCGGGTGCTTCCCCTTGTTGATGCGATGAATGTTGTGGTCAATTGGTAACAAATCTGGTTGTAGTGACCTACGACCAAACATTCAAATCTGCAACACCAAGTTAAAACAAAACAAAAATATATAGACAAAATACTATTCACAATAGCAAATAATTAAAACAACTTTAAATTTCACGTCCCCGGCAACGGCGCCAAATTTTTACGCACGTCGAAACGTCAAAAATAAATTTCCAACTCAACTATCTACAAGTGATTTGTAAATAGGGTAAGTCGGGTCGAACCACAGAGACACGAATTTAAAGTGTAGGAATTATTGCTATAACAAAAAGTTTGTAAAGTGAAGGATTTGTTGATTTGTTTAAGACTAATATGTTTGCAAAAATTAAGTAAAAGTGATTATAAAAGATTTCAATAATAAGGAGAAAATTCCCGGAATTGGTTTCACAAATTATGCTCAAGTTTCACAATTCATCGATCAAAGTACACTTGGGGTTTTGTTCTTACAAAAGTATGATTGGGACACTTCGGCGGGTGATTTGCAATCAAGTGTTTCTAACTAATCTATTCCCTTGGCCCGTTCATAAATTAGTTAGAAACCCATTTTAGAACTTAAGAACACCAAATAAACCACAATTCTTATGAATCGTTTGGCGGGGACTCAACAAATCGTGAAAATCAAGCCAAGACTAATTTCAATTGTAAATTTGGCGATTCACAATTGAAATTCTAAATAATTCAAGAACAATTATTTGATCAAGACAAGAGTTCTAAAATTCCATTGAAAACAACTTGATAATCCCAAGTACTACAAAGATAAAAATGAAAAGTAAAACTTAAAACATAAAATGTTACCTCCAATTCCAAGAACTAAAAAGATTAGCTATCCATGAAAAGTGAAGAACACCAAGAAAATTCTGAAGAAGAAAAAAAACTATGGAATAAATCATCCAATTCTCTAAAAAAAACCATACTAAAATAGTAATTGTTTTTCCCTTAAATATAAACCACCCATGTCTGCTGTAATTATACCCACTAAAAACCATTAACCACCATCATTATTATGCCTTAATTACTCCAAATCCGTTCCAAGTGCTTCAGCTCTATCTGCAAACCGCTTCGTGGGCGGTCGCCCACAACCCCCTTGGGCGGTCGCCCAAGTGTCCAGAAACATTTGGTCTTCAAAACTTGATCTCATGTGCGGCCGCCCACACGTCCCTGCGCGGTCGCCCATACTGGCAGAAGGTTCAAGGCTTCAACACTTTTTCTCCTGAGCGGCCGCCCATAAGAACCTGAGCGACCGCCCACACGCACAGGCTGTTAGGCCCATTTTCTTTTCTTTCCTTCCGGCCCAGCTACTTGAAATGGCCCAAATTCCATCTTCCTTTGCCCAACTTTCATTCTTGCATTGGCCCAACTGCTTTCTTCATTTGGCCAGCCACTCCACTTCAATTGCCTTGGTTTATTACTACCCATTCGAACTCAGTCCGTCCCATAATTGCATCATAACATTTTTTTCCGCTTGATTTATTCACAAATTGTTCCCAATTTCCAAACTTGAACCACTGAAACTAAAAACACTAAAAACATCCATTAAACACACAAAACTCAAGGATTAAGCAAATAATAAGTTCAAAAAGTAGTCAATGGATGAGTGTAAAACTCACTCATCAGCAAGCACCAGTTCATTGACGTCTAAGTCTGCAGCTCATCCATTGTGCATTAATGTGATTGCCGCTGATGATGAGGAGATGGATTGGGAGGTGACAGAAAGTATGATGAATAACACGGCAATCATAGCAGTGGCGACAAGTTCGGTTTCAGAAGGAGAAGAGACGAAGGTTGACGAGGTGCGAGAAGTTGAGGAAGAGATAAGGGAGCAAGAGCCCACCGGCAAGATTAATTTTTCAATGGAAATAGTTAGTGTAAATCCAACTTTGAGCTATGTAAGGATTGTTAGTCTGGTCCAGATGAAGGAGCCCAGAATAGAGGAAATTGAGGAAGATGAAGAATGTGAAGAAATTGAGGTGGAAGATAAGGATGGGCGACCAACGGGAAATATTTTTTCAGAAGTTATTAAGGCGGTTCCCGCCAGAGATAGGAAAAGGAAAAGAATTGAAGTGGATACACTACAAGTGTGAGATGAGCCTGATATGCAAGCCTTTGAAGAGTTGGAAGAGGTTGAGATCAATAGCGAGTTTCCTGATCAGAAAATTAAAATCGGGAAACAGCTGATGAAGGATGAGCGAGAACAATTGGTTACGTTTCTGAAGAAAAATCTGGATGTGTTTATTTAAATCCAATTTAGGAAACAACATTTGGATAATTTTCCAGACACCCCTCGGTAAGACAAAGACATAAATGCCCTTATTTCTTGTTCATCCAGACCCAAGTCCAAAACTGAAAAACAATATTTTAGTCACTGAAATTTTTAAAATTATATATTGGTCACTAGACTTTCTGACATATCAGATCAGTCATTGGACTCAATATAGTTTCAGTCTGGTCACTTAGTCTCAAAATTACAAATTAATCACTGAATTTTCAGATCATCACAACGGTGCTTAGCCTTTCCAAAAACAATTCCATTTTTTTTATATTTTCACATTATTACACTCTAATTGACACTTATTTACCAAAATGCCAAAAGTTAAGTCACTTATTTATAGAAATGTCACCCAAAGACATTTATTTACAAAACTGTCATCTCACTAATGGTGCAACTCTTATAGTTGAATCATAAAACCAATTCAATTCTTATAATTGAGTTGAGTTAAGTACCAAGTTCGTCACTAACCTATTGACTTTTTTACCTATTCGTTACTGAAGTATTTCATTTTACGATTTCGTCCTTAACCTAATTACTTAATTTACCATGTCAACCTCCCGTCTCATTTTCGTCCAAACTGTCGTTAAAGCTGCCTATTTGGCACGCTAATGTCATAAAAATACTGAGTTTGTAGTACACTTGGTCAAGATTTGCTGATTTGATTATAAAAGGGGGTACAAATAAAAATTATTGAACTAGAAACCCCCCACCCAAAAATCCAAATTATAGAGGGGTTATAAAAAAAGAAAACAGATTTTTTTTTTTCAAATTTTCAAAACAATAGTATGTTCTGATGATTTTAAAACAAAATTAAGTTATTTATTACTTTAACAATTAAAATTATTTTTTCTTAAAAATACTAGATCTTTGCTTATTTTTTCCCCTTTCCAATTTTTCCTTTTTCTTTAGAATAATACATATTTAGAAATTGAGAATATATATTATTCAAAATACATATTTAGAAATTCAAATTAGAACCATTACAAACCTTCAATCCAATCCAAGAAATCCACATCAAAATTCCTAGAAAATTGAAATCATAAACCAAATATTTTAAAATCATCGACTGCAAATCCACCACTTCTCTAGCGTCCCTATTGATAGGTTGAATGATAAATAGTGAGAAAAAAAAACAGAGACACTTTGAAATGCTTCAAATTGGAAACAATCTCATCATCTCATATATCCATTAAAATCAGATCTTGTCGCCGCCTATTTCCCCATCCCTCTTACTCAGTTTAATAACAACGCCGGCAACAATCATGTTCACCCCTACTCTGGTCACCTTCCTCTTCTCATGCCGCTACAACTACGATCTCCCATCACCGGACCTCATTTCTCTCTCCCGTCACCGGTTCCATCGACAAAAGCTTAACCAATCTGAATTCAAAATCAGATATGCGTTCTGTTTTCAAGTAAGAGAATCGACTACAGAGAGGAGGGGCGGCGATGGAGGTGAAGGTGGGGTGGGGATTTGCAGTCAGTGGGATGGGGAAGGGATACAAACAGATCTCTGTGGGTTGGGAGAGGCGATCAATGGGTGCATGGAAGGGGTGGTGTGGGGTCGTGGACGACGGCGGTGGATGAGGAAGGGTGGTCGGTGCCGAAGGTGTTGGGGGAGATGGAGATGAAGGCTGTGGCGGAGCCAGAAATGTTAGGAAGCGGGGGGGGGGGCAAAAAATCGGGGCACTCCTATACAATACAACTTTAGACATTCATTTTGGGACGAAGGGAGCAACTTTTTTGTGGGATGAAAAAGTATTAGAAAACTAATGGAGTAATGCAGCTAATTATTTAAGTGAAATTACACTGTAATTAGATAAAAACACTACCACCAACAAAGTACCTTCATTAGGTCTTCGAGAAGTCGAGGTGAGAGCTCTAGCACACGTTTGAAGTCACGATGCAATTCTGGGGATAAAGCTGATGTTTCCCGAGTTAACCGAGGCTGGATCAACAACTCTGTCTGAAACAACAAGAAGATGGGAAGGTAATGACAAAAACATTCTTACTCTAACCCAATATGAACAAGTTGAGAAAAGAAATAAGAATAAAGAAAAACTATTAGGCACATTTTTCCTTGTCTGTGATATCATAGTTCGATCAGGACTTCACCTTAACTAATGTTGAATGCTGCTTCCACTACTTTGCCTGGTCTTGTTTGATGTTCTTCAGCTCTAAGTTCAACTCACCTCTCACTAGCATAAATAGTTTCTGAAGAGGTTCTCTGTCAGGCCTGCGAACTGGAATTTCCATGTGTTCAGCAGCCTTGATGAAAACATCCATCACTTTGTTGTAAGATTGCTTTACCAGAGTATATCATTTCAGTTTCCAGCTGTATTCTTCATTTCTTAAAGGAACTGAGCAAAAAAAATTGTTTACTAAGAATTTATATACTGAAGAGTGTGAAGGACGTACAAAGGCCTAACACAGACAGTGACTCCATGAAGCAGAGCAGCAGCAGCAAGCCACAAGGATTGATCCCAGTATTTGCAGTCGAAACTAAACATCACAGATACCATGGTGGAGCATCATTGACCTGCAGGGTCCAACATATGCACAAGAATCTTGCATGGACACTGGTTAATATTTGATAATGGTATTCCTCAATTTGTGCTATTTACCTTCGAGAGCTTTGCCCCTTTTGAGTTTGCACAAACACATGGTCTTTAGGCTGACATGGACCTTTTTGTAAATACTCACGTCGAACTTGATCTTTCAAATCAGGATGATAATCTGCTATTTTTTTCCTTAGTCCAGGATCACGAGGAAGGTCACTAAAATTGAATTCTCCGTGACTTTGTTTCAATTATTCACTCTCTGCTACAGGCGGATACAATTCGGACAAAGTTCGTTTTTTGTGATATTTATCCATGTTTAGATGTAACCTGAAAAAAAAAACTCAACAAATAAACATGCAGCATTCTTAGGGTTTTATTAAAAGATTCAATAAATAAACAAATTTGTGTCCTAGTTTGACATTTGGACCTAATAACTTCATCGCTAAATTGCTTAAATGCTACAGCAAACTAAATAAGCAAAAAAAATTATTATATTGCGTTATAAACTAAATTTGTGTCTTAGTTTGACATTTGGACCTAATAACTTCATCGCTAAATTGCTTAAATGCTACAGCAAACTAAATAAGCAAAAAAGTTTATTATATTGTGTCCTAGTTTGACATTTGGACCTAATAACTTCATCGCTAAATTGCTTAAATGCTACAGCAAACTAAATAAGCAAAAAAGTTTATTATATTGCATTATAAACTAAATCTACTAGCTAAAATCAACAAATGTTCTTAAAACAAATAAATTTCACAATTCAATCCGGCTAAAAAGTGTACAAAGAACAGATTCAGCTGAGAAAAAATCATCAAACATACAAACAACAGCAGGAACACATAAATTCCGACCTAGATTTGGTTCAGATCTGAAGTAATGACGTCAGATATATGATGAGATGGTCTTCTAAAGGAAGAATGGGAGATGACAGTCGTGATAAAGTCTGAGGTTCCACCTTAAAACCAATTGGTGTTAAGAGGAGTAGCCCAGGATCCTTATATGTTAGAGACAAGTCTTGTTTATTCCCGATGTGGGATAATGTTCTCTTACACGCCCCCTCACGTGTAGCCGGGCTTTGCCAAAGGCTTACAACGTGGACTGGATGGTGGGTAGCGCGGAGGGTTCATCGTGGGCCATTGGGCCTGCACGTGTAATGGACCAGCTCTGATACCATGATAAAGTCTGAGGTTCCACCTTAAAACCAATTGGTATTAAGGGGAGTAGCCCAGGATCCTTATATGTTAGAGACAAGTCTTGTTTATTTTCGATGTGGGATAATGTTCTCTTACAAGTCGGATCTGGAGAGAAACGAAGATCGATGTCGGAGATTTCTGTTGCTGGAGATCGCCGTCACCGGAGAAGGTTTAAAAGAGAGTGTTTGGAGGGAGAGAATTTTGTGTGTGCGTATGTTTTAGAGAGAGATAAGAGTTAAGAGGGAGAGAGAAAGAAAGAAAGAGGAGATAAAATGACGCGAGTAAAGGGAGTGTTAGAGATACACAAGACAATTCTCAAATGTGCAAATGACAATTTAGGGCCTGAAGTAGAGGGGGTGGGGTCGAAACGGGGCCCCATATCTAATTTTCGTCAATTCAGGGCTCAATATCTAAACTTTTCGTCAATTAAGGGCTTTTTGACGGATTTTGTTAGAAAAGTCAGTTAAGTGACGGACTGTGGACTAAATTGAAATGCAAATTAGTTATTAAGGACTGAAATGTAAATTTTTAAAAATTGATGACCGTTACAAAATATTTTTTTTTAAAATAATATTTTTTGAGAATATAATATATTGTGAAAAGCTGTAATTTTTTTTATAATTTTTAAAATATGTTAAAATAAATGTTATAAATATAAAAAAATTGTATTTTTAAAGAAAATAGTATTTTTTAAAAAAAAATTAATTAATTTTTAACGTAAATCTTGTATAATAAATTTTATAAATATAAAAAAAATTGTAATTTTTTTAAAAAAATTAATTAATTTTTAACGTAATTTGCCCTAATTTATAAAATATATAAATAAAAATAGATTAAATAAATTTTTAACGTAAATCTTGTAAAATAAATGTTATAAATATAAATAAATTGTATTTTTAAAGTAAAAAAGTATTTTTTAAAAAAAATTAATTAATTTTTAACGTAAATCTTGTGATATTTTTTTAAAAAAATAAAAGCAAAAAATGATTTTTTTTAAAAAATACAAATTTTGATATATAATGTATTTTATTTTTTATTATATTTAAATAAATATTTTTCGGCTCATTGTCGTGAACACGGAGGTAGTTACGGAATAAGAGGATGGAGGCGCGGCGGAGGGCGGCGCCATTGGAGGGGTCAGAAGGGCGGCGAGGGTTTATGGAAAGTGGGTTATGGAGGGGATTGGAAGAGATAGTGGATTTGAAGAAGGGTTTAACAGAAGGTAGAGAGGTGGCGAAGGAGAGGGTTAGAAGAGATGAAATTTGGGTGGGGATTTTGACTTTGGAGGGAGGAGGAGAGAGGAGAGGGTTTGGTTTGGACCTCACGGAGTGAGGAAGCCGACGAGGAGGAGTTTGGAGAGGGCGAGGGAAATGGAGGCGGTGGTTGGTGGTGGTAGGAGGCGGAGCTGGGATTGGGTTTCGTCGTCGGATTGAGATTGGGAGTCTGAGTTTTCTTGAGGATTGGGATCCATTTGGAATGGAGGTTGTTGGGGGGGGAAGGGGAGAGGCTTTGGAGATTACGATGAAGAAGAAGATGGATAAGCTCTTGTCTATTTTCCTCCTCTGTTTTGGTGTGTGGGGGGGGGAGTTGGTTTGAGGAGGAGTTTGGTGGCAAGTTCGTCATTTTCGGCGAGTTTTTTTTTTTTTTTGTTAAATTGTGTTTCATTATAAAAAACTTGATTAAGAAAAAAATTACAATTTTTTTATATTTATAACATTTATTTTACAAGATTTACGTTAAAAAATAATTAATTTTTTTTTTAAAAAAAATACTATTTTCTTTAAAAATACAATTTTTTTTTATATTTAAAAATACTATATTTATAAAATTTATTTTAACATATTTTAAAAATTATAAAAAAAAAATTACAGCTTTTCACAATATATTATATTCTCAAAAAATATTATTTTTAAAAAAATATTTTGTAACGGTCATCAATTTTTAAAAATTTACATTTCAATCCTTAATAACTAATTTGCATTTCAATTTAGTCCAAAATTCGTCACTTAACTGACTTTTCTAACAAAATCCGTCAAAAAGCCCTTAATTGACGAAAAGTTTAGATATTGAGCCCTGAATTGACGAAAATTAGATATGGGGCCCCGTTTCGACGCCACCCACTCTACTTCAGGCCCTAAATTGTCATTTGCCCTTCTCAAATTTAGTTTCCTACTTTCATTGTAATTATATATATTTAGTTTCCTAATTTTGTAAGTTTTTAATTTAGGCTAGAATCCTTTTCCTTTCTTCTCAAGGAAAACTTGTGTACATATACTTCAAGTATAAGCAATAAAATTCAGATTGCTTCTCATAAGTTACTCTCAAACTGTTTTCTTATATGGTATTAGAAGGGTTCACGATCCCTCTCTTCCAAACTCTCTTTTAATGGCGTCCAATGATGCTATCACCATCCCAAATTCGGCCTAGCCCACTGTTTTCTTATAGGGAGGACAGGAGGAGGGTGTATGGGACTTATAATCTTAGAGCTGAACTCTTTATTTAGAATTTATAAAAGACCTCTGCTTAAAGTGGAATAAAATTTGAACATGAGAGCCCAAAGAAATGTTTCCTTATAGGACACCCGATATGAAAATCTATACCTTTTCGAGTGGCACGGTTGGAATATATATATTCCACACAAATTGGTTGACTTCCTACTCTAAATGCAAAAATCACTCTAATACAGAGAGGACAGAGCAGAGCTACCCTGCTGCAAGAACATGCTCACATCTCATCTGCCCAACATGCTAAGCACCTAATTGCAAACTATTAATGGAAGAGTATCAATAATTCAATTTGTTCTCAAAACAAAACTTTAACCAGAGCCTAGTTGCCATAAAATTCCATTAACTCTGCATGTAACACTTGCACAAAAAATAGCATACCTAGTAAAACCACATCTGCATTAGAACTAGAACTCAACCATATGTTTAGACATTATAATTCTTCAAATTCTGACCAAAAAATATATTTATATACTACGAGAACACGACTTCGGGGACTATCTTTATCGTCATCATACTAATCCCAAGCACTGGGAGCTCCTGAACCATATCCATAACCTCCACCACCATAACCACCACCGCCGCCGCCATAACCGCCACCGCCATAACCGCCACCACTATTACCTCCATAGTTATCAAAGCCACGACCACCACCTCTGCTTGGGGGTTCCCTTCTAAAGTCACGACCTCCAAACCGGCCTCCACCTGATCTCCTGTTCTTACCCCCACCATAAGAAGCTCGACTTGCAAAACGAGTGAGCCAAGCAGGTACTTCCTGATTGGATTCTTGCATCAGGTCAGCTAGTGATTTTGCTAATGATGAGTTATTCTCGTTGAAGAAAGCTGTAGCCAATCCCGTCTTGCCAGCTCGCCCTGTACGTCCTATACGGTGTACGTAGTCATCAATATCATTAGGAAGGTCAAAATTCACAACATGTGCTACATGAGGGATATCAAGACCACGTGCTGCCACATCAGTTGCGACTAGGATAGGTGTGTTTCCACTCTTAAATGACCTCAATGCTTGTTCCCTTTCCTGCATGAAACCAACAAATGGTGGTTGTTAAGACTAGAATGCTAAGATGCTTAAACGTACAAGTAAGAAATACGAGGACAAAAAATACGTGATACATGATGAATCACATATAAAATCAAGTAAAAATCATTCAAATTACTCCCTCCTTCCCAGAGAACTTTGCACCAAATTTTGGGGCACAAAAATTAAGAGAAAGTATGAGATTGTAATTATGAAAAGTGAGGTGGGAGGGAGAAAGTGGGGTAGGGAATAGCAGTGTTCTAAAAGACCCCGCCTAAGGGCTAGGCCCCTCTCCAATGCCTAGTTCTAAGCCCCGCCTAGGTCCCGACTAATTCCGACTAATCCCGACTAGTCCCCGCCTAGGCGCTAGGCCCGGCCCCGCCGCCTAGCATCCGCCTAGCGCTTTTTAGAACCTTGGGGAATAGTAAGTAGATAGTAGATGCGAGTATGACAAGTGGGTCCCATCGAGTAAATATGTAATATAAACTTGCAATTTTGGGCAGTGCAAAGCTCTATGGGACGACCAAAAAGGAAATTAGTGATAAGTTCTCCGGGATGGAGGGAGTATATCATTAAAACAAATGCTAAAACGCAAAGAGCTAGTGGATTCCACTTGCAATATAAATTTGAGCCAGAAAGGAGAGCAAGATCATATAACTAATGTTAAAAATTGTTCCACCCCTACTACACTCATATACCCGAGAAAAAGGACCAATTGATGGCCAATGTTGTTCCTACAATTTTCAACCAAGACACTCCATGTGATGTTTTATTTACTTACAACTGATGCTTCTGTACTCTACCCTGAGTGCCTTTGTAGACAAGTGGGGTGGGAGAAGTAAGCACTCTCAACTGAGTGAATATTTTTACTACCAGTAACTTCTACGAGAAAGAAATAGAAAGCACACAAAGGAAGATTGTTTATAAATACTACTGCCCCCCATATAACAAAATAAAAAATATATCTATTACCTTTTCTTGCTGAAATTCTTGGACACATTATGCAGTTTTCTTCCCCCCCCCCCCCCTTTTCTACGAAAAGAAGATTCTATTAGAAAATCAATCTACAAGGAACGCAGTTTTCAATTAGATCACTAATAACCCAAGTTACAAAAATAAACCACTTAGCAGATAATCATGCCCATATATGGCAATTTTGTATCCATTCCGTTAGACTATCCATATTAGGTCAACCATTAATTACACAATATTTATGTGTAAAAACTTTTAAACGGTAATGCAATAAGTATTAACACAATAATGGATTGAGTACCCATCCGAAAACCCATTTAAATACGCCTTTGACAATAATCGAGTTTCCCGAAGATATATATTGTTTCAACACAACACAAAGTACATACTTATACATTATTCACATTATTTTTGAAAATACTCTAGTCTCCAAAAAGTAGTATCAAATGACAAGTCAAAATTTTAAGAGTGTGGGTTCACTTGCTTGTACCTTCTTGAAAATGCATTAAAATTATAGTCTTCTTCTAGGAAGGAGACCATCTCTTAAAGACAAATCAAAAAGGAAAGAGGGACTGCTTCATTCGGACACGAGTATTTCAAATTATAGGCTCAAATTGAGCAAATAGAATAGTTTTATTAAAGGTGCACATAACTATAAAGGAAAACATTTTTGTAACCAAAAACATAATTTAAATTTAACTACTTAGTGGGTTATTTGATTGGGACTTTAGTGCAATTGGTACGAATAAATAATTGGCATAAAGAAAACTATCCATTTAAATGAAAGGGTGTGTTTGAGAGGTAATGATATAGGGAGTAATTTTTGTCAATTATCCATTATATCTCAATAGTAAGCTTTGGTTTTTATCCAATCTCAACCATTATAAAAATTGCAACCCATAACTATGCTAGTAGGATAACATGGTGCATTGCCACCGAAAATGAGTTTAGGCTTCCAACAATCAACAATTTGTTTGAACCACTAATTAGGAGCCATGAGAAATCTTCTCACAGCCGCCTATTGCTTATTGTACAAATATACTTTTATTGCTTTTTGTTGTTTTTTTGTTTTTTTGGAGAAGGCATGCGAGGAGGGAGTAATGTAAAATGATAAGGAGTACTCAATTATATACATATATGGAAATGATTAAAATTCTTATACAATTATTTATTCAAATAATAACAGTAGTTTTCGTATGAAGTAATAATATAAATAATGAGGATCTAAAGTTCAGATTTGTTTATGTGCACCTCTAAATACTCTCTGAGCTGAAAGAATGTCAATACTACAATTTCCTGGGACTCTCAATCATTCATATCACTCTATGAGCCAAAATAATATCAACCAATACTGGCTAGAATGGTTATCACATAGCTGACTGAGGACAACTCTAGCTGGTAACAAATTTGTATAGACATTTTTGGGAAATCCTATATTCCAAACAATAACTAGAGGATATGTTTGGCTATAAAAAAGTCCATAATGATTGGTCCCCATCAAGTGTCTCAATCAGATGATTGAATTTACGACCATGTAACAAGTACTAGGTCTATAACTGCTATCCACAATTACAACAACAACAACAACAAAGCCTTAGTCCCAAAATAATTTGGGGTCGGCTAACATGAATCCTCATATGTCATCGTGAAAAAAAATTTTAATAATAATAATAAAAAAATTTAAAAAAAATAAAAAAAAAAAAATAAATAAATAAATATAATAAATAAATAAAAATAAAAATAAATAAATAAATTAAAAAAAAAAAAAATCAACTCCCCACATGGATTTTTGCCCATCACTCCGGCCTCTTCAACACCATACATTCATCCACTCCAAGTAAACTCATATCATTTTCAATTACTCTAATTCAAGTTTGTTTGGGTCTTCCCCTACCCCTCGCCATTTTATCATTTCTCCACTGTTCCGACCTCCTAACCAGTGCATCACTCGATCTCCTTCTCACATGTCCAAACCACCTTAGACGATTTTCTCTCATTTTATCCTCAATGGGCGCAACTCCTATTTTACCTCTGATCACCTCATTCCCCAATCGATCCTTTCTTGTATGACCGCACATCCATCGAAGCATACGCATCTCCGCCACATTCATCTTATGCACGTGACACTGTTTCACGGCCCAACATTCGGTGCCGTAAAGCAATGCCGGCCTAATTGCCGTGCGGTAGAATTTTCCCTTTAATCTATTGGGCATGCCGCGATCACATAGAAACCCTGTGGCACTCTTCCACTTCAACCAACCTGCTTTAATCCTATGAGCCACATCTCCATCTAATTCTCCATCCTTTTGGATAATGGATCCAAGATAGCGAAAAAACTCAGAAGCTTGGATAATATTTCCATCAAATGTGACCGCCCCGCCTCCCTTTCTTCCAACTCGCTAAACTTACACTCCAAATATTCAGTCTTGCTTCGCTTAATCGAAAACCTCGAGATTCCAAAGTGTGTCTCCACAACTCCAATTTACTTTTAACACCCTCTCTTGTCTCATCAATCGGCACAATATCATCTGCGAACGGCATACACTTTGGTATATCATCTTGGGTCGACCTCGTCAATTCGTCCATTATCAAAGCAAAAAGAAAGGGGCTAAGTGCGGAACCTTGATGCACTCCAATCTTTATAGGGAACTCTTGAGTCTTCCCAACACTAGTCTCGTACACAAGTACTAACTCCATTATACATGTCCTTGATAATATCAATATATTTCTTTGAAACACCCTTCTTTGCTAATGCCCACCAAAGTACCTCTCTTGGCACTTTATCATACGCCTTCTCCAAATCAATGAAAACCATATGCAAATCTTTCTTTTTATCCCGATATTTCTCCATGGTTTGTCTCATAAGATATATTGCCTCCATAGTTGATCTTCCTGGCATAAACCCAAATTGGTTATCCGAAATATCCACAATTTTTCTCAGCCTTTGTGCAATCACTCTTTCCCAAAGTTTCATAGTATGGCTCATTAGTTTGATCCCCCGATAGTTGGCACAATCTTGGACATCACCTTTGTTCTTATACAAAGGGATAAGAGTACTCTTCCGCCACTCCAATGGCATTGTGTTAACTCTCCATATCTTGTTAAATAGCGTTGTTAACCAATCTACTCCCCTCTCCCCGAAACATCTCCAAACCTCAATTGGTATACCATCCGGTCCAACGGCTTTCTTCAATCTCATCTTTTTCATTGCCATTTCCACTTCACTCTTTCAAATTCTCCGCATAAAATCTCGATTAACCATACTCGAAGAGATATTTAAATCTCCAACATCCTGCTCTTGACCGCCATTGAACAAGTTATCAAAGTACGAACTCCATCTATCTTTTATCTCTTTATCCCCGACTAAAACTCTTTGGTCTACATCCTTCACACATTTAACCGTCCCAATATCTCGTGTCCTCTTATCCTTCATACGAGCGAGTCTGTAGATGTCCTTTTTCCCTTCTTTTGTATCCAACTTATCATAAAGTTTCTGATTCACCTTTGCTCTTGCGTCTCTTACTGCTTTCTTAGCATCTCTTCTAGCTTCCTTATACTTCTCATAGTTCTCGTCGCTCCTACATTTCCCCAATAATTTGTAGCATTCTCGCTTGCCCTTTATTGCTTGTTTTACTTCCTCGTTCCACCATGATGTGTCCTTACTTGGTGGCCCATTTCCTCTTGATTCTCCAAGGACTTCTTTCGCCAACTCCTTTATGGTATGTACCATCTTAGTCCAAGTCGAATCTATATCCATATCCTCCATATTATCCGACCAAATACCGGTATCGACCATCTTAGCTACAAATTTCGGTTGATTTTCCCCTTGAAGTCTCCACCACTTGATTCTAGGGTCCACCTGTGATTTTCTCTTCCTCGAAAAGATTTTATGCTGATCTCTATCCGGCCAAAGTCCCTAAAACATCTACTATGTCCATAATTCCCCAAACCATTGAATTCCAAGCTCAAGCCTCATATTGCAAATATGCAAGTATAGAAACAATAGAGCCTTGAGATAAATATGTGAACCTAAATAATCACCTTGACCCATAAGTAGTAAGAATACAGAAAAATAACTAAATAAATAAAACTTCCCAAAGATCCTTTAGACTCACCCACGTGTTCTATCGCCATGAATTGTAGTAGCCGGAAATCCATTAGTGTACAACCAATGCTCCAGCGAATGCGCCCCCTTCTTTGTCTCAACAAATACCAAAGTGAGAGCTTGCCGCAAAATAAAGAATCATGCCAATTATATACCATCGCTCCCGAGGCCCGAAATAGCACGTCAAACAAGTTGCAAGTCCCACTCTCCCTTCCTATCTCCACATGTTTACATGTACGAAAGCATATAATGCAGATGTGCACATACTTCAAGGATCCATCAGAAATTGGGTTTTACCTTGCCATGAGCTCCATTTGCTTTTTGAGCATGAAGAAGATCCATCAGGTGGCTTCTTTTGTCACTTTCTTCAACATATTCGACTCTTTGGACAATCAAATCGGTACTTGAGCCAACGCGGCCAACAGTCAAAAATATGTAGTTTGCAAGAAAATCAGATGCTAGTCTCTGCATAAAACCAAATGTTACAAACACGTTAACCCAATCTATTATGTAAAGATATGCCAATAAAGAGTGCACTCCTCTTAACCCTAATCAACTACCAGCATTTTCATATCAATCCTGATTCAGAGTCTTGTTATAGTAATTAATTTCTGCTTTAAATTATAATGATAAGGTGGTATCAGATATACAAGAAGTGAACAAAATCTTTTATTGATACTGAGACAAAGCATAGAAATGAAGCTCCACAACGGCACAACCTATGATTCGGAGTCAGAATTAACATTACAAGATAGGACGGACAAGCATAAGCTTTTGAGAACAATCTAATGGTACTGTGTAAAGAATTCAAACTTACATCAGATAGTTGCCCATGATTACAAATGATGAAAAACATTTAATTGTCACATAAAGAAAAAGAACACTGAGGCTATGAGAAGAAAAACATACCTGGATCTCTCTAGGAAAGGTGGCACTAAACAGCATAGTCTGTCTTTCTCCTCGTGGAGGCATGTCCATTTGTTCAACAATCTTTCTGATCTGAGGCTCAAACCCCATATCGAGCATTCGATCAGCCTCATCAAGGGCCAAATACCTAATCATCTGTAATGAAACCTTTGCCCTCTCAAGCATATCGACTAATCTTCCGGGGGTTGCAACAAGAATATCAACCCCTCTCTCAAGCTCCCGTAACTGTTCAATCACAATCCGATATTACAATGTTAAGATATAACCATTACAGTCAAAAGTCAATCATTACATAGAGACAGACAAAAATCTAAATAGATTATAGGCATAGAAGTTCATCAGTGTTCATGATATGGAGGACTCAAGCCACGAGTAAACAAATGAACTGATATACTCCATCCATCCCAACAGTCATTTTTGTATGATAGTAGCTTTACTTGCTCGTACCTCCTAAATAACAATAAATTATGTACTTATTTCAGAACTGAGACTATTTAATAAGAGCAAACCAAAAGGGAAAGTAGAATTATTTTTAGCACCAAGGGATAGAGTTTTAGCATTTATTTTTTTGTTGCTAACATGTACATATTAGATTTCCATCATTTCCGATGGAGCCAAAAACTCCCTTTTTTTGGGCTTTGGGAATATGATGGATAAAGCAAAATGGCTCACTAAACTGTTTGCGCTTCTTTATTATGAAGCAATAATCGGATCATGCAATTGTTGACGCAATTTTAATGTCATCATGGGTCATCCGGAAATAGCCTCTCTTTGTGCTCTAATACAGGGGCAAGGCTGCGTACATCTGACCCCCCTTACCCCACTGTAGGTGGGAGCCTTTGCGGCACTGGGGTAATGTTGTTGTTGTTGTTGTTGTAACATGTACATATTAGACAAGCCGTTTTGTACCTCCTCTAAATTACAATAAATTATATACTTATATCAGAACTGAGACTAATTAATAAGATCAAACCAAAAGGGAAAGTAGAATTATCTTTAGGGCCAGGCTCAGGGGACAAGGTTTTAGCATTGTTACAAGGGATTTCCTCTTGAGTTGTCTATATGGGAGCACACCCATATGATGTGCCAAAACGCTAGCCCCAAAAACCTCCAGAAAATCTCTGCAGGGTAATGATTAATGCAGCATGAGACAGGCATTCCTAAGAGTTTGAGGCATTGCTCGCATAGCTCAGGAAAGGCTAGCTCCAAGAAGTTGTTTCTCACTCTCAAGGGCGTGAGCAGCATTTCTGTACAGAAGTCTGGTAACAGGGAAACATCTCAAGTTACTATCCTCGAATATAACTGCTTTATTATAACTTGTTATGAAAAAAAGATCCCTTATCAAGCCAATTAATAAACTAAATGCAAGTATTTAACATCTAGCTCCACGCCTCCACCTCACCTAAGGAAAATCAAAATCAATTGGTAAGCCCTTATGATAGCTTCTTTCTTGTCTTAGTTCTTTTTTTTTTTTTAATTGAGTTGTTTATTTATTAGTCACCAAGTCGATTACGAGGGGGCACTTGGATAGTGGATTTCATTATTTGTAGGGATTGAACCCTTGACCTTCCTTGTGGAATGTAGTACCTGACGCCACTCGAGCCATAGACATTTGGCTGTTTCTATGTACTTACTTTTTAACTATATTTACCATCTTTCGTTGCCATCACTCTTCAGTTCACCTGCCATATAAAACTGAGCCTGGCAAGGTTCTCACAACATCATAGCATCAATCCTCAACATTTATCATCCCTCGTTGCCTTCAATAACTCACAGGTCCAGATACATGTCATTGAATCCCTATACCACTCATCCTCACCTGCACTTTACTAGAACTGTCCTGATCTCCAAAACTTACCAAGAAAGGCTTCATGCATCAAAATTTAATATGCATATTGAAAGTAGCATTTTAAAAATCAATACAACTTTATGTATAAAGAAAGCAACACATTTTGGCCCAATATCTATCCTAATGTTACTCCCTAAATAAAAAAAAATAAAAAAAGTGCTTAATAGACCCAAACTATTACTTCTGAAGTGAAAAAATGACTTCATCATTTGGGTGCATGGCAGCTCATGCACCTACCAAGCAAAGATCAACATGTAGCAGCCAACAAAGATTTGAAAATCGCCTTCAAATTTTCAAAAATGACGGCCAGCAAACAATTAACACAAATAACAAAATAATTAGGGCAACCACAAGTTGAAATTTAACAGACACCGGTATGCTTCAAATTATGTTTCTCTATGGGTTTACATATTTTTATAGGAGCCTCTGGGTTTACATAAAAGGTTTGGAATAAAAGTAGTTCTTTTATGAAGGAGGTGCATTTTGCTTTTACCTTGTCCTCCACTCTTTGTACCCTTTTTCCTCCTAATATAACTTCTTTTATTAATATATATAAATACACATATACATACGAAGGAGGTTAAATGTTTATTTTCCTGAATTAAAGTGGACCAACTAAACCCTCTATCGCACTGAGTGGCTTTGCCACTGACTAGGAACTAAACTGATTGAAGCATAAGGGAGTTATGTGGTAGCATGAGTCCGAGACAAACTCCCTGTCACTTCAGGGGCATCTCTGTATAGCACTCCCATGAGATTCATGTAAATAGGAGATTTTTTCTCCCACTAGCTCAAAATATCTCACTTTTATCACTGCACTTCACTAAATGTACATTTCTTCTCCCATTGATATAATTTCTCGACTACAGGTAGTCAGCAATCTGAATTTGTAATTGTGAATATTTTCATAAACACAGCTAGATTTAAACTATCAAGAAACACAGTTTATTGAGCTCCCGGTTTAGATGCTGGTAAATGTTGGCCCTTAACAGAAGCCTACCCAACGTAGAATAGAGGAGCAGAGGTGACAGTTGATTCAACATTTCGCTTTCAGGCCAAATCATGTGGTTAGCAATGTCCAGCAGACACCTTAGTGTGGATCACTATCAAAAGAAAAACTTCTTTACAATCCCATCAATCACCACGGTCCATAGGTGAAGCGGGAACAGTGAAAGAATAAAAAATGGAGAAAGTAGGACTACAAACTGATAAATGATGAACGTAAACATGTAAAACGATGTATGTCAATGATAGTTATTTGCCTCAAGTATCAAACAAATATTCAAAACATCTCCAATGCATGGAGTTAAGCCATAGGTATCAGAATCAAATTTTGATACCTATGGACACTAATCACATGGTATCAAATTACCATCTCCAATGGTAGGTATCAAAATCAAATTTTGATACCTATGTAAAAGATATTAGCATCTCCAATAGCTAGTATCAAATTAATGACTCAAATTTTTATTTTTATATTGTTAAATTTATTTTCACATTTGAAATATTTTAACTAATTAAATATTTTTAATAATTAAAAACAAAAAGAAAAGAAAATAAAAAAGAGTGTGAGTCACGAGCGGGCATAAAAAATAAGAAGTTGAAAAGTGATAAAAAAGCCACTGTATGATTATTTATTTATGAAAAAGCAATTTTTGGTATCTATTCAAAAGAGTTGGTAACTCCAATAGTTAATACATAGGTATCAAAATTTGGTGTGGAGTTAAGAGAGGTAACAAATTTGGTACCTCTCTTAACTCCACACCAAATTTTGATACCTATACTTTAACAATTGGAGATACTAACTCCCTCGCATAGGTACCAAAATTTGGTTTTGATACCTACCATTGGAGTAGCCCTAACAATTTTCCTTTACACAAATTTATTTATTATTATTTTATTGTTTTTTTTTTTTTTTTTTTGGGGTGGGGGGGGGAGAGATTCTACAAGAATAGGTAACAAGGTGGGTCATTAGAACATACCAATCTCATGGGAGTTTCCAGTATCCCAGAACACGTAAATCTTCATAACTTAGAGGATTCAAATATAAGCTAAGGAAACAAGAATAGAAGGATAGAACCATGGAGCACATCATATTATATACACGAAGAAGTCCATGGGGTCATTCGACCCCCTTAAATTTGGGAGAGTATTCATTTTACCACCTTCAATTTTTTTAAATGACTTTTTACTATTAAAAATAATGCATTTTTACATTTTGACCCCCTTAACTTTAGATAAAGTTTGCACTAAAATATTTTTTTTACCCCCTTCTATGTAAATTTGTATACATTAATTATAACATTCATCCCTAAAGCAATTTCGACCCCCATTATCAAAAATTATGGCTTCGCTAATGTACACTAACCATAAATCTTTTAAACACCTTACATAATAAAAACATAAAAGTACCTGTTGATGGATAGGTGCTCCTCCATAAACAACCACCACTCTGACACCTGTTTGATAAGAGAACTTCCGAGCTTCCTCGTGTATCTGCATGTCAAAAATGCAACTTACAGATTCAAATTGCATAAGATAAAATATAACTTCCGCACATACTATCTACAGGGTTTTACCAAACAATCACCTGACAAGAAAGCTCACGGGTAGGCGAGAGAATGAGAGCAAGTGGGAACACGGTCCTGGTACCACGTGGTCTCTGAGAAAAATTCCCAGTCATAATCCCACTAATGATGGGGAAGCAAAAAGCAGCCGTCTTCCCAGACCCAGTCTGTGCACAAGCCATCAAATCTCTTCCCGCGAGAGAAATAGGTATTGTATAACGTTGAACAGGGGTCGGCTTGACATACTTGCACCTCCTGATGTTCAGATTCAAAGCCTCTCCCAAGTCTATCTCGGCAAACGTATTCACCGGAGGTGGCACATTATCCCCACTAGTCTCCACAGGAATATCCTCATACGCATCAAAATTGATACCAGTATTTTCCTGCTCAGTAAATGCAGGCTCTGCGTCAACAACAACATCATCATTACCGAATGGGTTAACCTCCCGCTCTCTCCCACCACCACCACCACCCCAACCCCCAACTCTGTTTCCCCAACCACTGCCACCACCTCCACGACCACCAGGAGGTGCCCTGTTATCAACCCTAGGAGCACCCCACCTTGACCCACTCGTCTGTCCATTGAATGAAACCCTGTTGTCAATACCAGATAGTGGTGGACCATTGTTTACCACAGCCGGCTGCTGCTCAGCTGAAGCCGGACGATTACGAAGATGAGGTGGAACATAAGCTGGTTTAGTGGGAGCCACATTCTTACCAGCCTCTTGATTTTCATTAGAGCCTGAAGTTGCATTCTCGACAGAATCTGCCCATGAAGTTCTCATAATTGAAACCTTTTAAAACAATCCCCTTTCTTTCCAATAACAATATTCTGGCAGCAACTAAATTAAGAAACCAAACCCCAAATCTCAAGGAGCACACGTACTAAATCCAACGACAGATCAAATCCTGATTCATCCAACAAAAGTAGAAAACAGTCAACAAATAAAATATTAATAACACCAATCAACTTATACTTGATCAATCTTTACAAAATCACAACAAAAAGAACTTAACCGGAGAAAGGAGATCAAGCATTCAAATGCAGGACGACAAACTCAAAAACAGAAAAATCAAAACCAAAAAACTACACGGAAAGAAAGAGATTTGCAGGCAGAATCTGAGAAGAACAAATGAACTCAAGCAAGTAGCTATGTACTAGATTTGCCTAAATTTACTGGGTGTATCTGCGTGAGCGACCACTGTGTGCGTGTGCGTGAGAGAGAGCGAGGGGAGGGAGAGAAAATCACCTGAGAAGAGAAGAGAAGAGAAGAAAGATGTAGCGACGTTAATGGCGGATGCAGAATTTTGAAGGAGGGAATTGAGAAACCCTAAAACTGGGACACGGAAGCGCAAAATAGGGATTAGATGCCTGAAATATTTACTCCTTATTTTCCACACCGATATTTGTTTTCACGCTATATTTTCGTAAATTTTTTACTTAAGTCTTAATTTTTGCCAGATCCAATCTCTTCAAAGCAAGACCCGAATGAGTAAGCCTTTGGTCTTTTTTTTTTTTTTTTTTTTTTTTTTTTTGTTTCTCTCGAGTCCTCTTCTTTTTAAGTTTTGATTTTATTTTATTTTATTGGACAATCTATTAATGTCAAGAATTCTTTTTGATATATTATTATATACTACCCTCCGTCCCATTACAATTCACACAGTTAGTCAACTGTGTGAATTTTTGACCAATGATTTTATGAATATCTAGATATTTTTTTGTAATTTTAAAAATTGTTATTGCTTCACCATTAGAAATACTATCAATAACTTTTTTTAGAATTGCATAGAGATATCTAGACATTCATAAAATCACGGTCAAAAATTGATTCAGTTGACCAACTGTGTAATTTGTAGCGGGACGAAGAGAGTATTTCATACAAGTTGTACTATTTTTCTTCTTCTTTTGATCGAGTCAAAATTGAAGAATGACTCATTTGATCGGGAAGCGGGAAGTATACCCGTACGCACGACGGACAACCTACACAACAGACAACATTAAGTCGCGGGGGTTTGGCCCCGCACAAACCCTCCGGTATGAGAATAAATTTTTTATGTAGAGAAAGTATAAAGACGAAAAAATATATATATATTATTTGACGTGATGTACCTTATTTGAGGGGTAGGACCCCTATTTATACTTTTAGGCTGCAATATCCTACAAAAATAAGAGATCCTTATATGAGTCATAATAAGAAAGTGAATCTTTGTCGTATAATTTTCAATGGATGAATATGAATCCTTAGAAAAGTAGGATTCTATAAACGATTTTGAATTTTATACGAAAAATTTACATCATAATCATAATTAGGAGATAAAATAGAAATAAAACATATAATAAAAAGTAAAATAGGAGCGGATATGTATATTTCGTTCAATGGCCCCCTATTTTCTACTCGTGCGGGTCAAGAATAGGAAGCATATAACTTGGTAATAAATATATGTTCCGATGTGAATGATTGAGATCAAACGGTTTGCCTCGTCAGTCTCCGAGCTTAACTTTGTTGTATCTCGACCATTGTAATTAAGTTGGATCCTGACCACGAACCCAACTTGTAACCCGAGTTGAAGTTTAACCCCGAATTCAGCTCGTTGACGAGTGTTAAGTTGTACCATGTCCACGAATTAAACTAGGTTGTATGCCGAACTGGGTCCTAACCCCGGATACCAGCTCGTATGTCGTGTGCAGCTCAATCACAATGGTCAAGAGCTACAAGATCAAGCAAAAAAAACGTAAAGCTCAAATAAGAAAATGCTTTTGTAATTTTTCTGACTGAAATAAGCTTGTTGTAATGAGAAAATTTATGTATGAACAATCATTCGAAATTGTATGTATAATAATTAGAAATAGTCGACCTGATTTTTGTAAAAGTGATTTGTAATGGTCTATCAAGATGGGATGAGTCGTGGCCCCCAGTTTTAAGCAATGGGATGCCTGAAACATATGTGAGGTAGTCATTTGCAGATATATCAGATAACAAATCAGTCAATGATTAAATAAATGTCAATTTAACCTTGATAAAATTTTGGGCATTTCTCACTCCTACCACCTTAAAAGAAGTTAATAATTAAAGCTTAATTTACTTGCAATCCTTCAACATAGTCAATCATCCAAAAAATAAACAAGCCTAAAACCCACATTAAAGCAATATCCTCCAAATTTTATCAAAACAATATTCTCTAAAATAATAATAATAATTAACAATATCCTAGACAAGTGTGTCCACTTTTAACCTCAAATAACCATTAACTCTCTTAACAAATCTGGGGATCACGTGTGATGACCCATATCTTAAGATTGATCATAAAGCCTCAAAAAATATAAGATCAATGTGTGATGTCCCATATCTTAAGATTGATCATAAAGTCTCGAAAAATATAAGGGGGTTGATTGCAAGTTAATCTCTTTTCAAATCCCAACTAATTTATAACTCATGATTATTGATCAATCAAATGCTAACATATGATATCCTTTGTTTTTGTTTTCACGAACTCGATCCATCAATCATATGATTTTGTTAATCATAACTCAATCCACAAAATGACAATTCTTCAAAATGTATTTCTCCAAATGCTAATTCAAAAGTATATACTTATTTTCCTTTTGGGGTCTTTTCATAAATAGAAGTTCAGTTCTCTAAACTACCTGATTGATATCATACATGTTTCAATATGTGATTTTTTTCCAAGTTAGATAAGTTTGTTGTAATGATAAATAAAATATCATGCAAGAATATATCAATAAGTGTATAATTACAAAGAATCGACATGTTCGTAAATGTATAATTAGAAAGAATCGACCGATCATATTAGAAAATAATTGGTCATGAGTTGATCTGGATGGTATGAACAGGTCGCATGAGCTCGTTTTCCGGACCGAAAAGTTGGCTAAGGAGTAGATATTTCTAATGTGGTCCAGCTGCACATACTTGGTGAGTTGTTTTCTTTACTCCCCCATGTGCAACACACTTAAGGCCAACATCATCAGGTATAATTGCATCCCTTTGTTATTTCCAAACTCACAAATTCCCAAATTGAAGTTGACATCGCAATTCTTTGCTTGACTGCGCCGATCAAGGCAGCTCTACTTTTCTGGCACTTCCCGCAATTTCATCTGCGTTCGAGTAGGGGCGTTCATTGACCTAGTCGGTGTTGCCGACCACCGGGTTGGACTGTTGTTCTCGGCTCTCTTGTTCATATTTTCGGTCAAATTTTGTTTCAGTTGTCTCCTCTTTGTTTTTTGCAAGTCTGAATAGTTATTTTTCTCATTAAAACGAATTCTTGGATGAATACTCTGTTTCGTGGTACTTGTATTTGCACAATACATTGTTTCCTTCTAGCTGAACAATGTTTGTGCTTCTTCCTCATTTTGTTGCTGAGCTCTCCATCCGATTGACCCAGTGTGAACAATTTTATTCGGTCTCTTCATCCATTTCCTCTGCCCGAATTTACGTATTTATGAACGACGTATTGGCATGAGAAAGAATCTCCATTGGCGGTTTGTATATCTGATATGAGCCCGTATCTTTCAGACCGGGCACAAAGCAATATATGATACAAAGGTCAATTATAACGTGGCATATTCTAAACTGCCATAGTAAAGATCAAGGACAACTAGAGCGATAGAGTCAATACAACGATCTTCTAAGATCGTCAAAATCAATACCTGTAAGTACCCAAATCTGGCTCATGGCTTTCGGTTAAGTTTTCCGGCAATTTCCCGGACTTTCCTAAAGTTCGGGAGCAATTCCGAAACTGTTCCGAACCTTCCGAGGAATGAAGGGACTGATTTAAATTAAAAGGGCACGTTTTCCTTAATATGGAAAACCTTCTAGAAGTGCCACCTTGCATGATTATAGAAACATGCTGAGTCATATAGGATAATGACGCACGGCTGCATTAGGAGAAGACTCCTAGCCGCACGGCCTCATTAGCCTTATCCAGACTGCCTATAAATAGAGCCCTCCTCTACCCATTTTGACACACAACAACATACCACATTCAGCATCAAAAGCTCTGTTCAAGCCCTGCTGCGAAAATCCAAGAAGTTGAAGAGTGCCAAGAAGCCACCTCCTTCCTCCTTGAAGCCTTCCAAGTTGGTCCATCTACTAGGCAAGATCCAAAGAAGAAGAGGTCACCACCATTGGTAACCTCTCACCCCTTTACCTTGCATTATGCTTGTTTATGTGATATAATTGCTCCTTGCATTCATATATTACCATTATCTTGCTTGGGACTTGGTATTTGTTGTTAAAGATCCTATCTTTATTCATATAAATCATACCCCTTCCCCCTTTGCATCCTTTGCATGAAATAAGCATCCTTTGCCCATAAAAATGTAATCTTTGCATTAAAGGTGCATCCTTTGCACCTAAAAGTCTCTTTTTTACATACAAATGATATCTTTATGCATCCTTTGCATATAAAAATGTAATCTTTATATTCAAATTGCATCCTTTGCACCCTAAAACTCATTTTCACATATAAAAATGCATCATTTGCATTAAAGATCATTTCTTTGCATGAAAGAAGCATCCTTTGCCTAAAAATGCTATTTTCCTATAAAAATGCATCCTTTGCATAAAAATCATTTCTTTACATCAAAAAGCATCCTTTGCAAATCAAAAGCATCCCTTGCATCCAAAAATGTCATCTTTTCACTAAAAATGTCATTTTTAACATGCATCCCCCTAGTCCCCAATTGGTATTTGATGCAACCTTCGGAACAGACCGGTATAAAGATCCTATCTTTACATCGTTTCTTCCGTTAAAGGTGACACAATCTCTTTAGAAAGGGATAAACCTTGAACCTATATCTCCGATTATCGCTTGAGACGAGCATGATAGCTCCCATATAAGCTCAATCGTCTCAAGGCGTAGGATTGATGGGCTAAGGACACTCCTTTCCTAAAGAACCCCATTTTGGACTATAAAAGAGAGTCCTTCTCTCGATCACGCGAGACCCAAGGTCAAATAGCGATGATCACAAGTCCAAGATGAGGACGGGATCAAAATCCCGAATACATAAAAAATCCAAGGAATCCCGAGCGACAACCAACTAAATGGTTTGTACGTCCGGAAGACGACTTGGGATATTCCCCCCCCCCTCTTTTCAACACATGCACACAAGAAAGAACGCAAGCAAGCACGAAAATTGGAATCTAGGGAGACTTGCTACGGCAAGGCACCTTGGGTGAACGACGATCCGTTCTTCCCAAGGGGTAACTTAACTTCCGAACCCTAAAAACCTTTTTTTCAAAGTTTTGAGGAAATCAAAATGGCGTGGTGACTCCGTTTTTCAAATTAAATCGGATGTTTTCAAACTCGTGTGAATCCAATCTAAAAAAAACAAAAAATTAGAATTTGGGCACACATTCACAGTTTGGCGACTCTGCTGGGGACAATCCCAAAGGAGAAAAGCTTTCATTTTCAAAATAAACGATACCCGGTATATAGGTGGAAACCATTTAACATTCCTGTATCGCTCCCTAACCCGGGGCTTGGGATAAACGGTGGTTTAACAATCCCACGTATCGGTATCTCTTTTCGAAAATAAAAAAAAAGAAAGAAAGCTTTTTTCCTTTGAGCGGGTTAGACTCCCGTCACGGATTCCAATTATCGTGCTTGCTTTCTTTGCCTTGCATTGCATCTGTTAGGCCCAATAGGCGAGGAAATAGGCTAGAGGGGGGGGGGGTGAATAGCCTTTTTGCAATTTTAATTAAAATACTTCAATGGTCATAGTCACTGATCAGAAAGTTGTAAGATAATCAGTAAGCACAGCGGAATATCAGTGACTAAGTTTGAACTCACACAAAATCAGCAAGAGATTGTTTAGAGCTTGATTTTAAACACAAAGTATTTATGTAAATCATATATGCAGAGCAACTTGTTTGGTTTAGGGAAATACTTATGATTCAGCAGGATGAACCGATCGATTTGGTGAGGTGAACTACCGGCAAGATGAAAAATAAAGTAAAGACAAGGACACAGTATTTGGAGAGGTTCACAGCGTGAATGCTGCTACGTCCTCTACCAAGATTGGTCAGATCTTGGATTTTGGGAAAAGTTTACTATCAGTTTATCCTAGTCTATTACAAGTGCCGCCTTGCCGATTACAAGGACTGAATACAAGGATCTACTGATGGATCTTTAAATGAAGAACTGACCAGGTGTTTTTGAGTGGCAAGTTGGACTTATCTCACTGTGTGTGTGTGTGTGAATCTCAATCAATGCATTCCAATAATTGTCTAGTTGGAGAATGCTTACAAGGTTGATTGAGAAGTGCACGAGTGTATATCCCTAATAAAGTCTAATGATTTTATGGATTTGAAGACTTGAACACAATCAATGCTTCAAGCACACTCTTCTTCAATGCAATCACCAACCTTCTTTAATGCAGCAAAGTCTTCTCTATATATACTTGAGGAGAAGGGAGAGAAGAACTAAGAATGCCGTTGAAGGGTAGAATCGGAAAGAGGTTGGTAGGTGAGGATCATTTAATGCCATATCTTTGTAATTAATGCGGGAGATTTGAATAAGACATTTCTGCTATTGTACAGTGGGTAAAAACCCCTTTGTCCCAACCGGTTACCTGCATAAGCAGACAAAGGACAAAGTAGAGCTAAAAGTGGCTCTTGTGTCGATGCGAGTAATGGTGTTGGCAGGAAAATATAACTACTTTTAGCAAACAAGTACGATGAAAGAGATAGAGATGTGACCGTTGTGATCGAGATTTTATTTCAAACGAAAGGAGTCATCCAAACATAAGTCACCTATCTCGCCGAAGTATGTTGCCGAAAAGAGTTAACTCCCGCCGATTACAGCAGATCCCACCAGCAGGATAGTATCCTCGCAACATGCTGAAATAACTGGGAGAGCATCAGTAAGAGATCCAAAAATAAAATCTAATTAAATTAGGGGTCTCTAACTAGCTGAGTGATTGGGATTAAGCAATTCTGAGTCCACATATATTTTGACCCAACAATCTCCTCCTAATTGCTTAAGGCCAATCACCTACAAACAGAATCACTTAAGAGGATATGAATAGATAAAAGATAAGTGATACTGAAAAAATGACTAATAAGGTTCCTGCAGAAGAGTTAGATAGATATTAAGCAAAAACCATAAAGTCAAAAACCAAATTGTCAGAAAAAGAAAGATTGTTTTTGGGGCTTCACAAGGATATCTATATCATCGGTTACGAGACAGTCAAGAATCAGCAGGATCAGCATCAGTAGCAGCATCAGCAGGAGCATCAGTCGGATCAGCAGAGGAGGAATCAGGCTTGGATCTTTTCAGCTTCTTGGCTTCAGCCTTTTCAGCTTTCCTCTTCTTGCTAGCCTTGTAACGCTCCACTAGCACTTCATTTTTCCCTTCAAGCTTTGCAATCTTCAGGTTAGCTTCAGCAAGCTCAGCTTCAACAGCAGCAATCCTACTTCCAGCAGCTTCAAGCTTTGACTCCAACTCCTTGATGGTACGATCCTGATTCAAGTTAACATCAAGCACCACTTTCTGAACCTGGGTGGAGCTGTCTAGGAGATCACTGAGCCGATCAAAATCAGCAGCACTAAGATTACTGAGAGAAGAGGTCTGAGGTCTGCTGAGGGCTAGGGAAATAGATGCAGAAACTTTGGATGCGATTCTGTTTGCTAACTCCTCCTCCTGAATGGACTTAAGCAACAAATCCTTTACTTCTTCAATTTCACTCCGGAAAAACATCCCCAAATCTCCAATGTCACCTCTAAGAGCGGGTTGGTAGGCTTCAGAAAGATGACCATGCTCATTGGCAAAGTAGCCAAACAGAGTATAAACAGGTGGAGGATCAGAGGGTACCAGGAAGGAAGGAGGAATGACTGTGCTGACAATCAATGGTACATCAGTAGATCTTGGAACAGGGGCTTCAAGAAGGAGAGGAAAATCTGGATGAACTATAATGGGGAGATCAGCAAACATTTGACCATTATTCTCCAAGGACATCTTGCAGGCAAGCATGAAGTTCAGAAAAGCTCTTCCATTCAGCAGATCTCTCATGATGCCAAGACTTAGAATTCTGCCGGTGTCCACAGAATGATCTTGCTGAAATGGTCTGGAAGCATAGAGAGGTAGGGTTAAGGCTAGGGCATGCTGATACACCATCTTCCAAACACCAACAGCAGAATAAGGGGAATAGCTAAGGGTTTCCACCACGTGATCATTAATCACTAAGCGCCTGGTCATCATTCCACCAGAATAGATGCAAACTTCAATAGGAGATTCACCAGAAAGACAGATTTCACCTCGAATTCTTAAGGAGCCAGGTTGATTGGTAGCTGGAGGGAGAGATTTGACTTTGGCATGAGAAACAGCAGGCGTTTTCTTCTTGCCATGCTTGATATCCTTGTTCCATTTCGCAGAATAGGGGCATGCTGGTAGAACCCTCGCAGGAACAGAATTTTTGAAGGAATGTTTCACAATCTTTGTACCAGATCTCCATTTAAGTTTCTGATGAGGAGGGAATAGAGGATTACCAGAAGAGTCCTTTGGAATGGACTTGAAGGTGGTATACCAATTTGAGCACATCATCAACCTACAGTCATCAGTAAGGGAGTTGTACCAGGATGGAGGTGAGGTATCTTCTTCAGCATCATCAGGGATCTCATCATAGTCTTCCGGGTCAATTTCATCCGGGCTATCTTCATCAGCAACAGCAACAGGGAGAGATTCATCATGGACCAAGAGATCAGCAGCAGCTTGATGAATAAGTGCCTGAACAGGGTCATAGACAACAATTGCAGAGAAGGCATTATCAACTTCCTGAGTCTGAAGATCAGCAGCAATATCAGAGTCTGAGATAGCTCCTCCTCCCAACTCAACAACCTCTTGAAATGGTTCAGCAGGAACATCAATGAAGATGGGAGCTTGATCAGAGTTAAGAAAGACTCCTGCTGTGACCACTATAGGTGTAGATGGAGCAGGGTTAGCAGATGGGCTGGAATGAGCATCCGATGAAGGAGTCTTCTTCAGAAGCACAGTGCTAATAAACTGTTGATCATCATCAGAGGTAGTTCTGCTGGATTCAATGGAGTCACTTGAGGAATCAGCAGGAGGAACTTTATCAGCCATGCTTGAATCAGCATTCACATCAGAAGCATTTCCTTCTTTCCTTTTCAATGCTTCTTCAGAATAGGTAATGAGCTCCTGAGTTATCTTCAACACATTTTCAATAAACTGGGTGGCAAGAGCACCTCTGGTCAGAGTCTCAGCATCAGAGTACTTGAATCCCCAGTCTTCATCATTTTCAGCTCTTCCTAGCTGATAGGGATCATTCTCTTCAAAATCAAACTGAGTTTTGTAGACAGAGGCATATGCAATCCAAACAGAGATGACCATCAGATCTTGCCTTATTCGATCCTGAAAAAGATAGACTTGGTTCCAGAGGAGAGGCAAAAGATCAAAGTATCGGTTGAAATTCAGCATCAACACATTCTTGCTGAAATTTTGATATTTGGAGAGCGGAGGAAACTTCTCGGCAAAAGTCTCATTCAAGTCCAATCTTGACCTATCAACATAGTCAGTCAATAGTCCAGCAGGCACAGTGTCTTTCTGTTCTTCATGGAACTGAAGAAGTCTTCTGATGAATGGCTGGAGATGGTCAATCGGAAATACCCAGTTGCTTGGAGCAATCTTGTTGATCATGGACCAAGGGTTATTAAAATAGATGTGAAAGGTGGGGTTCTTGATGGGAGCACATTTTCTGGTCCTTGATTCCATGGCTATTCCAGATGAGGCAGTATGCTGAATGTCCGGAAGGTTAGGATAAGATAATAAAAGGGGTTGCAATGGAATTCTCCTCCTTAAATCTTGCTCAATCATCCTTCTTCTCTGAAATTTCTTGATTGATTTCCTCGCCGATTTAGTGACCTTTCTGAAAATTGGTTTGGGGAGAAGAGAGGCTTCATCAAGAACTGGTTCAGCAAATAAGGTTTTTCTGACTCTGGGATCAGAAGGAGGAATAACAAAGGATTCTGGAGCTTTGGCAGATACAGACTTTGACTTCTTGGATGATTTGGCAGAAGATGCAGGCATGGTTCTTTTCTTAGGTTCAGCAGAGGATGGGGCAGTAGGAATGGAGGCTGATTTCTTTGCTCTTGTAACAGGCCCACAGAAGAACAGCTGGATGAGGAGGCAGGGCTGAGATGATCAAGGCTTTGAACTAGCAGGGGGCTAGGGATGGTTTCTTTGATTTCTTCTTCTTCTCTTTCTCGGCGAAGAAACAAAGCATTTGAACTTTCAGCAGAGCAAAGAACTCTAATAACAGAACAGAGCTCCACCAGCAGCATCGCTGCTAATCCTTTTCCAATCACCTTCACTGTGGTGCTTCAATTTGAGTTTGGAAATGCTGGTAGCATTGGGGTCAGCAAGAACTACAAATAGGTTACCTCTCGATTATCCCGTCAAAGAACCAATAGTGACATCCTTTGCCGGGAAAATCCTTTCCTTTTTGCCTATCAGCAGCATACTTCCTGGCTGCTTGAGCAATCACTCTAAAAATGAATCCACACCAGTTGAAATTTATCCTTAGCACTATTGCAGCGAATGCCTCAAACTGAAGATCAGTAATATGGCTGTGCGAGCCAGATCGGCAAATTAGACATCTGTCAATAATTTCAATCAAAGCGAAGAACCTCCTAGCATAATCAACCTTAAAATGCTTGTCTCCACTGAGTCTTGGACCAGCATTGGCACCTCTAATAAGATTCCAGGCATCATCCAGATCTGAAGCATCCATAGAATTAGGGCCAGAATTTCCTAGGGTTGGAAAGATGGAGGATATACTTTCAGGGGTGACAGAGATTGGAACACCAGAAACAGTAGAAGAAATGGCTGAGAAGGATTCGGGATCATCTTCATCGGAATATTCAACGACAGAATTTGCGAAGAACTCTCTGACGGAATCAATATAAACTCCAAAATTATCAGAAGGAGTCAGAAAGGGAAGAACAGATGAGTCTGATAAGAGATCTCTGAGAAATTGTCCGTCAACAGCATCACCGAAGAAGCTTAAGTCTATGTAACCTCCATAGATATCCTTTTCATTACTCATGATTCCTGCAAAAACTCAACAATCAAGCAAACTCAAACACAATAAACCAATGTTAGAATCAGATCTTTGAAATATTAAAATGGACTTACCAGATTCAAAGAAGAAGTTTGAGAAATGGAGACTTGAGATAGCAAGATAGAATTTTGATGAGAATGTGAAAAGGTTTTTCAAAGAGAAAGCTTTGCTTAAATATGTTATGGAGTTTGGAGGGAACGGTTTATTTGAAAAGGGTTTTCAAAAGACGAAAACTGTTCAATTTCGTTGAAAAACGTGCAGCAGCAGCTCCATTTAAAGCGCCGAATTTGAGCAGTTAAGAATGATTACCATAACTGTTTAGGATTTAAAATGATACGGTTTACCTGAGACTTATCACAAAATTAATTGGAATAAATCATTTGACACGATTTTCGAAAATGGCGGTACACACACGTGTCAGAGAGGGGTGTGACCAACTGTCCTTGATTTGATAGGTCTGACAGGGGACTCAGCTTTACATTAAAGAGAGGCTTGCTGATGGGAGACATAGATAGCTGGCAACCACTACTTAGAATATCGGCAGGAAAGAGCATCGGCAAGTAATCGGCAGAAATATCAATCAGCAGCAAGGACAGATCAGCAGGCATAGCGATTTCAGCAAGATGTAAGCATCAACCAGAGTAACCAATAACACCCAGCTCACTCCTAAGAAATTCAAATCTCTTCTGATCAAGAGGCTTTGTCAAGATATCAGCTCTCTGAAAGTCAGTATGAACTTTCAGCAAGACAACGTTGCCTTTCTCAACATGATCTTTCAAGAAATGGTATTTTATGTCAATGTGCTTTGTTTTGGAGTGCATTACTGGATTGTTTGAGACGGAGATGGCAGACTGATTGTCACAGTAGATTGGGCAGACTTGAGGAGGAATCTCATAGTCTACTAATTGTTGCTTCATCCATAGAATCTGAGAACAGCAGCTACCGGCAGCAATGTATTCCGCCTCAGTTGTGGAAGTTGAGGTTGCTGTTTGCTTTTTGCAAGACCAAGAAACTAGCCTTTCACCAAGAAACTGGCAAGTTCCACTGGTGCTCTTTCTTGTAACTCTAAGAAGGCAAAGATAGTCAGCATCTGAGTAACCGATAAGATTGAATGAAGAATCTCTGGCATACCATAGACCAAGATCAGCAGTGCCACTTAGATATTTGATAATTCTTTTCACGGCTTGCAGATGGGATTCTCTAGGATCGGCTTGAAATCTGGCGCAGACACAAACAGCAAACATAATATCCGGTCTGCTGGTACATTAGATAGAGCAGTGAACCAATCATTCCTCTGTAAAGAGTCATGTCCACTTTCTTGCCGGATTCGTCTTTGTCAAGATGCACGTTTGTCGCCATAGGAGTGCTTTGAGGATGAGCATTATCAAAACCAAATTTTTTGATTAGTTCCTTGGTGTATTTGGCTTGATGTATAAAAATTCCTTCATTGGTTTGCTTCACTTGTAGACCAAGGAAATAGGTAAGCTCACCCATCATACTCATTTCGAACTTGCTTTGCATGAGCTTTTCAAATCTTTTGCATAGAGCTTCATTTGTGGAACCGAAGATGATGTCGTCCACATATATTTGAACAAACAATGAATGACCCTTGTGCTTGGTAACAAATAGAGTTGTATCGATCTTTCCTCTTGTGAATCCCACGCCATCACTGAGTAGAAATTTGGACAGGGTTTCGTACCAGGCCCTAGGAGCTTGCTTCAAGCCATAGAGAGCTTTCTTCAATCGGTAGACATGATTTGGTTTCTTAGGATCTTCAAAGCCTGGCGGTTGTTCAACGTAGACCAGTTCTTGAAGTTCACCATTAAGGAATGCGCTTTTCACGTCCATTTGATATAGCTTGAATTCTTTGAAGGCAGCATAGGCAAGAAACAGTCTTATCGCTTCTAATCTTGCTACTGGTGCGAAAGTTTGATCATAATCAATCCCTTCCTCTTGACGGTATCCTTTGGCCACTAATCTCGCTTTGTTTCTTGTAATCTTTCCTGATTCATCCAACTTATTTCTGAATACCCATTTCGTTCCAATGACTTGCTGAGAGGAAGGTCTCGGTACCAGTTCCCAGACTTTACATCTTTCAAACTGATTCAACTCTTCTTGCATAGCTTCCACCCAGCTTGGATCAGCAAGGGCTTCTTCAGTCTTCTGAGGCTCAATATCAGACACCATAGCCGAAGAAAAGAGATTCTCATCAAAATCCTTGTTCAGATTTCTGGTTACTCTGGGTCCAAAAATATCACCAATGACATTTTCAAGAGGGTGATCACGATGAGGTCTAACTTCTCTCGGAAGGTCTTGTCTTACTGATTCTTGTCTTAAGGATTCTAGAGGAGGATCAGAATCAGCAGCAGATTTTGAGGATGATAAATTTAAAGGAATAGGAGAGATAGTAGGGTTTGGACTTTGAGTGGATTTGGAATTTGATCGAGGAATATTTGGTATAGGAGGATGAATTACAGAGATTGGATTTGGGCTAGGATTCATTGGTACAGGATGAGGAGGATCAGCAGAATGGCTATCAAGTGAGACGTATGGAGGATTATCACAGACGGTTTCTTGCCGAGGATGGAAATATGTCACCGGATCTTCTGCAACGACAAAAGGATCTTGTGCATTATCTGCCGATTGATTAGTATAACTAGATTCACCTGTCTCAAAACCACTAGATTGGTTAGCACTATTTGGAGTCTGGTCAGACTCTAACAAATCAAATTCATCAAAAGTTACATGAACAGATTCAACAATTTTCAAAAGTTTCTTATTGAAAACTCGAAAGGCCTTCTTGTGTTTGTAGAGTAGCCGACAAAAATGCCTTCATCAGCCTTTTTCATCAAATTTACCTCGGTGCTCTCTTCCGTTGTAAAGCACATAGCATTTGCACCCGAAGATTTTGAAGAATCCAATATTTGGTACTCGGCCTCTCCAGAGTTCATAAGGAGTCTTATTATGGAATTTGTTGATGAGAGATCTGTTCTGAGTGAAGCAGGCGGTATGAATGGCTTACGCCAGAAATATTTCGGCAGCCTGGCTTCAGAAATCATGGTCTTACCGGCTTCAATAAGCGTCCTATTCTTTCTCTCAACTACACCATTTTGTTGAGGTGTACCAAAGGCAGAGAAATTATGGTCTATACCATGATCGTCACAATATCGAGCAATACCGTTATTTGTAAATTCGGTTCCATTGTCGATCTCATGTCGACGATATCGCTCTCTCCTTCGAGTCCCGCAGAGCCGAATAACTTGGTGGCAACAGCATACGTGTCATCTTTATTGCTGAAAGCTTCCACCCAAGTATATCGAGAATAATCATCTACTACGACCAGGGTATATCTACTTCCCCCGGGCCTGGTTGTGGGGCCAAATAGATCCATGTGTAACATTTGTAGGCACCTAGAAGTAGACATGCAGGGCTTGGACTCAAAGGAGGATTTGTGTTGTTTTCCCAACTGGCAAGCTCTGCACTTCTTTCCATGATCAGCAGACACTTTTGGAAGACCAGTTGCCAATCCGGAACTGGCAAGCTTGGATATTGATTTGAAATTTAAGTGACTGAGTCTCTTGTGCCATAGCCACGAGTTCTCACTGATGTTCTTAGCTACAAAACAAATATTAGTAACACCAGTAATAGCACTTAAGTCTACTGCATAAATGTTACCTTTTCTTTTGGCAGTGAGAAGAGTTTCATTCGAGGCAATATCTTTTATGTAGCAACTTGATGTAGTGAAAATACATTGCATTCCTCTATCACAGAATTGTGATATGGATAGAAGGTTATGTTTGAGTCCATCCACCAAAGAGACCTTCTGTACAGTAACTGCACCTCTAATGATGGTACCACATCCAATTATTTTACCTCTACCATTGTCACCAAAAACTACAGGAGGACCTGATGCATCAGCAATATCAGCAAGGAGATCAGCACGGCCAGTCATGTGTCTCGAACAGCCACTATCCAAAATCCATACATCTTTGCTAGCATCAGTCGAGGCCATAAAGCATTCCTGCAAGTAAAACATGCTTATGGTCCCCCTTATATACTGGGTCCAAGAGGTTAGTTCCTCTTGGGCAGCCATATCTGGCCGCCACTAGAGGCTTTTGCCACTGTGGGTCCTGAGAGGCTTTTCAAGAGGCATTCATGAGCATGATGACCATAATCCAAACAGTTTTCACATTTCACTTTGCTGATTGACTGAGTAGTCGGCAAGACACCACTAGATTTAGTCATTGCATCATTAGGCTTAGAAGAATCAGCAGGCACGAACGTAGGGTCTTTGTAAGTGTTGGTTTTGCCCTTCTTGCCTTTCTGCTTGCCTTTGCCAGTCACCTTTGGGGGAGACTGATCATTGGCAGCTGAATCAAGATTGGCAATACCAGCTTTGCTGATGCATTTACTTTCAATATCTTCATCCGCAGATTCATTCTCAGCAATCTTAATTCCCTTTTGTACGTACCTGGCTTTCTCCATTTCCTTGTAGTGAGGATACTTCATTGATACAGCATTATATTTTAGCTTAGTATCCTTATGCAATGAGTTAATCGAGTTGTTCTCAGCCTTCTTATCCTTTTTCTCAGTTACAGAGACATTAGTACACTTGCTGCTTCTGGTTTCAAAACCTATCCCATGTTGATCATTTTTAGGAATAGCTTGGCATGCATTAATTGCCATTTTAGCAGCGTTAGGTTTGGAAAAAGTATTAATGGTTTTCATAAGAGAATCATTTCTTTGAGCTAAATCTTTAATCTGTGCTATGTGTACTTTTGCTCTGTTTTTGAGATCCAGGTTTTCAGTTTGAAGCTGATCGAGTTCACTCAGTTTTGTTTTCAAAGAATCAAGTTCAGCTTTGAGTGATTCTCTTTCAGCAGAGATTAAACTGAAATCAACAGTCAATATTTCATGAACACTACTCAACTTTTCATAATCAACAAAAAGTTCATCCATGGTCTCTATCATCTCAGCCTTAGATATCTCAGGAAGAGGGTCAGTCGTGTTTCTTTTGGCTGAGTGATCTTTTGATTCAGGAGAAAAGTTGGGTAGGGATGAAATGGGTTTGGCAAGATTTCTTGAAATACTTGGAAGTTTGGTAAAGGATGGCTTCTTTTCAGAGGATTGTGGAGGACTTGGTTCGGTTGCATGAGAGGCAATGGGTCCACACTGTCCATAAAGTGAGGTTCCAACTTGAATGACTTTGAAACCATAAGGATTGACTGCATTGATTTTGACTTCTTGAAATGAATGTCTTGCTGGTCTTTCTCTCCTTGAAGATGCTCTTGGAGGAGAAGCATTCCGGTGAATAGGAGTAGGTAAATCTAGTGCTATTTCATCATCGGCATCCAGGGCAACAAAGCTTATATCAGCATCTTCATTATCATCGGCAGCGCCTTCACCTTCTGAGTCAGTTTCACACCAGACTGGCATAGCTTTCTCAGTGCTATCATCTGCAACATAGCTTCTGGACTTTGGATGTCTTTGGTTTACCGATTTCCTGACATATTCATATTTTGGTTGGGGACACTTAGATGCAAAATGTCCAGGTTTTCGGCAGTTAAAGCATACCAAGTCTCCTTTGCTGTTCTTTCCGTCAGGAGTGCTGGTAGAAGGCTTATGGTTGCTGGTGGCTCTATGGAAGGGAGTAGTAAATGGTTTATTTTGATTTGGTTTGCTGTCTTTTTGCATTTTCTTGAAGTTTTTGAACTTTCGGTAGTTTCTGGCAAATGCAGCAAATTCCTCTTCTTCCATGAGAGGCTCAGGAGGGTTTTCTAGGGTTTTGCTACAGCAAGGGCTTTGGCATTGATCGATAGGAGGATAAGGAGTAGGCATTTGAGATATCTGAGTCTGTGCTGAGAGAGACATGCATTTGAAGTTTTTGTCGAGAATATTAAGTTTTTGTAGTTCTCTCTCATACAAAAATAGACTAGACACAATATTTTGAATAGAAGTGGTATTTAAATCTCTAGCTTCTCTAAGAACAGTAACCTTAGTATGATATATACTTCCTAAAGCACTTAGAAATCGTATATTCAGATCTTTCATAGTATATACTTTACCAAGAGAAGCACAAAGATTACTTACCTCGCAGAATCGATCATATGCTGTTCTGAGTGATTCGCCATCTGATTTTTTGAAGGATTCGAACTCAGCAATAGCATCATAAAGCCTGTTGTCCTTGGTGCGTGCATCTCCTTCGAAGTATTCAAGGAGCTTGTTCCAGCATTCTTGTGCCGTGTAACACAAGTCAATGAGCTTGTACTGTTTGTCGTCTAAACCACAAGAGATAATGTGGCTGGCTTTCCCATCAAGAGCATAGGTTAACTTGTCTTCGTCAGTCCATTCATCTCTTGGTTTTTCGACCAGAGTTTCCGTAACTTGAACATCTGTTTGTTGTTCATCGTCAGCGTCAGCATGTGCAGTTAGGGGAGTGGAAGGTATTGGTTTGTAGGTGGTTTGAACTTTCAAGGGAGTAATCGGTCCACCTTCCACTACTTTCATTAATCGTTCATCTATGGAGTTCATGTACTTTATCATTCGGGATTTCCAAACACCAAACTCATTGATGTTCAACATCGGTATGGTAGTGATGTTAAACGTCTGCATAATTTTTCCCGCCATGGTATCGGCAATCAAGCTGTGAGGCTTGGAAATTTCTTTCAAAAATGTCAAGCTCTGATACCAATTGTTAGGCCCAATAGGCGAGGAAATAGGCTAGAGGGGGGGGTGAATAGCCTTTTTGCAATTTTAATTAAAATACTTCAATGGTCATAGTCACTGATCAGAAAGTTGTAAGATAATCAGTAAGCACAGCGGAATATCAGTGACTAAGTTTGAACTCACACAAAATCAGCAAGAGATTGTTTAGAGCTTGATTTTAAACACAAAGTATTTATGTAAATCATATATGCAGAGCAACTTGTTTGGTTTAGGGAAATACTTATGATTCAGCAGGATGAACTGATCTGATTTGGTGAGGTGAACTACTGGCAAGATGAAAAATAAAGTAAAGACAAGGACACAGTATTTGGAGAGGTTCACAGCGTGAATGCTGCTACGTCCTCTACCAAGATTGGTCAGATCTTGGATTTTGGGAAAAGTTTACTATCAGTTTATCCTAGTCTATTACAAGTGCCGCCTTGCCGATTACAAGGACTGAATACAAGGATCTACTGATGGATCTTTAAATGAAGAACTGACCAGGTGTTTTTGAGTGGCAAGTTGGACTTATCTCACTCAGGTGTGTGTGTGAATCTCAATCAATGCATTCCAATAATTGTCTAGTTGGAGAATGCTTACAAGGTTGATTGAGAAGTGCACGAGTGTATATCCCTAATAAAGTCTAATGATTTTATGGATTTGAAGACTTGAACACAATCAATGCTTCAAGCACACTCTTCTTCAATGCAATCACCAACCTTCTTTAATGCAAAGAAAGTCTTCTCTATATATACTTGAGGAGAAGGGAGAGAAGAACTAAGAATTCCGTTGAAGGGTAGAATCGGAAAGAGGTTGGTAGGTGAGGATCATTTAATGCCATATCTTTGTAATTAATGCGGGAGATTTGAATAAGACATTTCTGCTATTGTACAGCGGGTAAAAACCCCTTTGTCCCAACCGGTTACCTGCATAAGCAGACAAAGGACAAAGTAGAGCTAAAAGTGGCTCTTGTGTCAGTACCGGCAGAATGGTGTTGGCAGGAAAAATATAACTACTTTTAGCAAACAAGTACGATGAAAGAGATAGAGATGTGACCGTTGTGACTGAGATTTTATTTCAAACGAAAGGAGTCATCCAAACATAAGTCACCTATCTGCTGAAGTATGTTGCTGAAAAGAGTTAACTCCCGCCGATTACAGCAGATCCCACCAGCAGGATAGTATCCTGCAGAACATGCTGAAATAACTGGGAGAGCATCAGTAAGAGATCCAAAAATAAAATCTAATTAAATTAGGGGTCTCTAACTAGCTGAGTGATTGGGATTAAGCAATTCTGAGTCCACATATATTTTGACCCAACAGCATCATTTGCATCTTGGGAATTGTGCATACTTTGAACAGGAAGCCTTCTCAAGGCTAAAAGGTGCCTAAAATGTTCGGGAAACAACCTGAAATTGCAAAGGAGTGGAACCTGGAAAATTGATCCATGCAGTCGTACGGCTCAATCCTCCTTGGATTCCGACCGGCGGCCTCAGTGGCAATTCCACCAGAAAAATTGAGATTAATCTCGCCATCCTTGGCGGCTTCGGGGCTATTCGGTTCCAAGAGGCGGCAGGGCTCCCAGAGAAAAATTTACGTGCCTTAACTGTTGCATTTTCCCTCGTCCTGAAAAATCATTCCTTTAAAACACATTTATGAAAATCTCTGTTTTAACTCAAAAAGGAACATTTTTAGGAGGCCGCACACTACGCGCACCTTATATATCCTGTACACTTTGCACGCACGTCCCTTTAAACCCGGGGTGGTTTTTCAGCTGCAGTTACGGACAGCCTTACGATGCTCCCGGGCGCGCACGGAATCACCCCAAACTCCCCATGGCAGCCAGTGTCGACCAATGCACAGTCCGTGTCACACGTTTCAAAAAACCGTGTCTTTTGGTTGGTTTTTGGTCTAGTCCGTGTCATATAGCCCAGTTGCATATCCCCGTAAAGGTCAAGCCTTGGTCCATAACGGAAGTCAAGATCTTTTGCTCAAGCGAAACTCTGTCGAAATTCCGACAAGGAAAAATCGATAGAATCTTGACTCCGACATTGACTTTGACCTTGACCTGCACGGAATGCGTAAGAGTCGAGACTGAGTCTGTGCCAAAAGTCCAAAGATCTTCCGCACAAGCGGAGCTCTGCCAAAATTCTGACAAAGGAAAAAATGGCGAGATCTTGACTCCGGCGTTGACTTCGACCTTGACCCGCACGGAATGCGTAAGAGTCAAGACCAAGTCCTTGCCAAAAGTCCAAAGATCTTTCGCTCAAGCGAAGCTCTGCCGAAATTCCGACAAGGAAAAATTGGTAAGATCTTGACCCGGCATTGACTTCGATCTTGACTCACGCACGGCGTATGCAACGAAGTTCAATGTGACACTGTGTCATCCGGCTTTTACCGCCCGACCCATGCCTATTATCTTCTCGGACATTACCGAAAAGTCAAAACGTCAATCGCGCAAGCGAAATTCTGCCGAAATTCTGTTAAGGCTGAAAGACGAGACTTTCCCGGTATTGCCTTGACTATAATTCGCATCGCTCGTGCGTTAAAAGTTCCTATGACCCGCTAGACCCATTAGGAGCGTTCTTCTCTCGATCGGTGGGATCCGCGTGCCCTATAGGACCTTCGCCCGGGGCTGTCCACCCTGGGAGGTCGAAATACAGGTGGAATACGAGGGGCTTATAGACGTAGTGACGGAACCCACTGATCCAGGATCTAGAGTAGTTGCGAAAAAGAAGGGCAGAACCCCTTTTCCAACCAAATAGAAATTAATAAAAGACACTGTTTTAAGTAAACTGGAAGATTCTTAATTTGCATATTGCTTGAGCCTTCAGCCTAAACACCTACCCCGAGTCTAAACCTCTCCTATCCCTTTCCCGCAGCGAGAAAGAAGTGGGTGAGAACACCGGGTCAGCGACTTGTTAGCGCAGAATTCTCAGACAGTTCGCCAGAATCCTCAGCTTTGTCAGTCCAGAGAGTCAGAATGGCCGATTTGACAGAGAACAGTACTGGTTTGGGTAACCAGATGACTAGGGAAGAAGAGCTATCCTTAGCCTTGGAAAACAGTCGTAAGGCCCATGAGGAACAGCAAACCATGCTCATTGATGCGCTCCGTCGTCATGGGGTCCAGATAGTGGTAGAGCCCAACGGTTCCCTGGTTATGGTAGAAGATGAGACTCCAGAAGTAACCATCTCAGCTCCCCTAGCCTATAACCAATGCCCTCCTCCATCCACATATGATCCATTGCCAAAGACTGTCCCTTTTCAGTCCTTCCCAATGTCTCAAGCCATCAGGGTCCCGACACCCTCTCCTCCTCAGATAAGACCCAGCTTTGTTCCCTACCAACAGAGAGCAAACGCCACAGCTATCCCCGTAACGCAGCCTCTGCACTACCCCATGGGATTCGTTCCCTCTCCCCAGTATGGGCCGTCCCAGACAATTTCTAGGCCTCAGAATCAATCGAGTGACCTTTTCAATCTATGCCCTTCCACAGCAGATCTTCCACCCCCAACCTTGCCAACAGGATCCCACGAGGCTCCTTTTTCCTACTTCGGCAACTACGAGCCTAATTCCTATGCCTCTGGCCAGCCTCACGGAAACACAGGACCAGGCCAAGTTTACACTTACTTCCCTTCTAAAGATCCCCAAGCCATGGTACCAGCTACCACTGTGTCACCCACTGTCCTGCCACTCAAATCTGATAAGCCTGCTTCGGAATCGAACAATCCTAAACCATCACCTGACCCCAACATGACTTGGTTGATGGAACAAGTTAAGTCCATGCAAGAGAAGTTTGGAGAACTGAGCACCAAAAAGGCAGCATACCAGATCACTGATCCCAGCAAAATTGTCCCTCTTCCTCCAAAATTCCGAATGCCTGAGATTGAAAAGTTCAATGGCACCGATTGTCCCCGGACTCACATTGAAAGCTACCTTCTTGCCATGAGAGCCAAGGATTGTACACATCAGCAAATGGCCGACCATTTTCGCTTGTCATTAAAGGGTTCAGCTCTTAGGTGGTTCCTGCATGTAAAGCCAGAGGCCCGAGCCACCTGGGACCAGATCAAGGAAGCATTCCTGGAAAAGTATAAGGCCAATTTGAATTGGGAAACCAGCAGGAATGACCTACAAGGCACTCTACAGCGCCCAGATGAGCCAGTAAGTGAATTCTACAAGAGATGGAATTGGAAGCTTAGTGAAATGATGACCCCGCTGAATGAAGAGGAACAGATGGAGATCTTTCAATCTTGCTTGAAACCTCAACTAAGGGTCCAAATTGGCAATTACTATTATCCTGACCTTCGGGCAATGGTAAATGCCGGCACCAAGTTTGAAAATGCCTTCAACATGGCCCCAGCCACAGGAACAGCCAACTCCTATCGCTACAAAGCACCAGTTTCAAATGCAACAACTGTTACTATAAAAGGAAAAGAAATGGTTGGCGCTGTCAATTATATTCAGAATGAGATGGTTGGACAAAATTCAAGCCAAGTTGCTGCGAAGCCAAGGCCTCGTTCCTATACTACCGAAGATTTCGGAATGCCACTAGAAAAGGTCTTCGACGGTTTGGTAGCGGAAGGACTCATCAGACCTTTGGAAAACTGGAAACCAAAGAACCCTAGTGTCAGGATGGACGAAACCAAGCACTGCCGCTTTCACAAATATCATGGGCATAACACCAATGATTGCACCTACCTGAAGTTCCTGATCTCTCGCCTGATTGAAGAAGGCAAGCTGGAGCCGCCTCGGGGTCCCAATGTGGTCAAGAATCCTCTTCCTGCTAACAATCAAGTCAACGTGATCGAGTTCGGAGAGACAAATGCAGTCAATGTTGGGAATCCAAAGATCATAGACATCCTGAAATTCAATGTTCCTTATGCTAAATTACAAGGAAAGTGGAAAGATCTGATTAATGCCGCCGCCAGGGAAGGACAGTTTGGACCTATAATATGAACTGATTTCGTTAATGTTGTCAGAGCCCGACCTCTCTTTTATGATATCGAACCAGTGACCATGGTCAAGATTACAGAAGAAAGGCTCACTTATGAAGATTGCGAGTTTGAAGTAAAATAAGCTATGTTAATGAAAGTCTCTTCGGAACCCTTCATCACCCACGATGAGCATAATGTGTTCGTGATGGCTCTTACTATCCCTGAAGATCAGTCCCAACCCCCTGTTTGGGAAAAGGTGGAAAGAAGAGTGAACAAGCCAGAAGACTTTTATGAAGAAAGCTGTCTCTCAGATGCCGAAAGTACAACTGGTCCTACTATCCCGGAGGTACATATGGTGTAAGTGCTCCAATTTGAGTTGTTAGTATTTTCGTTAGAAAATTAACGAAAGTCCTAACATCCCTAACATTTCTAACAATTCCTAACTTTTCTAACAAAGCAAGGGTAAATTAGGGATTGCTATTTAGAGATAAACAAGGGAAAGAATCTTACAAAATGTAAAAAAATGTAAAAACCCGAAAATAGAAATCTGTAAAACACAAACTGGTTGAAAATTTGAATAATATTCCTTTGGTCCAAAGCCTGCAGCAGCATTTAATGAATAGTGCATGATGCTATTCTTATCTGCGCGGATACAATTGAAGTTTTCAAAGGCCTATAAATTGAGCCCCTCAGTCTCAGAAAAACCATGAACAATTCACTCACAGCAAGCACCTTGGCGAAAATACTAGAGAAAACAGTAGGAATTCCTTGAATTGCCACCTTTTTCTTTTGATTATTTTCCCAAATCACACTCACTAAATACTCTCAAATTCAAGCCTCAAACTCAAAAATCAAGGGAAGATAGGTATAACCTCCTTCTCCCTACCCTAAATCTCTCTCATCCATGCATGCATCTCAAACTCTAAAGATGTAATTTGTTTGTTGTCCATCCCTTGCCCTAGATCTAAGAGAATCACCATGGAAGTTCATCTCCATGGATGATCTTCTACAAGGATCAACATTTCTTTCCAAATTGTTTTTACTTACTTGAAAACATTTTCTAAACCTAAAAATCAATTTTCATACAAAAAATCTTGATTTCAAAGTTAAATCTCCCCTTCCCAAGTAAATGAAGTACTTTAAGTCCTAATGTACCCTAAGGATGGCTTGATATAGTAGATCACCACTAAAATGTTTAGTGATCACTAATCAAATCCTAAGGAAATGGGGACAAAGCATGGATGCAAACCCCCTTTAAAATCACATTTTCCTTCTTGAGAATGTTGCTGTCCAGTAGCCTTTCTCTAAGACCTCTGTCCATTGTCTGATTTTTTGGACACAGAAAAACTTGGAAATTTGAGTTAACTACAAAATACTTTTTGTATCCAACATCCATAGGATTCCATAAATATTTTTACTTTATTTTTTTCATGATTATAACTCCCTTTTCCAAATTATTTTCTAAAAGTCAGCCTAGCAGTCTCTGGAAGTCCAGATTTCACATCTGTGATTTCCAGAAGGTTTTGGTCCCTCAAATCATCTCCAATCATAAAAATATTTTGAAGTCACCTTATTTAAGATGTTTTGAACAACTTTCATTCTCTGACTTTCCTCAGATTCTGAAGTTTTAAAGCTCTTAAATCCATTTCAAAATCAAGTGTCCACTGCCTTTTTCATTCTGGCAGAATTGATTTTCAACTTCAAGGAGTCTTTTGAGTACCAAAATTCAACCCTAAAATCATACCAAAAATCATGGGACTTGCTTAATGTCTTAAAAAGAGTTCTCAATTTTTAGTTTCCTCATTTTTCATTTATTTTAACCAAAACACACACACACACACAAATGGTTTCAAATTAGGAAGACTCGTTTTACGAGGCATTCCGGGTGAACCCTAACGTTCTTCCCGGAGTGTAACGTGACCTCCGAACCCAAATCTCTAATCTCGGGCATTTTTCAAAGTTTTGGCCCTTAAAATAAAAATGGCGTGGCGACTCCGTTTTGTTGATTTTCAAAAAAAGAAAAATTCGCGGGTGGGCATCATCACAGTGGCGACTCTGCTGGGGAATAAAAAATGAGCTTTATCTTTTTCAAAAAAAAATCTTTTTTTTTAAAAACAAAAGAAAAGCTTTTGTGGGTCAAACTTTCATCCCGACATTTGAAACCATTTTTATTGTGTGTGTGTGTTGGTTTTGCACATTTCGTGTTGTTTTGACTGTCCCGGAAAATTCGGCATTTTGACTGTCGGAATCATTTTCCTAACTGTTTGAATTTTCGTGCCTATGTGCTTATGTGTTTATTTGCTTTCAAAAAAAAAAATTAAAAAAAAATTTTCAAAAAAAAAAAAATCAAAAAAATAATTCAAAAAAAAAAGAGATTTTCAAAAAAAGATTTTCAAAAAAAAAAAAAAATCATTTTTTGCATGCATTATCCTCTTTAAGACACATAAAAAATTTCTATTTTACTCAGAAAAAGAAGATAGACTGCTTGCACACTACGCGCACTTGGCCTTACACTGCACACTACGTCCTTAACCCGGGGAAATCCCAATAGCAGCCCGATTGGCCTTATTACGCCTCTCGGTGCGAGCACGGGACTACCCAAACATCCCTTGGAGCCTCGTGTCAACCATGCACTTGTCCGTGATACACTTTGTCCGAGACCCGGTTGGTTTTTAGTCTGGTCCGTGTCATGCCCGGTCTGTGTATACACCTTTCCTTTCAAGCCTTAGTCGGCATACCAAGTCTATATCTTTCGGGGACCCTAATCAGTCGAAGTCATGCCAATTTTCCGCCGCAAACTTTGACCAGATATTGACTGGCGCCTTGACTTTGACTTTGACTTTGGCTGGCACAACTTATGCACTGACTCCCGGCATGACACTGAGTCATCAAGGATTAATGATTATTCCATGTCTAATTACGGCCTAACTAACGACGGGTCAAGATCAATTATGGACATTTATCAGTCCAATCCATGCCGACTTTTCGTCGAGCCCTCCGGACATGATCTTGACCTTTGACGTCAGCTTTGTCCGTAATTTACATCGAATGCTCGTTAAGACTAGATTACCCGCCAGACTTTAGGATCGTTTTTCTTTTCGGTCGGTGGGACCTGCTTGCCCTACGGAACCCTTGTTCGAGGTTACAGGTTGAGGGTCCGCAGGCGTAGTGATGGGGCCCACTGATCCAGGAATCAGAGTAGTTTGCGAAAAAGAAGAGCAATCTTTTCCAACCGATTAGGTTAATAAAAGACGTTTTAAGTAAACAAGAACAAATAACTGCATGTTGCATGAGCCCTAAGCCCAAACACCTACCTTTCTCCACTCCCAAACATCTGAACCCTCGTGTCTTTCCCCCCGCAGCTCCTCACAAAGCTTGGTTTCGGGCGCCGGGTCACCGTTTGATCAGTTGGGAAGAGTCAAGCGCATCGTCAGCTTCACCATTTGTTCCGACTCCGGGTTTCAGAATGTCTGCATCAGCTGGTAATGATGGGGACAACATCACTCCGCCTCCCGGGATCCCTTAGACAGATCAACATTGGATCCGGTTGGTAGAACAGATGAGACTGCGACAGGAAGCTCAAATTAATAGCCTTATGGAAGCCATCAGGAGCCATGGTTTGGCTGTCAGTCTCAATCCCGATGACACTTTTACCATAAAGAATGAAGAAAGTCCTACTCCCACTCTCAATCGTCCCGGGATACCACCCTCGGCTTCCTATGCCACCACCGCAGGAACTCCCGCCCGTCGACTTACGGGTCGGCCTAGCTCCCAAACGTAAGTTCAAAGCTCCACCATCCCAACAGCAGTCAAGGATGGATCAGTTCGGTATGCCTCAGCAACCGTCGGGCATCCCCTCTCAAGATGATACCGGTCCTGCAAACATCAGTAGAGAGAATGAAGATTGGGGAACAACGGAGGAAATGTGGTTAGCCATCAGGGCTCTTGAGGAACGCCAGAATAAATAGCAGGCCTGGATCGAAGAAGCCACACGTCATTTCGGAACATTGGCAATCCCCCAACTGACTGGGGCTCCTCTAAAGGACAAATATGTGCCTCGTCGCCCTCATTACTCGGCAGAATCCAACCATTTGCTTCCTGGTGAGCCCAACAGTAAATCTCCCCAGACTGGTTCAACTCAGAGTCATTCTAGCACAGCTCAACCCGAGGTCCCAAATCCACCACCAGTTGCCGAGCACATTTGGTGGGATATCTGTGACTGCCCCGATTGCCTCGAAAGGGACTATCAAGATTGGATAAGCGAGGACCGCCCACCTAAGAAGAAGAAAGCTTCCTCCCAGCAGAAATTGAAAGAAAGGTTCGAAGCCGGTGATACCAGTGTGGGTACACTCGGAGAGCCATCCGGAAGATTCGATTACTACGTGCTCTACTCCAGCCAGTCCTCCCTTCCTCCAGACCATGCCGCTCTAGAACAAACAGGGGTTAGAAGGCCGAAAAGTCCTGCTGACAACAGAGTTCAGACCTTGGGACACAAGAGTACCTCAGATCTGGGTAATTTCACTGCCAGCCAGAAGCCTAATCCCCTGCGGAATCAGCCAAGGTTCAATTTGTCCAACTTCCGATCACGTACCGGCAAAGAAAGATCAAAGCCAGTCTGGCACTCGCACTCCAATCAATGTCTGACTAAGGGTGGCAAACCGCACAAACAGCCTCAACACAGCCTTGAAGCCTCAGCAAAAGCTCTACCTCGCAAAAGAAAGACAGGAAACGGATGGCTTGATGACTCTCCTTCTCCGGATAGAGACCAAATCTATGATCCCCTGATATATGGTAGTATGATCACCTTCTGCGACGAAGACCTGCCAAGAGACGCCTCCGGGCACAATGAAGCCCTGTACATCACTCTCCGGCTCAACACCATATCACTCCCCGGGGTATTGGTGGACAACGGATCAGCCTTTAACATCCTTCCCCTCAGCATGATGCGGGCCCTACGCATCAAAGAAAGGCACATGATCCCATCTATCTAGACTGTCAAGGCCTACGATGGCACGTCTCGTCCTATCCTGGGGACGGTGACTCTGGAGCTCTGGTTCGAAACCCAAATGGTGCCAGCGAAATTCCATGTAATGGATATTCAGTCTGAATTCACAGCTCTATTGGGACGCCCTTGGCTACATCACATGAAAGCCATAGCTTCCACTCTCCATCAATGCGTCAAGTTCATTAACCGTCAGGGAGACCTCGAAGTCATCCGAGGGGAAAGTTTCCTCATAGGGAACGAAGCCGAGACAGCAGTCAAGCGTGCCCGCAGCCAGAGACTGGGGCTACCTCCTTCAAATCAACCAAGGGACCATCGGGGCAAGTCTCATCAGAATCCCTCAGAGTCCAGTGATGCTAACTATGTCAGCGTACTTGAACAAGCAGATCCTGAAGCAGTCCGATACATCAAGTTCAATTGCCGTTTCCAACACTTGGGGGTAGACTGGAAAGAAACACTGAGCATCGCCATGATGCAGGCACATAAACCCCCAGTCCCCAATCGAAGATTTATCAGCATTCTTCAAGTCAACTCTGCGGCCCAAACCATGCAAGGAAATCTTTGTGATAAAAGTCAACGAGCACCGTCATACTCGTATTGAATGCATGACAGTTGTGTGGGATGTCTTACAAGAGGGATTACCCACCAAACCCTTCCTCTCGAGTATGGGGCATGAGGTTTTCTTAGCAGCTCCAGCAGCACAACAAGGTTCAAGATGCCCTTATGTCTGGATTGAGCAACCAAACGACAACAAATCAGGACTCTCCGGGGTCGAGGATGCAGCGTATCCGCAAGCAGATCCTTACATTCATATGCTCAATTTTGAGAATGGCACCAGTCCCGATGAGGAAGTTATCAAGCTTGCCACTGTGGTCCCGACTGTCCAAGAAGGCCCAAAGCCTGAGTTTGAGCTGACGATGCCGAAAGCCAAAGCCACAGAAGTCTTTTCAGATGATTGGGATGGTTCGATTATGCAGCAGTTATTCGGAGAAGAGGTTCAGGTGCCAGACCTGATTGATTTCGGTTCAGTCAAAGAGATGATAGCCATGATTGAGAAAGGAGAACAGCGCGAATCCCGAGTCGTGAGGCCCCTGACAGCAATGCCATTGAAGAATTGGGAAATCCTCTCGGGTCCGGCCGCAACCAAGGAGGAAATGATCACCAAGCTTGGATTGGTCCCCCGTCCCCTTGTGTCAACCTATGTAAAGTCCTCAAAGTCTCTCATCATTGAGTTCGAGTCTCTCGAGTCGTCCGATGGCCTTATGCCTGAAGACTACGAAGTTGTAGCCAATGCTGTATTCCCCTTTGTTCTTAATGAAATGACGGACCTTTCTGAGTATCCCCAGATTGCCACTCTAACTAATGATAAATTAACTAATAACCTAAAAACAGTTAATAATGATTCATTAGATAAAGAACACATTAAATGAACAATATATTAAAGAAATCTTTAAGCAGGTTGTTCGGAAAGAGGAAAATCGAGCCCAAGCTGCCGAAGAGGTTTTGACGAGTGTGAATTTGGGAACTGTAGAAGAGCCTAAAGAGACGCATATTGGTAGTTTCTTTGAAGGGACCGAAAAGGATACTCTGATTGAGTAGCTAAGAGAATTTGTGGATGTGTTTGCATGGTCCTATAAGGATATGCCAGGCCTCGACCCTTCCATAGTTGAACACCGGATACCGCTCGACCCGGAAGTCAAGCCAGTAAAGCAAAAATTGAGAAGAATTAAGCCCGAATGGTCTCTACAGTTGAAAGAGGAGATTGAAAAAATGCTCAGAGCAGGGTTCATCAGGGTGATTGAATATCCGACATGGCTTTCCAACATAGTGACAGTGACCAAGGCCAACGGGAAGATCCGATGCTGCGTGGACTTCAGAGATCTGAACAAGGCTAGTCCAAAAGATGATTTCCCCCTACCCAACATTGACATGCTCGTGGATACCACGGCCAATTATGAGGTTAAATCATTCATTGACGGTTTTGCCGGCTACAACCAAATCAAAATGGCGGAGGAAGACCAAGCCAAGACAGCCTTCACGACCCCTTGGGGCACGTACTGCTACACGGTTATGCCATTCGGACTAAAGAACGCCGGGGATACCTACCAGAGGGCGGCTACAGCCTTGTTCCATGACATGATCCACAAAGAAATTGAGGTCTATGTGGACGATATGATAATACATTCCAAAGGATCCGATGGCCAACACTTCGCTGATCTGAGAAAATTCTTCGGCCGCCTCCGAGACCACAGCATGAGACTCAATCCGGCCAAGTGCACCTTCGGTGTAAGACGAGGCAAGGTGCTAGGATATATGGTGACGGAACGGGGAATTGAAGTAGATCCCCATAAAATCAAGGCCATAGTTGAAATGAAGCCACCACGGACGCTCACAGAAGTAAAATCCTTCATGGGAAGACTGCAATACATAAGTCGTTTTGTAAATCAGCTGACCTCGATCTGCGAGCCAATCTTCAAGTTGATGAGGAAAAGCGTCTGCACGGAATGGACTCCAGAATGCCAGATCCTTTTGAAAAAATCAAGGCATACCTTGTGAATCCCCCGATTCTTTGCCCACCACATCAGCAAAAGCCACTATTGCTATATCTAACTGTCACGAATACAGCAATTGGGGCTATGCTAGCTCAAGAGAAGAAAGATTCCAAGGTCGAAAATGCCATCTATTTCGTGAGCAGAAAGCTTTAAGGAAGCGAGCTCAATTATTCTGCTTGTGAAAAGACTTGCGCGGGCCTGGTCTGGGTAGTGGGAAAATTAAAGCACTACATGCAGTCTCACCCGATACATCTGGTCTCAAAATTGGACCCCATCAAATATTTGTTCGACAAGCCTTCCATCTCCTCGAGGTTGGCAAAGTGGTCGTTCTTTGTGGCTTAATACGACATCACTTATGTGACAAGAAAATCCGTGAAAGGGCGAGTAATGGCGAAGCAAATTGGCCGACTTCCCAAGTAATGAGTCCCGAGGACCTGAGCCCTAATTCCCCGATGACGGAATCTTTGCTCTAGAAGGAGAAAATCGTTGGCAGCTCTTCTTTGACGGGGCATCAAACAAAAAGGGAAATGGGATAGGAATGCTTCTGGTCGATCCTACTGACGAGCACACTCCCATAGTGGTAAAGTTAAATTTTGAGGTTACCAACAATGCTGCTGAATATGAAGCTTGCATAGCCGGGTTGGAGGCCGCTCTCGAAAGAAATATCAAAGAATTAGAAGTGTACGGTGACTCCGCCTCATCATCAACCAGTGTCTCTAACGTATGGAAGACCGTGGACCCAGTCCGCAGAAATATCACACTTACATGGAAGAGCTAGTAACCCGGTTCAAGGAGATCGCCTTTCATTACCCGCCCAGTGGATCGCAATGCATTCGCAGATGCTCGGCAACACTAGCCTCTCTCGTTGAAATACCCGAAGGAAAGTCTGTCAAGCCATTCGTAGTCGGGAGAAGAGAAAACCCCACTTATTGCTTTGAAATCGAGACTGAGGCCGAACCGGCCAATGATCCATGGTATACCCAGATCTATCAAGACTTGAAGAACGGCAAAGCCTCTTTCAAAATGAAGATGGGGAATATAAAGAGGGAATCAAGGCAAAAAGCCTCTCGACCCCTGAAACGACTCGCCTCCCACTATGTCCTTTTGGGAGATATGCCGTGCAAAAAGCGTTATCAAGGCCCTCCTGCGGTGTATCGACAAGCAAGAGGCTACCGAACTCATGAAAGAAATACATGGTGGTACCCGCGGCCCCCACATGAATGCTCGGGCTCTAATGCAAATCATACCGAGAATGGGGTACTTTTGGATCTCCATAGAAACCGATTGCATCCGGTCGCCGTAAGCCGCGACAAATGCCGCGGTACTCGAACCTCAACCACTTTCCTCCACACGAGATCTACCGCATGACAACCCCTTAGCCTTTCGTCACTTGGGGAATTGATGTCATAGGCAAAATCACACCATCAGCAAAGAACGGCCACGAGTTCGCCCCGGTAGCAAAGTGGATTATTTCACCAAATGGGTCGAAGCCAAGTACTACAAAGTCCTCAACTCAAAGAAAGTAGCACTCTTCATCAAAGAAAACATCATATGCAGATACGGGTTGCCGGCCGAAATCATCTCGTATAATGGATCCCACTTTGAAGGGGAATGCGACAGCCGCTGGCGTAATTCAATAACCCGTCACAAGTCATCTCCCACAGGCCCCAAACTAACGGAGCCGTTGAAGCAGCAAACAAGACTTTGAAAAACATCATTCGGAAAATGGCTGTCCGAGGCAGAGATTGGCCTGACAAGCTTCACCTTGCTCTCTGGGGATACAGAACATCCGTTAGAACTGCAACCGGGGAGACACCGTTTGCTCTCACATATGGAATGGAAGCCGTGCTCCCGGTTGAGCTAGAGATTCCCTCACTCCGCATGCTGTTAGAAAGTCAGATCAATGAGGTCGAATGGCTCCAGAGTCGCCATGATGAATTGGCCCTGCTAGATGAACGCCGATTGAGAGCCATGGAACATATCCGAGCTTACCAAGGAAGAATGGCCAGAGCCTTCGATAAGAAAGTAAAACATCGGGAGATCAGGGAAGGTGACCTCGTTTTGAAAGAGAAGCCCCCAGTCCGCATTAACCCGCTTGGCAAATGGAAGCCTGTCTGGGTCGGACCATATGTCGTTCAGAAAATCTTCTCCGGAGGAGCCATGCAACTCGCAGACCTCGACGGAAACCCTTTCGTACACCCAGTGAATGGCGACAAGCTGCGCAGATACTACGCGTGAAATACCGAGTCATCTCCAAAAAATAATAATAATAATAAAAAAAGAGTGCTAAAAGAGTAATGCCCAACTAGGTTGAAAACCCGAAAGGGCGGCCTAGGTAAAAGACAGGGTTGCACTACAGAAAAAAAAAAAAAAAAAAAAAAAAAAACAAAACAAAAAATATATATAAAAAAAGGAGTGCTAAAAGAGTAATACCCAACTAGGTTGAAAACTCGAAAGGGCGGCCTAGGTAAAAGACAGAGTTGCACCAAGAAAAAAAAAACAACAAACAACAAAAAAAAAAAACAAATTAACCGAGTCGAACTAATGAGACCTCGAGCCCTTTGGTCCAAGAGAAACGTAGGCAGCCGGAAACGGTTCGGTCTAAAATACAAATAAAAGTCATACTTTGTCATCAACACATTGATCAAGCCATGAAGGCGTTTTGAAAAACTCTAAAGCAATTCACCTATTCATTACAGTTAAAAACTTTTTGATGAGTCTAAGCTCGGTTCACTCCTACGACTTACAACCTGCTAAAAGAAACTAAAATGCCTAACAAATGTGCTTGCTACAACAAGGGATACTCAGAAACCTCAAAGTCACTCCAAGCCGCTTGTACTGGCTTCTCCCCTCTTCCTTCCTCCTCTTCGGGTCTTTTTCCTCTGAACAGGAAAAATGTCAGTCTTCCTCCTACCGAGCTCTGGTGTAGGAACAGGATCTATCAAACTAGCATCTGTCAGGGCCTTAGTAGCCCTAGCCTCGTCTCTCATCTCCTGTAGCCGAGCCGGCAACATAGGAATCCTCCCCTCCTGTCTCTTGACATAAGCCTCCGCTCCTATCATAAGGATTGGCTCTTGCCTCGGCCCTCCTCCTCTCAGAAACCGTCATATCTTCCACACGAACAATGGCCTCACGCCGTCTCAAAATAGCCACCTGAGTCTCCCCCAAATGCCTCTCGTACCAATCCAAGTACCAAGTGGTCAGAAACACGTGCCCTGGACGCCTGAGGATAACCCTAGAAACCACCACCCTGGTGGCTATGTCCTCAAAGCCCTCCAAAGGAGCCTGCTCCAAGCCAAACTGTCTCCGAACCAGAGCCGGAATATAAAAACTGGACCGAGAAAGCACCGGAAGCATAACCACATGAGACCCTTCCTGAAGCACTCTCCGAGTCTCTACCCGCCAGTGAGGCACCAACCATCTGATATCCTCAGTACCGCGACAAGCCATCCAGTACTCCCATGAGCCCCGATCATCAAGATCCACAAGAACCCCTCTCCCGGAAAAAGTCCAAGGCTCGACCGCACGTAAGTCTCGCGAAGAACCCCTGTGCGCTCCATCGCCCACATAGTCAAAAGAAACGTGGCCGCCCCGCGCATATACCGCCTCCCGTAGCCAACCCGTCAAGAGCATGAAGCGGTCTCTCCTGTGATCAAGCGGCACAACATCCCGACCCAAACGACAAATAACAACTACATCCAAAGAAAGCCCGGTGACAAATCCCAAAGGAGTAAACCATAAACAAAGTCCCAAACATGCAGAGTGCAAAAGCATCCCAATATGCATCATCAATCAAGCCTAAACCCCTAAATCTATCAGGAAGACCGGAAATGTCAAAATGATCGGGACCACGAATCATACCTTGTGCTTCCTCCGGGGAAAGATGAAGAAGGTTGCACAACCTATCAACAAAGGAAGCTCCTCCGGGCAAAGGAATCGCAATCTCCTCCACCTCGGGACCACCAAGCAAAGCTCGGAATTCTTCAACAGTCGGGACCATCTCATTGTAGGAAAAGCAAAAGACATGCCTTCTAGTATCCCAAAATGAAGCGGAGGCCCTCAAAAGCTCATAATCCGGAACCAATTCTTTGAGAGACCACAAGCATTTTATCTTGTACCTTTCTTCAAAAAACGACCTCCTCTCGTGCATGATCTCCCGGGACCACTCTTTGAACTTGTTGAAGAAAGAAATTTGGGATTCCTGGGACAATTTTGATGGAATTTTCTTGAAGTTTTCCATGGCTTTTTCTCTCCTTCTCCCCGAAAATGGCTATTTGAACAGGTAGTTGGAGTGGGTGTTTGAATTAAAAGAGGGGAAAACCAGATCCAAAACAAAAATTAAATGCAAGTGTCAGACCTCAGCCTTATCCGCGCGGACAGGATTGAGTATCATCCCCATCCGCGCGGACAGGAATGTTACCATCAGAAAAAAAATATGCAGCAGTTTTAACTGCTGCACCGCGGAGAAATATATCATCCCAGCCGCTCGAAACCTGCACAAAGCCTGCCCAAAACAGTTCATATACCAAACATTCACACCCCTGCCAAAAAATCGGGCTCATGCAACATCCACATGCATAATAAATAAAAGAAAAGAAAAGAAAGTAAGTAATCCTAGATTATTACATCCCAAAAAAAAAGAGAAAATGTGCATGAAAAATAAATTGTATCTATCTGAAACAACCAAATCACTCATCAGAATCATCGGAGGCTAGCGCCTTCCCCCATTCCCTCTTGCGACTCGTGCCTATATCCTCTGCAGCCATGAACATCCCGAGCTCGGGGTCGTCATCCTCGTCTCCAGAAAGAGGCTCGTCTGGACCAGTGGGTACGCCATGATAGGGTAGGCCGAGATCTGCGAAAAAGTCATACCCGAACGTGAACGCGTCGGATCCCTGGCCCTGTGAAGATGATCCGCCCTGGTGCCAGACGTTCCCCTGTCCATGTAAATCCCCGAGAATGACATGATCTGGAGACAGCTCCATGCTAGGATCTATGAAAGGAGAAGGGGGAGTGTCTGCGGAATGCTCAGAATGAATAGGGAAGGGCTCTCGCTCTACTGGCGCCGGCTGTGCTCGTCTCTCCCTGCCCCGAGCGGCCCCACAAGGGACGAGCCGCTTGATGAACCTTTTGCCCCCAATCACCTGCCGCACCAGCTTCTCGACAACCGTGGCCGAAAACTGCACAAAAACAAGGGCATTAGAAGTGGTTGAAGCTAAAAAAAAAGAAGAAGAAGAGACAGAAGCGATAAAAAGACATACCCGCATATCCGGACGAGGCCGGAATGCTCTAGGGGCCCTCTCAGGGATAGGAATCTGCACTCTCAATCTCACCCCATCCTGGACGTATGAAAAATCTGACCGAGGGTACCGTACGACCAAAATCCCCTCCCTCTCGAGCACCTGGGGCATCCTCAGCCTCTCCAGCACAAATGTCGAATACGGCACGTCCGTCACAAACCCGGAGAAGTGCTGGCCGCCCCGGTAAAAAGCCCAAGTCTCCGAACCCTCGGTCGGGCTCATCATGTCCGCAGGGGGCTCCATAGGTGCCAGCAAAGGTGCACTGTCGCCATGCTGGTGCGTCACCCTCTCCCCCAAGTAATACACATCGCAGGACAACCCCCTCAAGATCCTCCGCTCCACAGTCCATCTCTCCGCACCCTTCAGCTGCTCCACGTCAAAACGGCCCCAGGGGTAGAACCTCATCCTCTCATCTGTCTCTGCTCTCATAAGGGGATGACACTCCTTGTACTTGAGGGTCGTGCGCCCTCGAGCACCCCTCTTCTCCCGAGCCTGTCTAACCCAGGAAAGCATAGCCGGATAGGCCCCAATATGCTCCGCCGGCTGCCGCCACATCCTAATGTCAAAGAACTCCAGAGCCCACACCTGCGAAAGGAAAAGATTTCATCAGCTAAGAGGAACAGTACATGCAGAAAAGAAAAGAAAAGGTAAAAGCTTGTACCTCCAGAGGAAACTCAAAGCACGAAAGGGAGCTCACAGCCTTCCGGCTGTACCTGTCCAGAGCAAAGTAAAGCTCTGCTAACCCGGCCTCCCCCCATACCACCTCTCCAGCTCTCTCCACATCCGCGTCCGTCCCGCGCAAAGCAAACACGCCCCCTCGGCATGTCTAAACAACGTACTCAAAAAGCGAACCACGTAAAAGACCTAGCACCGTCAAGAAGAATCCTCTCATCACCCGCCTCATACCTCGCCATGCTCTCCACAATCTTCCCTTGAACCACCGCATACTCCATCCCCATCCCCTTCTTGGGAATGGGGACAAAACCTAAAAGATCCTGCAACTCCCTGTCACTGTAGCCATCCCGCCACTCAATGCTACGTCCCTTAAAGGACAAACCCGTGATCGCAGCGTAGTCAGAAGGAGTAACTGTAGCCTCGCCCCAAAAGAAGTGGAAGGTATGGGTCACGTCCCACCAATGCTCCGCCAAAGCAAAAGTCAAGCCCTTGCTCTTCGGCAACTTCACCAACCCCCTCAAGCACTCAATAAACTCGTACAAACCCGTCTCAATGATAATCTGCCTCGGACTCATCATCGCCCCCCTACCCAAGATCGGAAGCTGATCCCATAGGCTAATCACGGCCTCAACTGATCCGCGAGTCTTCAGCTTATTCAGCTGATCCCGCACAAACCGATCACCACCCTGAAAAAAAAAAAAACGAAGAAGAAGATGTCAATAAACAGTTGCATTTGCATACATAAGCATAAAGTTTTGTAAAAAAAAATTCGGCAGCATAACGGCATACAATGGACTCAGCCCCATTTTTCTCGCACAAAAGAAAAGGTTTTCAACAATCACCATTCATCATTCATTCATACACAAAGGGACATGTCAACAGAAGCAAAACTCCGTCCCGTTTTTCATAAAATAGCACACATAAACAATTTTTCACATTCATTCATTCATAAGGAGTCGACAGAAGCAAAACTCCGTCCCATCTTTCAAAAAACCCTATTTTTGCAAAAATGCACGCATGAATAATTCTTTACATTCATAAAAACATCATCTCATTGCAAAAATCCTACATTCAACAAAAAAAAGGGTCCGTCCCGGATTCGGCAAAATTTTCGTCACCTCATATTTCAAAAATGGCAAATTGGCCATTCTTTTTTCAAACAAAATGCATATTTGGGTTACCCATATACTCAATACAACATGCAAATCATCAAATTCAAATTTCAAGGCCAAGAAGCATGATTTTCGAATTTTCAAAAAAAAAGAGAAAAAATCAATTTCGAATAAATTCAAAAGGAATGAATGGATTCGAGATATACCGTGCGAAGATCCGGATCAGTCGACCAATGCTGCCACATATCTGGGTAGGGTTCCTCCGCAATCGATTGCGAAAGTGAGTAATGCCTCCTCATCCTAACAAGCTCTAACCTCCTCTCCGCAATCGGACCACGCCCTTGACCTTGAATAGCGGCTTCCCCGTGTTCCATGGCTCAAGAATCGAAGAAAATCGAGAGATTTCGAAGCTTCTTTGGGCAATAATGGCGGATTTTCGCCTTCTCTCTCCTCTCTCTCATAAAACTGAAAAAGTTGTGAAGAGGAAGAAGAAAGGCCTCAGCCTTTTAAAAACCAGTTTGAATTTCACTCCTGTCCGCGCGGACAAGAATGAAGGGATAAAATTCCCATTTTGCCCTTTAAAAATCCAAGACTCTGCAGTTTGATCCCAGACTTAATAGGGATATCCAGAAGTTAACCAAAGGTCATTTTCCTTCCAAAAACTTAATGGAGGTCATCCAAGGTTAGTTTCTCACACACTAAAATCCCCGGCAGTAAAACGTAAGTCCGATTTCTCCAACGAAAGTTAACGGAATCCCGTTTCTTTCCTCATTTTCATCCCCGGCAGTAAAACGTAAGTCCAATTTTTCTAACGAAAGTTAACGGAATCCCGTTTCTTTCCTCATTTTCATCCTCGGCAGTAAAACGTAAGTTCGATTTCTCCAACGAAAGTTAATGAAATCCCGTTTCTTTCCTCGATTCCCTCCCAGCAGCTTTCGAACTACGTATGGGCTTGATTCCCCATTCGGGATACGTAGGTAGCCTACCATAGGTCCAGCCACTCGACCAATACGGTCACCCTCTTTCCCGGCAGCAAACGTAAGACCGATCCCTTCAAATGAAGTCCACCAAAGGACCATCAATCCCAAATCTTCAAGGTCCGAGGCACCTAAAACGCCATCATCAAGGTCCGAGGCACCTAAAATGCCATCATCAAGGCCCGAGGCACCTAAAACGCCATCATCAAGGTCCGAGGCACCTAAAACGCCATCATCAAGGCCCGAGGCACCTAAAATGCCATCATCAAGGTTTGAGGCACCTAAAACGTCATCATTAAGGTCCGAGGCACCTAAAAGGCCATCATCAAGGCTTGAGGCACCTAAAACGCCATCATCAAGGTCCGAGGCACCTAAAACGCCATCATCAAGGTCCAAGGCACCTAAAATGCCATCATCAAGGTTCGAGGCACCTAAAACGCCATCATCAAGGTCCGAGGCACCTAAAACGCCATCTTTAAGGTCCGAGGCACCTAAAACGCCATCATCAAGGTCCGAGGCACCTAAAACGCCATCTTTAAGGTTCGAGGCACCTAAAACGCCATCTTTAAGGTCTGAGGCACCTAAAACGCCACCTTCAAGGTCTGAGGCACCTAAAATGCCATCTTCAAGGCTCGAGGCACCTAAAATGCCATCATCAAGGTCCGAGGCACCTAAAACGCCATCTTTAAGGTCTAAGGCACCTAAAACGCCATCATCAAGGTTCGAGGCACCTAAAACGCCATCTTTAAGGTCTGAGGCACCTAAAACGCCATCATCAAGGTCCGAGGCACCTAAAATGCCATCTTTAAGGCCCGAGGCACCTAAAACGCCATCATCAAGGTTTGAGGCACCTAAACGCCATCATCAAGGGCCGAGACACCTAAAACGCCATCATCAAGGTCCGAGGCACCTAAAACGCCATCATCAAGGTTCGAGGCACCTAAAACGCCATCACCAGGTTGACATCCTAAAACAGTCACTCTAGGGTCGACGTCTGAAGATAGTCGAAAGACCCGAACTACGACTGGCTTGATTCCTCTTAAGGATACGTAGGTAGCCTATCATTAGGTTCAGCCATCAGACCAAAATGGTCATTCCTTTCTCGAGCGGTCCGATCAAAATGGTCACCCTCTTCTCCCCAGCAGATTGGGACCTCACTTTTATCGACGACCCCACTTCCTTCAAAAGTGCCGTCGCCGAGGGGCTACTGTAAGTGTCCCAATCTGAACCGCCAATGTTCCTTCAGCCCAATTTAACGACTTCCATGTCGAATAAACAGCTAAGGGCATTTTGGTCATTTCCTAAGGCAATTTAACAAGAAAGGGCCTTAAAGGAATATCAAAAATAGGTTAAAAACCGGTTGGGAAGAGTCATTTCCAAGAAATTGACCAACTTTACATTAAATGCAAGCAGCCAAAACTGCTTTCTGCAGAGTCAGGCATGCCTACACTCTCGTCCGCGCGGACAGGAATGAGACTCAGTCTCGTCCGCGCGGATATCTTTGTAACCTAAGATCTGCCTATAAATACAATCATTTTCTCTCAGTTTAACAAGGCTAACCATTCAAACCCTACTGTTATATTGGAAAAATATCCAGAAAACAGCTTATACACCAAACAAAAACACAAAATCCCAACACAAATCTTGATCAAATTCAAGCCCCAAACACAAATCCAAGGAAGATAGGGTACAACCACTGATAAACCCTCCTTCTCCTTACCTTAATCTCCCACATCCATGCATACATCTCACATTTTAAAGATGTAACTTGTTCATATACTTGTTCTTCATTTCTTGCCCTAGATCTAAGAGGATCTCCATGGATCTCATTTCCATGGATGATTCTCTATAAGGATCAACATTTCTTTTAATTTGTTGTCTTTCTTCTTATATCAACTAGTAGTTACTTGATCTCTTGACCTAAAGTGTGGTCACCTTGGAGTTCATCTCCATGGATGATCACACTAAATGGTCCATATTCTTACTTTCACTTTCTTTTTGTGTTATTGGTGCTTGTTTGACCTAAAATGTAGTCATCTTGGACTAAATTCCCATGGATGACCATTTTAAAAGGTCTAAATTGTCTTTGCTTCCTTAAAAATATTTTTCCTAACCTAAGATCTTCACCTTGGAACAATTTCCATGGATGAAGATCATAAAGGTTCCTAGGTTACAAAAAGGGTGAAGTTGATACATTGAGTTTAAAGATTTCAAGGATGATCATCTTAATGACCACCTTAGAAATTCACTCTAAAGTTGAAACATCCTTAATCTAAAATCAATTTTCATACATTAACCTTTGTTTTATGTTAAATCTCCCCATCCTAAGCAAATGAAATGCTTTCAAGTCCTAATGTACCCTAAGGATTGCTTGATATAGTAGATCACCACTAATCATGTTTAAGTGATCACTAATTAAAGCCTAAGGAAAGTGGGGACAAGCATGAATGCAAATCCCAAAAATGTTTTTTTTAACACTTTCAGTTGCAAAAACTCCAGTTCTGATTCTGTAACTCCAGTTTACATTCTGGAATTTACAGAATCAAACTGAAAAGCTGCAAAAAAAGAATATTACTGTCCCATCCGCGCGGACAGGAATGAACCTCGCTCTGATCCACGCGGACAAGAATGCAAGGGACATACATTTTGTTTTTTCAGTCATTTTTCACTCACAGAAGCACATTGTTTTGGTAAACTTCAGTCCAGTCCAGTCAAAACTTCATTTTAAGAAATTTTTTTTTGCAAAACACACACACACACACAAAAATGGTTTTAAATTAGGAAGACTCATTTTACGAGGCATTCCGGGTGAACCCTAACGTTCTTCCCGAAATGTAACGTGACCTCCGAACCCATTTTCTCTAATTTTGGGCATTTTTCAAAGTTTTGGCTCTTAAACTAAAAACGGCGTGGCGACTCCGTTTGATTTTTCAAAAAAATGAAAATCGTGGCATCATCACACTTTGATAAACAACTCAAATAACTAAGTCCTAAAATTTAGGGATTTGATTTTCAAAAACCATATGGACATGGTATATTTGTTGTGTTTATTATTTTTATTTTTATTTTCATTTTTTTATATATACTTAAAAAATTGAAAATTAAAAAATCTGAAAATTCAAAATTCAAAAAATTCAATATATATATATATATATATATATATATATATATATATATATTTCAAAATAGTGGCCGGTTATTTTATTTTGTGTGAGGAGATTGTACTTGATTTTTTTTGTGGCTAGAAATTAGGGAGGTTAGATAAATATTTAATGTGATTATTTTTAGTGGCTAAAAAATAGGGAAGGTTAATTAGAGATAAATCAGTAAGTGGGATAAGTCTTGTCAAAATTAAAATCCTAACTTAATTCCTAATTTTACTCACTCTCTCTCTCTCTCTCTCTCTCTCTAAAAGCCAACGCCTCATCCTTCTCTCTCTTCACGGTAAATATCCCCCTCCGTCACCGTTTCTCTCTCTCTCAAACCTTTCAAAAATCAAAACCTTCCAAAATTCCAAAACCTTCCTAAACCCTAACCATGACAACCCCGTCCAAGAAGCAATCCGCCCCTTTGGAGGTCTCTCCGGGCGTTGGTTCATACGATCCTAGTCTAATGGACACTTCGACCACCTCTCTTAATGTGTCTCCGGCAATGACTGTCACGAACCGAAACATAGTCACCATTTTATTCACGTATTGGGCACGTGGAGCGGGGCCGTAGCATTTTATTGGTTGCATTTTTTCAATAAGTGGGATTTTTATATGTTAGTTTTAACATTTTAATAAATTATTTGACATCTCAGTTATGTTAATAAATTGTGTGATGTTTTAAGTGTGTTAATAAATTAATTTTAATTACTTAATGTCTAAATGGAATAAAAAGGAATTTTGTAGTAAAGTAATAATATTGAAAATATTAATTAAAAAGCTTTAGAAATATGGAGGGGCTAGAGGGTAACATTAATTTTATATATATCCCTTTTCCTTCCATGAATTGGGGAAGATCATTTTCCAGGGGTGTGAAGGCGTGAGAGAGAGAGAGAGAGAATTGGAGAGGAAGAGAGAAATAAAGAAAAATACTTTCTCCGTTTCAAAATATTTTCCAAAAATTCTAGAAAATCAACTGTCAGTTCGATTTATGATCCGTCTGCGGCAAAGCGATCAGGAAGGCGAGGAGAACGTTTAGAGCCGATCAGATCGTCTTTCCGTTTCGACATATTTTTAGGTGAGTTATTATGATTTCTTTCGATAACTGTCCATTTAATATTTAATGTTGATATTATGATGAGATAAATGATCTGTGGTATTTTTGGCAACTTATTGGGTCTTGAAAGTGAATAAATATTGTGGTTGTAATGAATAGTGTAATGGATTGGGTAAAAATTGATATTATGGTATAATAAAGGATTTTAGTTATTTAAGTAAATTATTGAGATTTTTGAATAAAGGAAAAATAATTTGGACATAGATGATTAATTGGGTTTGGAAGGTTGGAAAGGGGTTTAATTGGAAGTATGTGTTATTGTTTGGGGTTTATTATATGAAGTTATTTAAGTTGTAAAATTGTGGTTATATGTGTTATATGATGTTGTTATTACCCTATAAATGATTATTGATGAAATTGATAAATTGATTGGCTTTTGAAATGATTTTGGAAGTAAGTAGGAAAAAGGGTGTAAAATGGTTATATGACATGGAGGAAAATTGGGGCATTGAATTGGGAACTTATAATAAAGTTAGTTAAGGTTGTATAAATAGTGTTGGGATAATTGGAATGAAAATAATATGGTGGTTAAATATATATATATTATATGGTATTGGAAAGGTATAGGATCTTGACTTGAAGTTTAAAATGGTATATGGAATATTTTGGTATGTTGTCATGGCTTAGTGAAGGGAACTGAATGGTGCTACACTGTGTTTTTAATATTATTTGAATATGTTGGATCATTTGGCTTGGCTTGGAACGGATGAGAAATGGCTAGTGGTAGATTAGTAGGTAAAGAGGGAACTTATGGTTGGGTGTGAGATTTGAATGAGATGGAAAATATGATATAGAGTATGGTTGTGGTTTGTAAGTGGTATGGGTACTGATTTTGGTTTGTTTGGGCATAGCTTAGTAAGTGAAAAATGAATTTTGGCCTTGGTTGGGAACTGATGTTTAACATCAGCAACAATTCTGATGTTCGGCACGACTCGTGCCCTGGAGCACGAGTCGTGACCTTCATTGGAGACTCGTGATCCCTAGTCGTGATAATCTAAGTAATCGTGCAGGGGTTGAGTGTTTGACTTTTGGTAGGCTTCTCAAGAACTTAACTAGAAACTTAACAGAAAAAGATAACGGAGATTAAAAGAACAAGAAAAACAAGTCGAGTCTTGTATTAAATACAATCTCCGTAAGAAGTTATTGCCCCGCACAGGTGCTTACGGTTTATATGGCAATCTTCTAGTAAGATAAAACGACTTACAAGTAAATGATAGGAGCACTCCAAATCAATTACTCTAACGAACAACACTTTGTTTTGAATTTTGGACTTTGAAGGATTGAATGCAACAATATGCAATGATTTAGGTATGATAATCTATCTTACTAGAGGGTAGGAAGGGTAGAAATACAGTATGAGTGAATTGAAATTCGAAGGGGGAAGTATTTAAAGGGAGTCAAAAGGTTTTGTGCCTTTTCCCATGAAAAGGTGCAACATTTCGAAACAGCACAGAGGGCACGACTCGTGCCCCTTGGCACGAATCGTGACCACGACTCGTTCCTGGATGTCCCACTCATTCTGATCAGTTTAGAGCCAAGGTCCATTAATGTCCATTCGTGCTCACGACTCGTGCTCAGAGTCCCCACTCGTTCTGATCAGTTTGAGCCAAAAACTCATCACCCAAAAACACTGTTCAAACCCAATTTGATCCAAACGATCAAATTGACCCTTTTAACCAACTTTGTTAAGTTACAAAAGATATTTGTCATTAATTCTCATTCACCCTAAATGGTTTTGAGATATTCAATGATTTTAGTAATCTACAACAAATGTAGAATACAATTTGTAACTAGTTCCGTTAACACATAACGAACTTCCGTTAGAAACTAGATCAACATTAAGTTAAACTTAACTTTCCTTTATCCATTTCCAACAATCCCCCACATGAATGACAGTTAATGCATGTATGCAATTTCGTCCAAAGTTCCGGCGAACTATTATTACATCGGGATAGATAGCTTGTGGCCTTGAATCTTCCCTAGTGAAATATTATCGGATATACTAGCCATTTGGTAGCGAGTCGCTTTGAACCAGTGACTGTCGGATGTATACCAAGACAATAATACTCACATAATAACAGTTCTAACAATTGTTGTTCTCACGTTTTGTCCATTTTGGCCCTGGACCGTATCTCATTCATAAGCGTTCATTTAGAGGCGGCCTGATTACCTCTCGCTTATATAGGTGATTCTCACTATAAGGAGTATCATGCACTACTCCACCCGTAGGTATAGAAATCATTAAAAGTTTTCTCAACTTATCCTTACCACTGCTGCATGTGCTTGTACTTGGATGTTCTGGGAATGAGTATTCAACATCTCCAGGTTAATAAACCGAGTTGTTGTTTCCAAGTAACTCTACTAGAACTTATAACTTGGTTATCTCATTGAACCAAGGGCCTGGGATCTCCATTTCTCAAGGTTGAGTGTCCGCTATAAGTTCTTTTGTTGTGGGTTTTAAACCCATTCCCCTTAACAGTTTATACAGTTGATCTCGATTTATATCTTTGGTAAACGGATCCGCTAAGTTATCACATGACTTTACATAATCAATAGTGATAACGCCATTCTTGATCAACTATTTAATGGTATTGTGTCTATGACGAATATGTCTAGACTTACCATGATGTTCTACACCTTTTCCTATTTCTCATTGTCGTCACAATGCCTTAGGTCATGTAGACACAAACTTATTCCACAAAGGAATATCTTTCAAGACCATTCAGATTCCTTATTGAATCGAGTTGTTCAAGTTGTCTTGGAAGTTTGAAACCGTTGCTCCATTTATTGTGATATGTAATCATAATAATATCTTTAAGTATTCCAAGTACTTTGACCATCCTTAGTGATTTATTACAATGATCTCTGTACCGATCCGACTTCCCAAGTATTCAGTATCTCTAAGTGGTTTGACCTCCTTAGAGTCTACCTTTCAGGAATCTATCTTACAGAGATTAGTTCTCAAGATTCTACTTAAACTTTCAAAGTACTTTTTCAAGATAATGGGATTGAGATAGGATTATTCCTTCTGATGTTCTAGAAATCTTTATTTCTAATATGACATCGGCTAATCCCATATCTTTCTTGTCAAAGTTCTTCTTTATCATGTCTTTGGTATTCATGATCAATCATGACTACCATTGTTATCCACGTAAGGACAGACTATTAACAAATGATTCAGATGTTCCTTTAATGTATGTAGACACATTTGTCACATTCATTAATCTTAAATCCATTTGATAACATAGTTCTATCGAACTTCTCATGCCACTGTTTAGTTGCTTGTTTTAGTTCATATGAATACACAAGTAGATCCAACACGGTTGTGCGACTTAAAATGCTCTGTTGTGTCAATGGGGATATCTTGCATGAATCATAATGTCCTTTTTGACACTAGCCCTGGCTTATACTTATCAACAGATCCATAGGCTTTATACTTTCTTTTAAGAATCCATTTGCAACCTAATGGTTTGCAACTTGGAGGGAGATCTACCACTTCCCAAGTATTATTAAGCATTATGGATTTTGTCTCATTGTTAATAGCCTCTTTCCAGAACGAACTATCCGGACCAGCTAACGCTTCCTTAACATTCTTGATTCGTTTTCCAACATAAATGATAGAAAATCAGGACCAAAAGACTTTTCCACTCTTGCCCTTTTACTACGTCTAAGTCCTTCATCTTTAACTTGAGATGGACCGTTTGTAGATTCATATGTTCTCTTTTGAGAATTTACCTTATTTCCTGTCCTTAGCAGGAAAGATATTTTTCAAAGAATACTGCATTCCTTGATTCTATTGTCTGTAGAGACTACCTTTCAAGATCCTTTTATCAAGAAAAGTACTTTTCACTCTTTAGACTAGACCTCTTGAAAATTCTTCTTATTGTTTTTAAGAGTCTAACATTTAAAGGTTTCATCCTTGGCACTTCTAGTTTTGCAACCCAACGGTTCGCATAGGAAGATCAACCATCTTCCAAAATAGAATAAGATGCACTATTAACTGTTACCAAATAGAACCAAAAGAATTAGTAACTTTTGTCCTCCAACTACATCTTGGTTCTTCTTCTTATTAAGAAGACCACCACAATTTCTATAAATTTCCTATCATTTCAAGGAAGTATATTCTCAAAGAATATAAAGTGTCTTGCTTAAGTATTTCTACTTTAGCCAAATACCCCCACATTTGAGGTATTTATAAAACGGCTTATGAATATTTCATAATTCGTCATCATTGAATATTTCCATTCTAAGGATCCATTTGTAACCCAATGGTTAGCATTATGGAGGAAGATCAAATAACTTCCAAATATATGATGATCCATTCTTTTAACTGTTAACAGTTTAACAGTTTCTGTTAATACTAGAAGTTCATATCAATAGAACTTATGTATTTAGCTTGTACCCCCACACTTGAGGTGTACCTCCACATATCAAATATTTTATGAATATCCTAATTCATATTTAATATTTTCCTTTTATGTGAAGTCATTTAATTGTAATAACCATGTTGTTTCATGACAACATAGTCATAACTATGTTCAAGTGAGGTCTCTTCAACCTTGGTCTCTTCAATCATTTGATTTCGAAGAATACCGTATTGCCAATGGAAACGTAATCCATGGTTTTGGATCCTATCTTAACCTCTTTAGGTTTAGATATTTCTACCTTTGCTAGGTATACCCACATAAGACGGAACTTATCAATAAGGAGTTCACCATCTCCTTAAAAGTTCTATCTTTCCTTTTTCTGTGATTCAATTGATTTGAGTGTGTAAGAAGCATTCGTTTGATAAATAAGTGTCAGCGTCCCAATAATTATTTTTCAAACGGTACTACATACTAACCACCTCTATCACTACGAAATTCTTAATTGTTAATTAAGATGAATCACAAACCTTATTGTTTACATAAAACTTTAAGGTTTTACTTTTACTTTTCCAAAAGATGAACTTTGCATTATCAAATGCAATCATTAATAGAAGTAATGAACTATCTATTTACTATTTCTAGTTTGAACTAATTTCTACAAAAGAAATACAATTGATTTGCGAATCAAACTTCATCTTAGGTAGTAATTTTAAACTCTGTTCTAAAAGACCCCGCCTGAGGGCGCCTAGGCCCCACCTAGGCGCTAGGCCCCTCTCCAACGCCTAGTTCTAAGCCCCGCCTAGGTCCTGACTAATCCCGACTAATCCCGATTAGTCCCCGCCTAGGCGCTAGGCCCGGCTCCGCCGCCTAGCATCCGCCTAGCGCTTTTTAGAACCTTGATTTTAAATTAACTCGTCGACTTAGTGAATTTAAATTTACACAACCTAATTGAACACGCCATAATAATTGGAACAATTCAAACCAAGTAAATAAAATTTAAAATTTTATTCTTCGCACTTAGGCGGATAAAACATTTATAATTCAAGTTAAGGAGTCCTTCAACAAGGTACCCTTTACTAACACAATAACCACATTTGGTCAGTTCAAACTTATCCCGATAGACTAAGTTGCTCGAAGTTCAATGGAACATTTCTATCTTCATTCACATTGGCTTGAAGAGGGTTTCCACCTTGGTTGTTGATTCTAGGATGTCGACATTCCCTAGCCATATGCCCGGGTTTGCCGCAATTAAAACAACTACCTTTGACCTTCTTGGCGGTCCTCTTCACTTTCCCGGTGTTCTTTCTCTTGATTCCGGTACTTGTTTCCACCAAGTTCACTTGCGGTCTTTTAGTCACAATACACATAGTATTGTGCATCTCGAGAAAATCCCAAAGTTCTCTCGCGGTCTTTATGCCACAACACACCTTGTATTGTGCATAATCCAAGCCATTAAGAATATAATTGCGACACAAGAAATCGCTGTGATTCCATGTATCCAAATCATTCTTTGCTTTGTATTCATCCTCGTCGGATATCAATGGTGGATATTTCCAAAGAAATTGCACCAATTTTAATGTTGTCAAATAGACCAACATTTTCTGTTGCCACCTCTTAAAGTTCATCCCGATAAGAATACCCGGTCTTTCCGCATGTACGAACACATGAGACAGAGGGAGAGCATTATGAGGTGCAACCCTTGAGGTTGTACCAGAAGGAGGTTTCTTACCATGAACCGAGTGAGATGGTGTAGTAGCGGGTGCAACATTGTTGAACGCAACGTCACCTTGAGAAGGAGGCATTACATTCCCTTGACTAGAAGCGGTGGTGTCTTTCTCGGTTGCCATCTTGAAGATCTTGAAGAAGCGACAAATAACTTCTTACGATTGTTGGACTTTTGGTAGGCTTCTCAAGAACTTAACTAGAAACTTAACAGAAAAAGATAACGGAGATTGAAAGAACAAGAAAAACAAGTCGAGTCTTGTATTAAATACAATCTCCGTAAGAAGTTATTGCCCCGCACAGGTGCTTACGGTTTATATGGCAATCTTCTAGTAAGATAAAACGACTTACAAGTAAATGATAGGAGCACTCCAAATCAATTACTCTAACGAACAACACTTTGTTTTGAATTTTGGACTTTGAAGGATTGAATGCAACAATATGCAATGATTTGGGTATGATAATCTATCTTACTAAAGGGTAGGAAGGGTAGAAATACAGTATGAGTGAATTGAAATTCGGAGGGGGGAGTATTTAAAGGGAGTCAAAAGATTTTGTGCCTTTTCCCATGAAAAGGTGCAACATTTCGAAACAGCACAGAGGGCACGACTCGTGCCCCTTGGCACGAGTCGTGACCACGACTCGTTCCTGGATGTCCCACTCGTTTTGATCAGTTTAGAGCCAAGGTCCATTAATGTCCATTCATGCTCACGACTCGTGCTCAGAGTTCCCACTCGTTCTGATCAGTTTGAGCCAAAAACTCATCACCCAAAAACACTGTTCAAACCCAATTTGATCCAAACGATCAAATTGACCCTTTTAACCAACTTTGTTAAGTTACAAAAGATATTTGTCATTAATTCTCATTCACCCTAAATGGTTTTGAGATATTCAATGATTTTAGTAATCTACAACAAATGTAGAATACAATTTGTAACTAGTTCCGTTAACACATAACGAACTTCCGTTAGAAACTAGATCAACGTTAAGTTAAACTTAACTTTCCGTTATCCATTTCCAACATTGAGCACGAGTCGTGCGATGTAGCACGAGTCGTGCCCAGAAATGATTTAAAGTATGAATTTCAGACAACTGAGAGCCTAAGCAATTTAGTGTGGATTTGGTACTTCTTTAACTATTATACTAGTAGAACCTTAATACTTCACAACCATGTTTTACTTGGGCAAAACGGATATTGGGAAAGGCTTTAATTATTGACTTGAAATTGGTTGAGAGGAAATTGTGGAACTTAAACCAAAGTTAATAAAAAAAAAACTTGGTAAATGATTATGAAACCTTTATAGGGAGTGTTTAATAGTGCAACACGGAGTTCTCGGGCTTACTAGATTTACTTTGTGCCATATGTAATTAATTATACATGGTTATTGATTTATTTAGTGCATGAAATAAATGTTGCACTTCTCCATTAGTTGAACAGGAGGATTAATATCCTGTTGCTGAATTGTTGTTATTTAAGACTATTAAATTACATGTTGCATGATTCCAGTTGATTGAGTATGAATACCATATGTGGATTATATTGACTCATTAGTGTTTATATATATATGTTACACTAATTGAGACTTAAACATGAGTAATTGTACCATGATATATGTGTTGAACATGAGTAATTGTGTCATGTTATATACTGTTATCCCAATGTGTGGACGTGATTTCAAATAACTGTATGTGCTTGAATGTGTATATAAATATTTCCAAGAGGATGTATATAAATATTCCCAAGAGGATGTATATAAATATTCCCAAGAGGATGTATATAAACATGTATTCCCTAGAGGATGTTTTCCCTAGAGGATGTTTTCCCAAGAGGATGTTTTTCCAAGAGGATGTGTTCCCAAGAGGATGTAATGTGTTTACGGTATTCAAATTATGACGTGAAACAACTTGTTTATGTGTTGCATTTTATATGATATATTGCTGCATGCATAATAACTTGCTGAGATTATTTCTCACCCCTTCTCCCTTTAATTTTTTTTAGATTCAGCTGAGACAGGTAGACCAGACCGGTGAGGCCGGGGAGGAGTTCGGACCGTCTTATGGGTGTCAGGGTATGTGTACTGTTTGGGAGTTGGGAATAAGTGTGGTTAATATTAAATTGAGAAAAAGAAATATGTATAAAGTTTTATAAATATTTATATGAAATGTTGTAAATTAAAACAGGTTATAGTTTGGTTTTCAAAAGTTTATTCCACTCTTAAATTATTTAAATGAAAAGTTTTAATTAATTAGGTGGTGGTTTGGGGACTCTCCAGCTGGGACACGAGTTTATAGGTCCCGGGGTTGGGGAGGTCCTCACAGTTGGTATCAGAGCTAGGGTTAGAAGTCAAGGGTAGAAGTTTAGTTTAAGGGGAAGTGTGTGATACCTGACGACGAGTGTTTAGTGTAAGAATTTGTTCAATGGCAGAAAATAGTAATGACCAACCAAGAGATCAAGGAATTGTGAGCAAAATGGAGAGATATATTCCTCCGCAGTTATTAGGGGTATATTACCTGTCTCAGTAATAGGGGTAATACTTTTATGGATCCCCGTTCGCTTCATTATTATGTGGCATTGTAATTCTGCTTTTATTTGCATTATTTGCTTCAGAGTTGCCTTATGTGCTAGAGGTATCTACTCCTATGGGAGAGTACCTCGAATCATACTTGATTAACATGGTAGTCGTGATTATGTGGGCATGTATTGCCAATGGATGTGGTAGATATACCAATCCGTGATTTATTGTTATACTTGACCGGAATTGGTTAAGTAGTTGTTGTGTTTTGGGAGGACTGTCGCAAGAAGCGAGTCTCCTTATCTATGGTGGAATTGCCTCTGTGTTTGGTTGAGGCGGATAAGTTATTAATTGATATTTATGTCATATATGCATTAAATGTCAATAAGTATAGTTTAAATAATATGAGAGTTAAATGGGATTATGTACTAGAAGTGAGTAAAAGTCACCTGAATTACCTCATGTAATGTTGGTAAAAGAATTGGTAAAGTGTTTTTATCAAAATAGTGCATGCCGCCAGTTAGGAAGATAGAATTCCTTATGGATTTAAAGACAGCCCATACCCAAAACACCTTATAGAAGGGCATTGGTTGTGTTGTAAATATGATGAGTAGAATTTTAAAACCCGATTTTGATATTTTAGTGGTCAGCTTGATGGATGTTAGAATTTGTGATTGTCATGTACGTGTCAATCGGGAGGTTTTGGGTTGTGTTCCTATACAGAATGGGGAAAGCAGTAGCTTATGCTTTGAGGGAATCAGAGTGGCGCAGCGGAAGCGTGGAATGGATTACGACTATTTTGCGTTACTTAAGTGGAAACATCCTTTATATGAAGTTAACTTTGAGATTGGCACTAATTACAAGAATTGAAGTATTTATTTTATCAGAAGAGATTTAACAACAGGTAGAGAAATTGTTGGAAGTATTCAAAGAACATAATTGCGTTATTACATAACATCCGAGAAGACTACGGTGGTTGCAGATGCTATTAGCCGAAAGGCTTTATTATCAATGTTGCTATTCTGTGAGTTGCAAGAAGAGATGTTAACTGCGAACATTCAAGCTGCACCTATCCGGTATGAATATCCTATGGAAGTTCAACCAATGACTCTAAATTGAGGGAATTATATGATCGTTTCAAGATGAAAGAACTGAGGATGTTGTACTGAATGCTGATGGAATATTAACCTTTAATGACAAAATGGGTGTACCTATATTCATAAGAGAATAAGAGACATTTTAGAGGAAGATCATAAATCCAGAATTGCGATGTATTCAAGACATTTGAGGATGTATCAAGCACTGAAGAAGGGTTAGAAGAATGAGGATAAGAAGACATTGTGATGGATTTTATAACGGGACTACCCACGACATTGAAGATATGAGACGCCTTCGAGTAATAGTGGATATATTGATCAGAGTTGGCTCATTTATACCAAGTGGAATAAAATTAAAAAAAGGGAAAGTTAACCTAATAGTATGGGCGAGCGAGTTGGTCGATTCTACGGAGTATTAATCACTATATTATATCAGATCAAGATGCGAGATTCATATTGCGGTTGTGGGAAGATTGAGTACGAGACCTTGGGATTTCCAGATGCCTTCAAATTTACGTTATATCTCCAGATGGATTGGGCAAACAGGCCGAGAGAACTATCCAGAACCTTGAGAATGTGTGATGTGTGTATCCGATGGATTTTCATTAATTTTGAGAAGTTTGTGTAACCTTAGTTGAAGTGCATATATCAGAAGTGATCAGTCCAGTGTTGAAGTGACGCCATATGAAGCATTGCATGGGAGGAAGAGTTTTCATGATCCTTTCCCTTATATTGAGTTTTTCAACCGAGACTATTCTTGTTGATGTGACTTATGTGAAAGAGCCATTGAGTGGTATTAGAATCAAATCCGGGAATGGGAATCTAGAGTATTCGGGTTGTGTAAATTTGGGGAATAATCATACTATTGAGAACCACTTGGGTTTCGGGAATCCGAAAGGTGTGAGAAAAATGTGTGATCATTTGAGTAGTTAAGTAAGTGTGTTTAAAAAAAAAAAAAAAATTCGGGACGAATTTTTCTTAAGGGGGAGTGAGTGTCACGACCCGAAACATAGGCACCATTTTATTCACGTATTGGGCACGTGGAGCGGGGCCGTAGCATTTTATTGGTTGCATTTTTTCAATAAGTGGGATTTTTATATGTTAGTTTTAACATTTTAATAAATTATTTGACATCTCAGTTATGTTAATAAATTGTGTGATGTTTTAAGTGTGTTAATAAATTAATTTTAATTACTTAATGTCTAAATGGAATAAAAAAATTTTTATAGTAAAGTAATAATATTGAAAATATTAATTAAAAAGCTTTACAAATATGGAGGGGCTAGAGGGTAACATTTGTTTTATATATATCCCTTTTCCTTCCTTGAATTGGGGAAGATCATTTTCCAGGCGTGTGAAAGGCGTGAGAGAGAGAGAGAGAGAGAGAGAATTGGAGAGGAAGAGAGAAAGAAAGAAAAATACTTCCTCCGTTTCAAAATATTTTTCAAAAATTCTAGAAAATCGACCGTCAGTCCGATTTACGATCCGTCTGCGGCAAAGCGATCAGGAAGGCGAGGAGAACGTTTAGAGCCGATCAGATCGTCTTTCTGTTTCGACATATTTTTAGGTGAGTTATTATGATTTCTTTCGATAACTGTCCATTTAATATTTAATGTTGATATTATGATGAGATAAATGATCTGTGATATTTTTGGCAACTTATTGGGTCTTGAAAGTGAATAAATCTTGTGGTTGTAATGAATAGTGTAATGGATTGGGTAAAAAATGATATTATGGTATAATAAAGGATTTTGATTATTTTAGTAAATTATTGGGATTTTTGAATAAAGGAAAAATAGTTTGGACATAGATGATTAATTGGGTTTGGAAGGTTGGAAAGGGGTTTAATTGGAAGTATGTGTTATTGTTTGGGGTTTAATATATGAAGTTATCTAAGTTGTAAAATTGTGGTTATATGTGATATATGATGTTGTTATTACCCTATAAATGATTATTGATGAAATTGATAAATTGATTGGCTTTTGAAATGATTTTGAAAGTAAGTAGAAAAAAGGGTGTAAAATGGTTATATGACATGGAGAAAAATTGGGGCATTGAATTGGGAACTTATAATAAAGTTAGTTAAGGTTGTATAAATAGTGTTGGGATAATTGGAATGAAAATAATATGGTGGTTAAATATATATATATTATATAGTATTGGGAAGGTATAGGATCTTGACTTGAAGTTTAAAATGGTATATGGAATGTTTTGGTATGTTGTCATGGCTTAGTGAAGGGAACTGAATGGTGCTACAATGTGTTTTTAATATTATTTGAATATGTTGGATCATTTGGCTTGGCTTGGAACGGATGAGAAATGGTTAGTGGTAGATTAGTAGGTAAAGAGGGAACTTATGGTTGGGTGTGAGATTTGAATGAGATGGGAAATATGATATAGAGTATGGTTGTGGTTTGTAAGTGGTATGGGTATTGATTTTGGTTTGTTTGGGCATAGCTTAGTAAGTGAAAAATGAATTTTGGCCTTGGTTGGGAACTGATGTTTAACATCAGCAACAATTCTGATGTTGGGCACGACTCGTGCCCTGGAGCACGAGTCGTGACCTTCATTGGAGACTCGTGATCCCTAGTCGTGATAATCTAAGTAGTCGTGCAGGGGTTGAGCACGAGTCGTGCGATGTAGCACGAGTCGTGCCCAGAAATGATTTAAAGTATGAATTTCAGACAACTGAGAACCTAAGCAATTTAGTGTGGATTTGGTACTTCTTTAACTATTATACTAGTAGAACATTAATACTTCACAACCATGTTTTACTTGGGCAAAACGGATATTGGGAAAGGCTTTAATTATTGGCTTGAAATTGGTTGAGAGGAAATTGTGGAACTTGAACCAAAGTTAATAAAAAAAACTTGGTAAATGATTATGAAACCTTTATAGGGAGTGTTTAATAGTGCGAAACGGATATCTCGGGCTTACTAGATTTACTTTGTGCCATATGTAATTAATTATACATGGTTATTGATTTATTTAGTGCATGAAATAAATGTTGCACTTCTCTATTAGTTGAACAGGAGGATTAATACCCTGTAGCTGAATTGTTGTTATTTAAGACTGTTAAATTACATGTTGCATGATTCCAGTTGATTGAGTATGAATACCATATGTGGATTATATTGACTCATTAGTGTTTATATATATATGTTACACTAATTGAGACTTAAACATGAGTAATTGTACCATGATATATGTGTTGAACATGAGTAATTGTGTCATGTTATTTACTGTTATCCCAATGTGTGGAAGTGATTTCAAGTAACTGTATGTGCTTGAATGTGTATATAAATATTCCCAAGAGGATGTATATAAATATTCCCAAGAGGATGTATATAAATATTCCCAAGAGGATGTATATAAACATGTATTCCCTAGAGGATGTTTTCCCAAGAGGATGTTTTTCCAAGAGGATGTTTTCCCAAGATGATGTTTTCCCAAGAGGGTGTGTTCCCAAGAGGATGTAATGTGTTTACGGTATTCAAATTATGACGTGAAACAACTTGTTTATGTGTTGCATTTTATATGATATATTGTTGCATGCATAATAACTTGCTGAGATTCTTTCTCACCCCTTCTCCCTTTAATTTTTTTTAGATTCAGCTGAGACAGGTAGACCAGACCGGTGAGGCCGGGGAGGATTTCAGACCGTCTTATGGGTGTCAGGGTATGTGTGTAGCGTTGTGAGAAAGAAATTCTGATTCTTTTTCATTTTTATGAGTCGCCACCTATATTATTTGATTGGAAACATAGAAAAACCATTTGAAAGAGATTTGAGTTCGGGGCTTAGGTTATGAAATGGGTAGGTTTAGAAGGCATCCATTTCACCCAATCCGGAGATCGGTCTTGCTAAAGAAAAGAGAGGTTTTTCAAAAGAAGAAGTAAAAAACGAATCCAAATACTACAAATAAAGGTCCATTTGACGAGGTCAAACGGAATGTAGAATCGATTGCTTCGAGACCATCTCCATGATTTGGAGAGGCTCTAGGCCGATCCTAGATTCTATGGACTTATACCACTCTAACAATCAATTAGAAGGAAGATTAGGAATTACCTTGCGCGAGGTGATTTGGGCAGAGTTTCGACTCAAGTTTAGAGTCGACCCTTCACACGGACAGAGCTTCGCCTTGGTCCTTGATTTGGAGGTTGATGCTTGTTTATCAACAAGGTTGACAAACAAACTATGAGGTGAGTTTTAGGGTGATTTTGAGGGATTCTTTCAGGGAAAGAAAACGACAAAATGTGTGTGTGTTGTGTAAATTCGCGGTTTGGGATTTTCGACCTCCGACCTCTTGAGCCTTGGAAGTCACCAAGTATTTATAGAGGTTGGATATGAAGAAGTGGAGAGTTAAAACCCTATCAGATGGTTCTAGACCTCCTCTCCCATTGGTTGGCCGGAGAGATAAAGTTTTATCCCGGAAAGAGGTTGAAATCGACGAGGGAAGCGCCAAATGCCTCGCAATCTGCAGAGGAGATATCTCGCGCGAGACACGCCATCTCGCGGCGAGATATTGCTCCCGTGGACGCTTTTGTCCTTTCCTCGTTATCTCGTATGCAGTTTAGTCCCAAACTAACGGTAGTTAGTCAAAACTTTAACGAAACATGACAAAATGGTGGATTTCTACTTCTTGACTCAAACCGACTTAGAGTGGTATAAGTATGATCCGATGTGTTCAGAATGGGGTGTCTACAGAGCCCCTCGGCGACAAGTCTTATGAAAGATGTCATGTCGACGATAGAAAAGACATCATTCTGAACATCGAGATGGTCGTGCCGCACGGCTGCCTACGTATCTCTATCGGAGAATCAGACCATAACGTAGTTCGACTCCAAAACACGAAAAGGTTGCTTTAGGTATTTTGAAAATCATTTGAAAATTGCGAAGATTTTGTTTTTGAAAAGGTAAATTCATACTGAGGAATCAAATCAAGACCCAATTACGAATATACTGTCTCGTGCGAAGATTCGCCCGTGCGGGGCTCCGAACCTGCGGGAAATATGTTAGAAAACAAAGGCTTACCTGTCCGGCCCTCTGAGTCCTGTCGGTTTTGTGACGATTCGCCTTTCTGGGCTCCGAATCGGGCTTTTTTTTTTGCTGTTGGGGATGACGATTCACCTGTTTGGGCGTTGAATCGGGCTTTTTGATGACGATCCACCTGTTTTGGCGTTGGACCGGGCTTTTTTGATGACGATCCACCTGTCTGGGCATTGGACCGGGCTTTTTCTTTGATGACGATCCACCTGTTTGGGCGTTGGACCGGGCTTTTTCTTTGATGACGATCCACCTGTTTGGGCGTTGGACCGAGCTTTTCTGATGACGATCCACCTGTCTGGGCGTTGGACCGAGCTTTTAATGTGATGATTCACCTTTCTGGGCTCTGAATCATGTGGATTGAGTTGATCTTTGGACCACTCGGTTCTCGGGCGACTGGTGCCGTACCAGGCGATTGTGCGCATGTCACGTTTGACTCGTTCTGTGACTTGCGGTACCGGTTTTTCCACGTTTCCTTGCTAGTTTATCATTTCCAAGGGTAAATATGTCAAAATTTTGAACTTTGACGTTGCGTAGACGCTTATTGTCGAGGACAATTTTGTCCTTTTCCAGAAGGTTTATCTCGCGGCGGGATAAGATATACCGCGCGAGATATGTACTGTCGGGGCATATAAACAGCAGCTCTAGCTCATTTTGAAAATATCCTCTTCAAAATTTCCCTCCCTAGCTCGAGCCAAGGTTGCCTTTTCTGTGGTTTTTCGTGGATTTGCTTGGAGATTCTTCCCCCCAATCCATTCTCAATCCCTCCTTCCTCCATAATCCATGGCTCAAGAACAAAGGAAACCGATTTTGGGTAGCTATTTGCTAGGGAAGGATTACCCTCGCGATGATCTTACCTTTGATAGGCACGCCCACATCTCTACCGCTGTCCGGGAGGGCTTGGTAAGAGTTTCTTCCTCACCTCTTGTTTCTTGTATTGCATTGATTTGAATCCCCTTTCCCTTGAATTCAAAAATTCCCTCAATGGCCTTTGTTCATGTTTGTGCTTAGAACTAGGTTCCCCTTGCATGCTTTAATTTTGTGCATTTCTTTGGATGTTTGTTGTTGCATTGTGTGCGTATGAGCCTCCTACACATCATGGATTATAGGAGAGGTTGATTTGGATTATGATTGACATCCTTGGGCAAGCTTTTCTTGTACGCACGCCAAGTGTTCGATGAAATGCCTCAATGAAAAATTTTCTTCTATTTCATTGATTTCTTGACATGGAATGATTTCTAATGTTGCCCTCTCTGTTTTTCCTCTGTTTTGCAGTCGTATAAGCCAATTAAGAACTGTCGTGGGAGTCCGAAAATGGCTAAGGAGGTGTGGGACAAGATCAAGGATCTTGATGGCGTTCGGGATATGGTGGCCCAAACGGGTCTTCTGACTTTTGTTGACAATCTTCGGGGAATAAGGCGGACCCCCCAAGTTCTCCAGGCTATTCGGGAGAGGTGGTGGGACACTACCCACACCATTCACTTGCGCTTCGGGGAAGCGACTATGACCCCGACTGACTTTCTGGCCATCACGGGATTGGAATTTATTGGCGATCCCCTGCCGAAGTTTCCGAATTATAAGCCCGCGAATCCAGCCGCGTGGAGGCAGTTGATTGGTTTCCCCCCTAACAAGGTCAAGGGGTTTGCTGCTGAGTTGACTCCCCTCCGGCGTCAGATTGAGGAGTATGCTGAGAAGCCAAATATGCATACTGATCGGTTGGTGAGGGGTGCCCTCTGGTATATCCTTTCTGAGACTATTTTTGCGAACCACTCTGCTACGGCCCGTCTTTCTCTGTTGCGTTTGTTGGTTGATCTGGATGAGGTGAGCGGCTATGACCGGGGCTCACGGATCGGGCCCAGCCTTCGCTACCACGCCATGGATGAGGCGTGTAGGCATACCAAGGATACTGTCGGGGTATTCTTATGCAGGGAGGTATGCTCTTTGATTACGTTTATGTTTTCCTCGTCTCGTATGCTCTATCTCGTGTTCCCTACCGAACTGCTCCGTTTTCTTGTGCGAGATATGGGGCTATCTGTCCTTGGGTGTATAGGTTTGAGTTGGAGAGCCGGGCCCCTTTGTTTCCGGATATCAGGAGGTGGAGCCACCCGAATCGGACCGTTGATGAGGAGGAGGACCAGGATTGGACTTTGACGGTGGCGGAGGCGCGGGCCATGCCGACACCTTTGAGTATGAGAGGCTGGGCCTATATCCTTGGACCCTGTTGGAGCGAGAGGTACATCGTGCTTGGGATGCTACCGGGATGCAGAGGATGCTGGCATCTTTGGAGGGAGATACCATGTATCTCGGTGAGCGGAGTCTTCCCAGCATGGCCTGGGTAGACTATCATACTGGTGCCGGCGGATCCGCCGAGGTCGATGTATCCCACCCACTCTATTCCGGAGGATGATTATGCTAGTCTTTTGGTGGGTGATGCGGCGACGGCTTGCGTGATCCCCGGGGCTTCTTATGCGGAGTTTCTGCCTCGGTTGATGGGTCCCCTCCTGAAATTACCCGGGATCCGGCTCGCGCGCGGAGCCCCGGCATTTCGCATTCGTCGCTGTTCGGGAAGTCGCCCGGATCCGAGAGGCAGCACAATCGCGCCCCGGCATCTGGCTTATTCCGTTTTAGCGTTGCGTGTTGGAGGTGTCTCGCCGTTTTGCTTTCGCATTTTGTAGAGTCGCCACGCCGTTTTTATTAAGCCCAAAACATTGAAAAGGGCATCGCTTTAAAGATAAATTTTAAACTGTTTTTGTGTGATGAGATTTTGAGTTCGGAGGTCGGAGATGACTCCTCGGAAGAGAATATTAGAATATTAGAGCTCACCCGAGTCGCCTCGTAAAACGAGTCTTTCGGATACCCCTAATATCCTTTAAAAAGTTGTGTGTGTGTGTGTGTGCTTTTAAAAATGCATGTTTGTATCGGATGTCTACATTGTATTGAAATGTATTGAAATAGAATAGGAGGGAAGCCTTACCAATGTTGGTTCGTGTCTGTCTTCCGCAGGGGAATAGTGTTTGAGGTCGGAGTAGCGTTCCGGATTGCTTCAGTGGATGCCGGTTGTCCGCGACGAGTTTCGGCGTGAGTTGAAACCGTAGGCCTGCGTTTGGGCGCAGGTTCGGCGTGCGTGGGGATCGTCGGGATCGGTCGGGCGAGAGGTTCGGCGTGCGTTGGAATCGTTGGTTGGATTCGGGCGAGAGGTTCGGCAAGGTTTGGGATCGCCGGTTTGACTCGGAAAGAGCCGGACACCGTGGGAAAGACCAGTGCAAGGCCTCGGAGTACCACGAGGGGCCTCGGAGTACCTCGAGAGTGCCTCGGGGGCGCGCGGGAGCGTCTCGGGAGCGCTCGGAGAGGCTTCGGAGCACCTCGAGGGGCTCTGAAGGCCTCGGAAGGATCCGAAGGGGCCGGGAATGCCTCGAAAGGTCTTAGAAGGGGAGCCGAAGGCTTAGGGAGGAAGAGAGAAGTGGAAGGTGTGTGAAAATGAGGAGGGGGAGCCCTCTATTTATAGTAAAAATTTCGGAGCAAAGAGGTCCGTACGGACCTTCTTGGTTATCCGTAATTTTGGATTTCCTCGATTTGAGGGAATGCGCAATGATGGAGAATATTGGAATGATGATGTCCCCCATGCAAGAAGGTCCGTACGGACCATCTTGCATGCAAAGAGGTCCGTACGGACCAACTCGCAGGAAGTCATCATTTCTTCCGGATTTGAGGGAATATTGTGGACTTTAAGGGGATTTAGTAATCATTGAAACAAAGAGGTCCGTACGGACCTTAATTGCTTTTCCGATTTCCCGAAAATTCCCAAAAGGTCCTTTTGTCCCTTTTATCCCGTAAAGGCTCCTCCCTTGGTTTGTTGGGGGTTTGAGAGGGTTTTGAGAGGGTTTTGAGAGATGTCTCTGAGACTGCGTGGATGAGTCTACGGTGTTTCCCGTGTGCTTGAAAGGGAGTGATCCAGTTGGGGTACTTACGAAGCCCCTCGACGACGTCACTTATGAAAGAAGTGGGGTCGCCGATAAGATAAGTGGTCCTAACTGGATCGCGTGTTGGGAGAGGAAGTGACCGTGAGGGTCAAAGTGAGGACGTGGTGGTGTCCTTTTGGGTGACCGTTTAGGTCAACAGGCTGGACCCTGTGATAGGATTCCTACGTATCCCTGGCGGGAATCAAGCCTGGTCGTAGTTCGGATGTGGGGTGAGTGTTTTGTGAATGCGGGCGTGGTGGTGCCCTGTTGTGTGACCGCCGAGGTTAGTGGTAAGGACGTGGTGGTGTCCTGGGTGACCGTATAGGTCGAGGGGAAGGACGTGGTGGTGTCCTAGGTGACCGTATAGGTCGATGGCTGGACCCTGTGATAGGATTCCTACGTATCCCTGGCGGGAATCAAGCCTGGTCGTAGTTCAGAGGTCGTGAATTTGTGAGTGCAGGTGGGCGTGGTGGTGCCCTGAAGTGTTGTGTGACCGCCGAGGTCAGTGGTAAGGATGTGGTGACCGCCGAGGTCAGTTATGAGGACGTGGTGGCGTCCTGGGATGGAAATTTTACGATTTTCCTAATCGGGTGGTTTAAGGCCTTCCGGGCCGGAGATAGCGATGTGGGAGGTTTATACGGTCTTCCGGACCGAGTGGTTTAAAGCCTTCCGGGCTGGAGGTAGAGTGAGGACCTGAATCGTCTTCTGATTGCTGTTGGTGCCACGCTGGAGGACTTTGAATCGTCTTCTGGCGGCGGTTGGTGCCACGCTGGAGGACTTTGAATCGTCATCTGGCGGCGTCGATGTAATGCGCGAGGACTTTGAATCGTCTTCCACCGCAGCTTGATGTGGTGCGCGAGGACTTTGAATCGTCTTCTAGCCTTGAGCTGATGTTATGCGCGAGGACTTTGAATCGTCTTCTAGCCGCAGGTGTGGATGCGTGAGGACTTTGAATCGTCTTCTAGCCGCAGTCGTGGATGTAATGCGCGAGGACTTTGAATCGTCTTCTAGCCGCAGTTGTGGATGTAATGCGCGAGGACTTTGAATCGTCTTCTAGCCGCAGCCAGGATGTAATGCGCGAGGACTTTGAATCATCTTCTAGCCGCTTGTGGATGTAATGCGCGAGGACTTTGAATCGTCTTCTAGCCGATTAGCCATGGATGTAATGCGCGAGGACTTTGAATCGTCTTCTAGCCGCAGTGTGGATGTAATGCGCGAGGACTTTGAATCGTCTTCTAGCCGTTAGCCAGGTGGATGTAATGCGCGAGGACTTTGAATCGTCTTCTAGCCGTTAGCCAGGATGTAATGCGCGAGGACTTTGAATCGTCTTCTAGCCGCAGTGTGGATGCGCGAGGACTTTGAATCGTCCTCTAGCCGCAGGTGTGGAGGCGTGGCTGCCTTGTGCTTCGAGAGGCGTAGATGCCATTTGTGTTTTTGCATGTTGATGTAGAAGGTTGGACTTACGATGACTGCCGGTGCTTGAGCTGCCGTTGAAGTGGGCAAGGATGACGGTCGGTGATTGCTTCACCATTTGGCGTTTTTGGAGGCGCTTCGTGCCTCAGGACTTGTACTCGGAGGTGTTGGGCTCCTTCGTGTGCTCGTTTTGCCGTTGAGTGGGCAAGGATGATGGCAGTCTTTGAGGATATGCGGTCTTGTATGACTTCCCTTCGACTTGTTGGGAGGAGCTCGGGCTTACTTTGATGGCCGGCTTGCGCTGCCGTTGAAGTGGGCGAAGTTCGGGCTTACATCCGACCGCCGGTGCTTGAATTGCCGGGGATGCGTGACCTTGTAGGGCCCTTTTCTATTGGGAAGATAACTTGGACCTCTTTTGAGGAAAATGGGCCGAGTTGTCGTTGAGCGTTTGGAGGCGTCTTGTGCCTTGATATTCGTGCTGGGAGGTGTTGGCTCCTTCTTGAATTGCCGTCGGGCGTTTTGGAGGCGTCTCGTGCCTTGGGATTCGTGCTGGGAGGTGTTGGCTCCTTCTTGAATTGCCGTTGAGCGTTTGGAGGCGTCTTGTGCCTTGGGATTCGTGCTGGGAGGTGTTGGCTCCTTCTTGAATTGCCGTTGAGCGTTTTGGTTGAATTGCCGTTGGAGTGGGCGAGGTCCGGTCTTACGTTGACGGCCGGTGGTTGAATTGCCGTTGAAGTGGGCGAGGTCCGGTCTTACGCTTGACGGCCGGTGGTTGAATTGCCGTTGAGCTGGCGAGGACCGGTCTTACGCTGATGGCCGGTGGTTGAATTGCCGCTGAAGCGGGCGAGGACCGGTCTTACGCCGACGGCCGTGTGGTTGAATTGCCGTTGAAGTGGGCGAGGACCGGTCTTACGCCGATGGCCGGTGGTTGAATCGCCGCTGAAGTGGGCGAGGACCGGTCTTACGCTGATGGCCGGTGGTTGAATTGCCGTTGAAGTGGGCGAGGACCGGTCTTACGTTGATGGCCGGGGATCGAATTGCCGTTGAGCTGGGCGAGGACCGGTCTTACGCCGATGGCCGGTTGAATTGCCGTTGAAGTGGCGAGGACCGGTCTTACGCCGATGGCGGTGGTTGAATTGCCGTTGAAGTGGCGAGGACCGGTCTTACGGGCGGCCGGGGGTTGAATTGCCGTTGGAGTGGGCGAGGACCGGTCTTACGCTGATGGCCGGTGGTTGAATTGCCGTTGAAGTGGGCGAGGACCGGTCTTACGTTGATGGCCGGTGGTTGAATTGCCGTTGAAGTGGGCGAGGACCGGTCTTACGTCGATGGCCGGTGGTTGAATTGCCGTTGAAGTGGGCGAGGACCGGTCTTACGTTGATGGCCGGTGGTTGAATTGAAGGGTTAGGGACCATTCTCGCACTGGGATTTGGCCGGAAAAGGCCTCGTGGACGCCAGGGCAAAGATTATAAGGGCGTAAAAGTAATTTGGCCACCCCTTGCAAAGAGGTCCGCACGGACCAACTGGTTGCAAAGAGGTCCGTACGGACCACCTTGGTTTTTTACAGCTCCTGTGCTTTTGACCTGCTTAAATTCCGAGGCTCCCTCTTCATTTCCCATTTCCAGTGCGTGAACCAGCGAGAGAGAAGGAGAGAAAACTCCATTTTTGTCCAAAATCTTCCATTTTTCTTAGCTTGAATTGCTTGCAATGGCGGAGGGATCTCGAAGGAGTCGTCGTCAACGCAGTCAGGAAGTGGTTGAGCAGCGAATGGAGCTCCAAAGGAATTGGATTTCGTTCGTTCCATCTTCGAAGAACCCGGATGTTTTGTATCCGAATCCGGAGGTGCACAATCGTCGCTCCATGAACGTCGGGGAGGTAAGAAATCTGCTCCGTTTTTGATTCCCTCGTCGAATTTTTGAATGCTAGAACTAGGTTTTAGTTTTTCGCATTTTTGAATTTTTTGTTATTATTTTATGCCTTTTTGTGAAATTCTTGATGAATTGTTGAAAATGGACATGTAAAAATTGTGGGTATGTGTATTTTGTGCAGAAATGTGTAGATTAGCTCTTATTTGTGAAAATAAAGTGCCTATCTAGTGAATTGCATGCTTTGGTGTTTTGTACCGTATGCTATTTATGTATGTACATTATGAGAAAAATTATCGTGTAGTGATAATTTTTGTGAAAAGATGTGACATGTGCCGTGTTTTGTGACGGGTTATATGTGAAAGTGTGTGCCGTGTGTAGGACGGATTTTTTTTTGAAAAATGTGTTATGCATATGTGTCGTGCCGTGTGTGCCATGTTTTTGGGTGGACTGATCGCCCGGACTTTGTGGGGAAAATATGTGCAATATGTCCGTGTTTTGTGACGGGTTATATGTGCCTTTGTTTTATATTAAGTACTGTGATTGACGTACCTTTCCGTGTTTACCTCGCAGGATGCGGGGCTTACGGCCGGGAAGGCCAAGAGGATGAAGACTCGGGGTCGCTCGAGGCCGTTGTTGAGCCGTGGCAATGATGCCCGATATTTCCGTGGACGGTAGGCCGAGTCCTAGGAGGCCGGTTTATGCTTCGGCCTAGGTGTGTTCGCTGAGAACCCGTCGGAGCTGTCGACACGAGGAAGAACAAGAGTGTCTTCCCGGGCCTTTCTCGAGTATCAAGGGATACCACCCACACCTTCCACCTGAGCTGGGGCGAGGTGACAGTGACGCCCACTGATTTTGCTGCTATTACCGGGCTCTCCTTCAAAGGAGAGCCGGTGCGGTGGAGGGATATGATAGCTGATGATGTGTTGACCGAGCTGCTGGGCTTTGAGCCTCGTCCTCGCAGGGGCCTGGGCATGTTGTATAGCGACGTGGAGCTGAGGATCACGTCCAGCATTGGGGCCTACATCCGAGGTACTGCCAGTGTGCGGAGCAGTTGGCGCGCTCCTTTTTGTGGTATGCACTGTCCGAGACTTTGTTCTCGAACCACGCGACCGCAGCTCCCTTCGCCTTGTTGGAGAGCTTGACTGATCTGGATAGGGTCTGCGACATTGCTTGGGGCGAGGCAGGCTTGGCTGAGCTCTACTTCTCCTTGGACCGGTTTAGCCGGGGGGTGGCCAGTTCGTTGGCCTGCTTTGACTTTGCTTTGGAGGTATGAGTTTATTGCTGTTTTTGATTTAGCAACTTATCTTTTCTCCGTTTGTCTTTGCACCGAGCTCTCGTTTTTGTCACAGTGTGGTTTTATGAGGTTTTCCAGTGCTTCCCGTGGGATAGGGATCCCGGGTCCGGGCCGCGCACCGGCTATGCCGGGACGGGCTCGTACGGCGAGGAAGAGGAGGACCGGGAAGCTCACCATCGCCTACGGGATGTGCAGGAGCGTTTGGAGCGGGATAGCCGTGAGGGGTCTGCCTGCTCCCGTGGGCTCGGATGAGGGGGATGAGTTCGAGGGGGCTCCCGAGGTGACAGCGCGGCGGAAGATGCGGCGAGGCTTGACTTGTGACGCCATGCACTGGGAGCGAGTCTTCCGGGCAAAGACGGCTCCGGTGTGCTTCCCGTGGCTCCGAGGGATCCTCCCTTTGGGATGCTTGACTCCCGGGATATGGATGTGCTTGACTTCGAGAGGTACCTCGCGCTGGCGGTGTCGGTGCCGAGGAGTTCATTTTATACGCAGAGGAGTACCTGGGGCCTTCGTGAGGAGGAAGCCGAGGACGCCCTGCGCCGGCGCGGAGAGAGAGGGCCGGCCCGTTGTGCTCCCCTGCAGGTTCCGATGCTGGGGCCGGATTTCACGTACGTCCGGGGACGGGCCGAGGAGGAGGGTGTCTGTACTCGGGAGCAGTGCTCTCGCCTGCATACCGAGCGGATCCCGACAGACGCGAGTGTGCCGACTCTTTCCGTCTTGGCATCTTTTCTCGTATTTCTTTTTTTTTTTTTTTTTTTGTTGTTGAGTATAACTCGCATTTGATGAGCGTTTCCTTTGGCTTCTTGTCGTGCAGTCCCGGGAGCCTACGATATGCCGACTCGCCGTTACGTGGCGATGCGCTCCTTCGCTAAGAAGATGGCGTCGAAGGTGTCCTGTCCGGTCTCGCGTCGTGTGCCGGCGTACGAGCCTATGCCTTCGAGGCATTCTCCGTGGACGTTCCTCCGCCTAGAGCCGAGCCTGAGCCGCAGGGAGGGGCCTTTGAGGGGAGGCATAGCATGGATGCCGGGACGTCTTCGGGAGCTGCAGGGCCTTCGAGGAGCAGCCCTTTTATCAGCTCATGCTCTCCGCACGGCGCACAGGCGAGGGTTCCTCGAGCCTTCTTTCTTCGATCCTTTCGCCGGATTTGATCCTTCCGAGTACTTCTCGTGGAGCCTCAAAGGTGCTCTGTATTATTCGATGAGGATGTGACGGGCGAGTTCGCTGGGATGCCCGACTTCTCTCTGGAGGACCTTGGCGAGGATGATGATGCTGAGGATTCTGAGTAGTATTCATTTGCTTTCCCTCTTTTCATATCCCTCTCTTTTTTTTTTTTTGTTTAGCAACAGACATTTTTGGTACTGTAATAAACACATGTATTTGCATGGCAAACAGTATTTTATTTTAAGATGTAATGTCATTTTTGTGATTCCCGGGATTTGTCCTAGAAATTGTTGCTATTATTATTTTTTTTTATTTTGTGCATGCCACGTGAGCCGAGAGTGTGTTTGTGGGTAGTGTTTGTTTGCCGGCTTTCTTCGTGCTTCGTTGGAAGAAGTGCAGGGCATGATCCTTGATTCGGGTCATATCGACATTTCTGAGCTGCCGGAGCGGTTCATGGTTGATGATGAGAGTGACGTCTCTTGGGATGTATTTGCCTTGTGCGTGATGGCGACGCTTTTTCTGGGCCGGCCTTGGCATTTGTGATGGCGCTTTGCTAGATGTGGTAGTGGCACCGCAGAGCCGGGAGAGGATATTGTCCCGTTGGTGCTGGGGGAGACTCTTCATGGTATCGACCGTCTGGCGACTGGGGATCGGTTCATGAGAGGGGGAAGCCCCGCTTTGCTCACCTTGTGGCTGCGAGAGAGACTTCAGGCCATGTCCGAGGCTCCGACGTCGTTTAGCCCGTGGTCATTTGCTCAACGACCTCTTGTGTTGGGATATGGATCAGTCCGCCCGGGAGAGATGGATGGCACGGCTTGGTACGCATCGATCCGCCGCGGGTTCCGCACCGGGAGGATTGAGACCAGGAGGATCTTTGCAGAAGGGTCCTACGTTGTCGAGTTCCAGGTTTGTCTTCGTCCTCCTTCTATATTCCGTCGCTTGTTTCCGACAGCTTGGGATGAAGCAGAGCCTCATTGGCCGGGATGACCTTGCTATCGCGGAGGTAGTTCCTCTTTGTATGGCAGCTTCCAGTGTGCCTTCTTGTATTTTCCGAGGGTATGGAAGTATTCCGCTTTCCCTCCCGTGGTACTCCTTAGACGTCTGGGGAGCGTTGTCAGATTGACGACTCGCATCCGGCCTGTATGAGCAGCATGGTGGCAGTCCCAAGTGGTCTTGGAGAGCAGCGTGTAGCGATTCTGGGACCCGCTGCCGTAGCCTATTGCCTTAGGAGTTCCGAAGCCCGGTCTCGACCCTTTCGATGTGACGGGAGACACTTTGTTTCGACTACGAGACTAGAGTTGACCGACCGACAGGGAGAGGTCCTCTTTGCGACTGGCAGGAGGAGATCCGAGCCGAAGCACGGGCGAATGAAGCCCCGAGAGCTACCGGATTATTTGACTCTACGGGAGGACCCCGCATCTCTGACCGAGAGACGCAGAGTTGGTTCACGTGAAGTTTAAAGAAGACTCGCTGGGGGACGAGGGAAGAAAGGAAAGAATGGCGAGGGGACAAGCGCAGATGGCGCGGAATGACCTCCTAGGTATCCATTCATTGCATTGCAAACACATTATTAGTTAAATGTATTAAGCTGTCTTTTAGCATGTTGTGAACTTGAGAGTAGACCGTGCTTGAACTCATCAAGAAATGTTGTAACCGTTAGTGATTTGTGATTTACTTTTAAAGCTTTGTCGAGACGCAAGATCTCTTGTTTGCCTTTGCTTCTGTTGTGCACTTTGTCGGCGTCCATCTTTGGACTTTTCTGTTGCATTCGCGGACCGGGCGTCCTGGGCCCCGACGGCAATCCCTTTGCCGAGGCTTTCAGGCTTACCGAGAGGTTGAATGCTCCCTTGACAAGTCGTTTTGACGGTCTTTTTCGTAGCTTCCTTGCCTCTTGTTGGCGTCGGGCTCTTGACCACCCTTGGTAGCTTCTGCTTGAGCTTCTTTTATTTTTATTTTTTTGTGAGCCCTTGCTCGAGCTCTTTTTTTTTTGTTTTTTTTTTTTTGTGAGCCCTTGCTCGAGCTCTTTTTTTTTTTTTTTTTTTGAAGCGCGTGAGGCGAAGACAAGCCCCCGGCTCGGAAGTGTGCATGAGCCGCCTGCTTGATGCCGAGTGACCCTCGGATGTCCTTTGATGTTGCCGCCGTCGCTTGACTTGGTCAAGGTGATCACGGGGCGTGTTTCTTGAAAAGTGCGTAGCTTGATGGAGGTATTGATTGACATTCAAACTTTTGACTTTTTTGTGTATTTTTAGACCGGACCAATTAAGGTTGCCTACGTTCCCTGACTAGAGGGCTCAGTCTCTGCGTAGTTCGACACTACATGGAGTGCCAAGAGATGCACAGCTTGTTCTTCTTCAGCGAAGTATCTCGCGAAGTTTGCTTCCGTTGACTGGATTCATGAAGGGATTACCGTCTAGGTCCGTTAGCTTCATGGCGCCTCCGGAGAAGATCTTTTGAACCACGAAAGGGCCGATCCATGTGGGTTCCCATTTTCCCAGCTGGGTTGGTTCGAGTGGGAGGCTTTTCTTTCGAGTACAAGGTCACCTTCCCCGATGTCTCGGGATTTGACTTTCTTGTCGAAAGCTCTAGCCATCCCGCTTTGATAGGCTCCTGACGTGTTCCATGGCCTTTAGTCGTCGCTCGTCTAGCGTGAGCCAATTCGTCATGTCGGCTTCGGAGCCATTCGACTTCGTTGATGTCATTTTCCAAAGAAAGACTCTGAGTGAGGGAATTTCTAGCTCGATGGGAAGGACCGCTTCCATCCCGTACGTCGTGGCAAATGGGGTTTCTCCCGTGGTCGTGTTCGACCGTTGATGTGCGGTAGCCCCAAAGTGCAAGGTGCAGCTTCTCGGGCCAATCTCGTCCTCGGGTGGGCATTTTTCGGATGATCCGTTCGAGGGTTTTGTTTGTCGCTTCCACGGCGCCGTTTGTTTGTGGCCGGTAGGGAGAAGATTTGTGACGTGTGATCTTGAATTCAGCCAGCCTGGTCGAATTCCCTTCAAGTGTGAGCCGTTGTCTCGATATGACCTCATTTGGGATGCCGTATCGGCATATGATGTTTTCCTTGAGGAAATGTGCGACCTTCTTGGAGGTGAGTGCCTTGTAGGACTTGGCTTCGACCCATTTGGTGAAGTAGTCGATGGCTACTAAGATGAACTCGCGACCGCGTCGCTCGGGCGGAGCGATTTTCCCGATGACGTCAATTCCCCAAGTGGCAAAGGGCCAAGGTGTAGTCATGCGCAAGAGAGATCGTGGGGCGGCAGATGATTGAGGTTGGAGAACCGTTGGCACTTGTCGCAGCCTTTCTGACAAAGTGGATGCACCGCTTCCATGGAGATCCAAGAGTAGCCCATCCCGAGAATGATTTGCATCGTGGCTCGCATTCATGTGGGGACCGCAAGCCCCGCTGTGGACTTCTGCTCATGAACTTGTCTGCTTCTTCTTGGCCGACGCAGCCGTAGGAGTGGCCCATGGTAGCGTTTCTTGTATAACATGTCCCCGAGGATGACGAAGTGAGAGGCAAGGCGTTTTAGGGCCACGATGCTCTTGGTTTCGACCCCTTCGTGTGTTGACCTTCCTTGTTCATGAAGGTGGTTTCCCCGCTCGAGGTATTGGAAGATCCGGTTATACCATGGCTCATCGACGGGCTTAGGTTCCGTTCGATCTCACAACAAAAGAGCGTGTGAACTTCCTTTCGTCCGACTTTGAAGGGTTTGATTGCTTTTCCTTCGTGTGGATTTCCACAAGGGAGGCCAAGGTGGCTAAGGCATCTCGCAAACCCGTTTCGGCCTCTGGCAAGTAATGGAAGGTGACCTCTTCGAATTGTGTGATGAGGTCCTCTATGTGCATGGTATTTTTGCAAGCCCGGTCTATGGTTTTCCACTTGTTGGAGACTTGGTTGATGATCAAGGCCGAGTCCCCATAAACTTCGAAGTTTCGGACATTCCTCTCGAGCGCTTGTAGTCCCAAGAAATAGCAGCTTCATATTCGGCGGCATTGTTGGTTACCTCGAAATTGAGCTTTATAGCAATTGGGGTGTGCTCGCCCTGGGATCCACCAAGAGCATACCGATGCCGCTTCCCTTTTGGTTGGCCGCTCCGTCAAAGAACAAGCTTGCCATCGGTTTTCGCCTTCGATTGCGAAGATTCCCTCGTCCGGAAATTGTGGTTCAGTGGCCTCGAGCCTCGCTCGGTTGGGAAATCACCCGCTTGTTCACCATGGCCCGTCCCCGATTGATTTTTGGTTTACGTACTTGATGTCAAATTCCGCCAGAAGAAAGACCATTTGGCGAGCCTCATCGACAGAGATGGTTTGTCGAAGAGGTACTGATCTGGGTCCATTTTGGAAACCAAGTGTACCGTGTGCGATCGCATGTAGTGCCGTAGTTTCCCGACAACCCATACCGTAGCCGCGCAGGTTTTCTCGAGGGCCGAGTAATTGAGTTCGCCGCCTTGAAACTTTCGACCGACGAAGTAGATGGCGTTTCGACCCGCGACTCTTTCTTTTCTTGACAGAGCATGGCTCCAACCGCGGTGTGCCTGGCCACAGCTTAGGTATAGCAACAGCTGGCTTTTCCTCGTGGGGAGGACAGAGAATCGGAGGACTCACAAGGTATGCTTTTATTTTTTCAAAGGCATCTTGGCATTCTCGAGTTCCATTCGATGTCGGCGTTCTTCTTCATCGCCTTGAAGATTGGCTCGCACATGAGGTCAATTGGTTGACGAAGCGGCCGATATATTGCAGCGGCCCACGAAGCTTTTCACCTCTCGTCTCGAGTTTGCGGTGGTCTCATCTCGATGATAGCCTTGATCTTTGAGGATCCACCTCGATGCCTCTCTCGGTGACCATGTATCCCAAAACCTTGCTCTCGGCTAACCCCAAATGTGCATTTGCGGGGTTAAGCCTCATTGAGTGTTTTCTGAGGCGATCAAGAATTTTCTCAGTCTCGCGAGGTGTTGTCCGTCCGATCCCTTTGAGCGAACGATCATGTCATCGACGTACACTTCGATCTCTTTGTGGATCATATCGTGGAAGAGGGCGGTTGCCGCCCGTTGGTAGGTAGCCCTGCCGTTCTTAGTCCGAACGGCATTACCGTGTAGCAAAGAGGGTTCCCAGTGGGTCATGGAAAGCCGTCTTTTCTTGGTCTTCTTCGGCCATCTTGATCCGATTGTAGCCGGCAAAACCGTCCACGAAGGACTTGACTTCGAAATTGGTCAGAGTGTCTACCAACATGTCGATGTTGGGTAGTGGAAAATCGTCCTTGGGACTTGCTTTGTTGAGATCTCTAAGTCCACGCAACGCCGTACTTTTCCATTGGCCTCGTGACCGTGACAATATCGAGAGCCATGTGGGGTACTCGATCACCCCGATGAAGCCGACGCGGAGCATTTTTTCGATCTCCTCTTTGACTTGTAAAGACCATTCTCGCTTGATTCGGCGTAGCTTTTGCTTGATGGGCTTAGCCTCGGGATTTAAGGGAATCCGGTGCTCTACAATGTTAGGATCTAATCCGGCATGTCTCGGTAAGACCAAGCGAACACGTCCACGAACTCTTTGAGCAAAGGCAGCTCAATGCGTCTTGCTCGTGCCGGTGAAGAAACTTCCGATTTGCGTCTCTTTGGCTCTTCGCCAGCTCCCAAATTCACTTTGGTTAAAACCTCCTGGGCAGCTGGGCCCGGTTTTTCTCTCGTTTGACAACATGCTTAAAGATGTGCTTAATGTATTGTTCATTTAATGTGTCCGCTTCTTTATCAAGTGAATCGTTATTAACCTGCTTGTGTGTTAGTTAATTTATCGCTTGTTAAAGATGCAATGAGAGGATACTCTAAAGATCGAAGCATTCATTAAGAGCATACGGGAATACATTATTGGCAATGAGTTCGTAATCTTCTCGGGCGCGAGGCCATCGATGACTCGAGAGACTCAAATTCAAAGCTAATGGACTCGTGGATGAGTTTTGACACTAGACTCTAGGACTCGAGGGGTCGACCAAGTTGTTCGATCATGTCCTTTTGGCCGGGCAAGAGGGTCCGAGAATGTGGCCCAGCTTATTGAGTGGCAAATGAGCTTGATAGGAGATGGGGCTTGAAAGGCTTTATGTCACCGTTCCCGATCATTGCTATCACAGAGTTATCGAAACAAAATCGATTAGATCCGGCATCTCGATTTCTTCTTTGAAGAGCAGGTGGAGCAATGGTTCGTCCCAAGCATCGTCTCGCGGAGTCTCTTGCTTTTGCCTTGGGCATTACTAGCTCGAATGCACTGTCCCGCTTGTTGAAGGCAGGAGTGTCGACAGAGAGTTTTTCGAATTCTTCCGCCAAAGAGGGAGTTTTCCCGAACCAAAATTCATTGTGAATAGTGGTGGTTGTGGATCCCGGCAGGGGCGGTGTGTCGAGGAATGCTCTTCGGACAGATTTGGCTTGAGGCCTCCGAATCTTGCCAGTTCTGGCCGGAGCTTGTCCATGGTTGTCGGCCGCCTTTGTTTGGCGCCGATCGCTAACTCGTTCCCTTTTCTCGGATCTTCTTCCAAGTTGCCGGCCTTCCTTGTGAAGTACTTGGTCATGTCGAAGCCGTAAGGACGAAGATCGGAGATTGCGTGCAAGCCTCTTTTGTTATCCGTGGAGCGTTTTCGTGCAGCTCGCTTGTCCTCCGCAATGTGTTCGGGAGTAGGAGAGTATCCCAGCCGTGCAGTGGTATTCTCGTTCTTTGATATTGATGATCTCGTTGAGTGCCCCGATGGCGTTTCCCAAACCGAGCCCCGGATGTAGTTCATGTGCTTCATCATTTTCATCGGGGAGGGATCTTGTCCCAAATCAAAGGTGTCTATGTGGCACACTTGGGCCTTTGGGCTTTCGATGGTGAACCCCGTTAGCATCATGCCATCATCGTCGGTTTGATTTCTAAGACCGGGACGCCGTTTGTTTCGGTCCTTTCAGCTGACTATGCCGTCGCCGTAGATGATGGTCGATTCGTTCCTGGACGAACTTTACGCACCGATGGAGAGTGGATGCCACCCCATTGATCTCGATGTAGCCAAGTGGCGTCCCAAAATGGCAAAGTGAAGGTGATCGGGATGTCGATGACTTGGAAGTCCGTCGGGACCATTTGTTTTCCAAACCAAAGGTTCAAGGTGGCTATTCCCAAGACTCGGGCGGGATGTCGAGTCGTATGCCTTGATTGCCTCGAGTCGAGGGTTTTAGATCGCTTGCTTTGATCCCTAGCAAATCCATCATTTTGGCCGGAAGGACGTTCATGGATGATCCCCCATCTACCAACACCCGAGGGAGACGGCGCTCGTCCAGCTTGAACCGGCATGTAGAGAGGCTCGTTGTGGTCGCCCCAAATTTTGGAAGATCGAGCTCGCGAAGGTGATGATATTGCTGTAATTGACGTTGCCAATCATCCGAACCGCTTCATCAGTGTCACCGTGATGGGAACCATGGTCCGGGCCAGTGCTTTCTTCCAACTTGAGCTTGTGCGGGTAAGATGAAGTGAGTAAGGACCAGAGTGAGATGTTAGCCTCGAGTGCGCTTGAGCCGTGTCAAGACAGATCTTCAACCTGGGGTCCAAGGTTTCACTTCTTTGGCGTAGTGGCCCCTTTTCATTCGTGGCTCGTGTATGGCCGGCCTTTTGTCCGTCCGTGGAGGATTCATCGGGATTTGACCGAACGTGTCGTAACATTCACCTCGGACTTATGGTTTTGCTTGTCTCTCCCGCTTTCGGAGTGGGAGGAGCCTCGATTGGCGTAAGGCCGACCGCGCATTTCAATTCGTTCACCGTCACGGCTTTTACCGAAGCATCAATAGTGGCTTTGAGATCTTCCCAAGACAGGGGTTGGATTATCTGGACCTTCGGGCCTTCGGTGGCGGTGCGAAGCTCGTCCCAGCCTGATCATGGAGCAAACATTGCCGTGGCCCCGTGCGTAACTAGGCCGGGGAGATTTGCTGGAGTAGATGACATAGTAGTCAAACTTTCCTCGAGGGTTCTCCAAGGGTTCCGACTGTGGGATCACCAGATTCATACCTCTTTTTCGCTTTTGTTGAGAAGATAGCTTCTTCTTTCGTCGAGGACGGCCCTCGCTCATTGCATCCCGGAATTCCATTTCCGCACAAGCACCGCAATCGCAGACGTCCCACCAGATGTGTTCGTTGTTCGGCGGTGGTACCGGGACCTCGTGGAGGCCGGATGGGCAAGCTTTCCTCTCGGAAGGTCTTGTGGCCTTACGTCATAACCGGCATGGCTCGTACGAGGGTAACAGGTTGACTTCTCGGGAGACAATGAGAGATGTTAGAGGTCAGAGGAGCCGCCGGCTCGGGAAGCCCTGTGTAGTCAGCGGCTAAGGTTCCGAAGTGGTGCATGGCACCTTCGATCCAGCTTGTTGCTCACCTTGACGCTTTCTCAATAGCCATGAGGACCTCGCCAAACTTCTTCCAATGTTGGGAAATTTCTTGGGGGTAAGGTCCCGTTCTCATCGTTGTTATCCACCGACTCTGGCCATGGGAATTGACGGACCGTCCCGGTGACAGAGCCGGGAAGGAGGTAGGACCTTGTCGTTTTGACACCGGGAGACGGGTTCCCTGGTACTCTCGACCACTCTCTCGTTAGCCGGAGGGGGTGACGGGCAAGGTTTAGACACGTGAATGGCCTAACGGGATAAAAGGGGGAAAGCTCACGTGGCATGCGGTTTCCGTTTCTTTTATTTTTTGATTTTTTTTTTTGTTGTTTTAATTTACTTAAAACATGTTTTCTCGTAATCCTAGGTAGGTTGGAAAAGATTGCTCTTCTTTTTCGCAACTATGCTAGATCCCGGGTCGCTGAGACCATCTCGTGCGGCTATAAGCCCTCGTTTTGCACCCGTATTTCGACATCCCAGCGGATGGACCCTGTGCGAGGGTCCTATAGTGCAAGCGGTTTCCACCGGCCTAAAAGAAAAATCGAACCTAAGGACCGAGCCCGTCATGTTCGCTTTTGATGCGTTAGCCATGTGAATAGTGAACCGAGCCGCCACCGAGTCAAGATCAGTCAAGAGTTCCGGCATGACCTTCTCTTTACTTGCTTGCGCAAGGGATCCGTGACGTTAGGCGTTGGCTGGGTCATATCGTCATGGCCGACGTATCAAAGGCGTGATGACATGGTGTCATGCGAGCATGGATGTATATCCGGACGGAACATCGTTCGGGTGTAGCTGAAATCAAGATCAGTCAAGATTTTAGCATGACCTTTTCATCGCTTGCTTGCGCAAGTGGATCTCGAGTTCCGAGCCTTGACTCGTAAAATGGCCTAAGATGGTATATGTATCCAGCCGTATGACACCTGGACCGGGTAAAAACCAACCGAGTCTCGGACAGAGTGTGACTCAAGACTCAAACGTGGTGGTTGACGCTGGCTAGGACGGGATGTTTGAATGATCCCGCGCGCGCCCAAGAGGCCTAGGAAGACCAAACGGACCGCAACCGAGACCACTCCGGTTAAGGGTTGTAGTGTGCAGTTGTATCCGAGGCAAAGAAGCGCATAGTGTGCTGTAACCGAGGCAAAGAAGCTGAGTAGAGTGCGGTGTAACCGAGGCAAAGGCTAGCGTGCGGTCTCTAAAATTCTTTTTCTGAGTAAAATAGAAATTTTTGAAGAATTTTAAATGTATGCACAGATGTATATTGATGCATTTTTTTTGTATTTTTATTTTTTTTTGTAAAATAAAAACGAAGCACGTGCACACACACACAACAGTTAAAGGAAGGGGTAAAATGAAAGTTTGACCTCATCATCGTTTTAAAAATCTTTTGTTTTGTTTAAAAGTTTTTAAAACAAAATGTCCCCACGGAGTCGCCAACCGAAATTACCCGGATCCGGCTCGCGCGGAGCCCCGCATCTCGCATTCGTCAGCTGCTCGGGAAGTCGCCTGATCCGAGAGGCAAGCACAATCGCGCCCTAAGCATCCGGCTTATTCCGTTTTAGCGTTGCGTGCTGGAGGTGTCTCGCCGTTTTGCTTTCGCATTTTGTAGAGTCGCCACGCCCGTTTTTATTAAGCCCAAAACATTGAAAAGGGCATCGCTTAAAGATAAATTTTAAACCGTTTTGTGTGTGATGAGATTTTGAGTTCTGGAGGTCGATGACTCTAGAAGAGAATATTAGAATATTAGAGCTCACTCCGAGTCGCCTCGTAAAACGAGTCTTTCTGGATACCCCTAATATCCTTTAAATGTTGTGTGTGTGTGTGTGTGCTTTTAAAAATGCATGTCAGATCGGATGTCTACATTGTATTGAAAATGTATTGAAATAGAATAGGAAGGAAGCCTTACCAATGTTGGTTCGTGGTCTCGTCTTCCGCTGGGAATGGTGTTTTTGAGGTCCTGGAGTAGCTGGCTCCCAGACGGATCTGGGATTGCTTCTCTGAGATGCCTGGCTGTCCGCTGCACGTAGTTTCGCGTGAGTTGAAACCGGTCCGTAGCCGCTGCCGGCGCAGGTTCTGCTGTGCGCTGGGATCACCGTCTGGATCACTGGCGAAAGAGGTCTCGGCGTGCGTTGAATCGTCGCTGGAGTCTGGCAGTAGTTCGCAAGTGCCTGGGATCGCCTGGCTTGACTCCTGAAAGAGCCTGGGACACCGTGGAAAGACTGTGCAAGGCTCCTGAGTACCACGAGGGGCCTCAGCAGTACCTCGAGAGTGCCTCTGGCAGCGCGGAGCCGCCTCGGGAGCGCTCTGAGAGGCTTCTGAGCACCTCGAGGGGGCTCTAAGGCCTCTAAGGATCCGAAGGGGCCGGGAATGCCTCGAAAGGTCTTAGAGGGGAGCCGAAGGCTTAGGGAGGAAGAGAGAAGTGGGAGGTGTGTGAAAATGAGGAGGGGGAGCCCTCTATTTATAGTAAAAATTTCGGAGCAAAGAGGTCCGTACGGACCTTCTTGGTTATCCGTAATTTTGGATTTCCTCGATTTGAGGGAATCTCGCAATGATGGAGAATATTCTGAATGATGATGTCCCCATGCAATAAGGTCCGTACGGACCATCTTGCATGCAAAGAGGTCCGTACGGACCAACTCCTGCAGTGGAAGTCATCATTTCTTCCGGATTTGAGGGAATATTGTGGACTTTAAGGGGATTTAGTAATCATTGAAACAAAGAGGTCCGTACGGACCTTTAATTGCTTTTCTGATTTCCTGAAAATTCCCAAAAGGTCCTTTTGTCCCTTTTTATCCTGCGTAAAGGCTCCTCCCTTTGGTTTGTTTGGGGTTTGAGAGGGTTTTCGAGAGGGTTTTCGAGTGAGAGAGGTCTCTCGAGACTGCGTGGATGAGTCCCTACGGTGTTTCCCGTGGGTGCTCGAAAGTGACATCCGTATCGGGAGTGGCACTTTCGCCTTACACCCTCCCCGGCTGGGATAGGCGATCCTACGCTCGTGGCTCCGCCCCGCTTCGCTTCAGGTGTTCTTCAGCCCCTAGCACTTCCTCTCATGCTACCGGTTCTCTCGCCTTTGCCCCTGCACTACGGCCCCTTCCGAGCTACACGTATATGACGTGGGAGCATGCCGACGATGGGCACATCCCGTCTCCCCGATCGATTCCTCCCCGAGGGGTTACCGCCTCCCGCCGATGTCTCTTCGGTATGTTTCGTTCATATCTCGTGATTCGTCCATATAAGTGTATATGTCCGACTTCATCTCGAGCATCTTCTTTTCTTTTGATTGTCGTGTCACTCATATCCGCGGCCGATTATTAACCGTCCCAAGGAGCGACCAAGATGGGTCCGGGCCAAGATAGCTTTGGGCTCTGACCCGTTCGAGAGGCCTGTCTGTAAGGCTTCTTCTGGCGGCCTCGACGCGCTGCCTCGCCATTACGACCCCCTACTATGCGGAGCCAAGAGGTCGAGGAGGGACGGTAGCC